>JAHMML010000014.1:1691928-1947238 GCA_020341155.1 Eciton burchellii
TCTCTCTCTCTCTCTCTCTCTCTCTCTCTCTCTCTCTCTCTCTCTCTCTCTCTCTCTCTCTCTTCCACGCTCTTCGCAAAAATTCGTATAATTCGTATATTCGGAACGACAAGACACGCAGACACTTGCTTATCGTTTACGATATTAAATACCGTCCAAGTTCTTTCCAACGTCGGCATGCCGAACGCGTAAACAACGAAGCAAAAGCAGAGGCTCATCGGCCTTTAAACTAGAACTTTGATGTTCCGTTTATGTAAACCGTCTCCCTGGTAGCTCAGCCGTTCTCTCTCTCTCTCTCTCTCTCTCTCTCTCTCTCTCTCCCTCTCCCTCTCTGGAATACAGGGTCCTTTAGCGAAATTTTGTTACGACGGTAATGCTTCAAACATTTCGCCTCTCGCACTTTTTGCAGGGAACTTTTAATTGTTAGTATGCTGTCTACGCGTATCCGAGTATCGTAACGCGCAACGTTATCGCTAACGTTACAACCGCGCATGAAGGCGCTCTTGGAAAAAGAAGCATTTCAGACTCGCCGTTGAATATGCAAAACGCGATGGCGATGGCCCCCGGCGTGGTATAAAATCACTCATGAGTCGAAATGAGTTCGATAAAAGTTTGATGTAATAGCCGGCCGATTTTAGCGGTGGATGCATATGCGCCCCTTCCATTTATGTGGAACGGGTCAAACGGAATCAGCGAAGGGAAAAGAGATCCCGATGTACAATTCTATCATAATACCCATGAGATTATACGGGCGTTATCGATCGCGCAATTCCGCCGGTATGCTTATCGCTGATAAAGCTTCTTCATTCAACGAGCTCGTCTGGATGTTACCATTGCCATTTGCCATTTTCGCGTTGCATCAACGTACGAAGGCAACGAGTGTATGTATATATGTATATATGTATGTATAAATATGCTACAGTCACTACACTATCACGGAACATTTGGATTCGGGACTCTCTCCGCCGCGCCCTGCTGACCTATTTCGCGCGATTGCTCAATACTAATTCGCGCTTGTAACTTTCAGGTATCGCTGCTATTTCCGCGCCTGGCCACTGCGAGAGAGGGGTGAGTGCACAAGGGGTGAGTGTCCGTTTCTTTTCTTCTTTGTTCATTCACGAGGAGATCCCTTGGGACAGAACTGACGTACAGAGTGGGCGTCCGCTTTCCGTCACTCGCTGATTGGTAGAATTTCATCGCCAACAATCGGGCATCGGCATCTTCTCTGATACTCGCGATTGTACCGCAATTTTGATCGATCTTCGCGGGCATTATCGATGCTACGTGCCGAAACAGAGTTCGAAGGGCAACAATATCATGGCCAATTACCGCGCTTAAATTATAGGCATCGTTTCCATGTATCTATATCATCGAGAGCTGAACTGCTCATCCATAAAAGATGAGTACTCCTCATGAATGCAGATATCTATTTATCCTCTAAGGATAGACCTCCGTCGTCCATTAAATATTAGCATATTCGGATGAGATACACTTTGTTGCGCTAAGCTGCAGCTAGGAAGCCGCAAATTTCCCCTATGAAATTAACGGCAAGCCGCGAATCTTAGAATCTAAATAAAACGGGCACGGAAGATAAACGAGACGCGCTCCTACGGAATCGAGTTATTAAAATCGAGTTGTTAACGCGCAAATAAATCTTTTGTTACGGTTATGAATAAATGACTAACCGTCGTTGATTAAAACTTCATTAAGTTTTAATTAAATTTTAAATTAACGTTATAACTGGTTTTGCGCGACTTTCCGTAGCTCTGACACGGGGGACATGCCATTCAATTTATTACGCAGTGGCGATTTCGATATAAACTATTTTCTTCTTTGACTTTGATATCGAGTTTACTGCAATTCCCTAAAGCTCTCTTTCCACTAAAGTTGCCGCGGAAACGATGAGGTCGTTATATGCACGAGTTTTCTTCTCTGCTTTCCGACTCTCGGTTTTCGCCTCACCGGACGCGAGGCGGGCTTAATCGCTGGCTCTAAAGATACATCTCGAGACATATTTATCGCGGATTTTCTCGATCCCGTCGAGCTAGAGGAGGCAATCGAACGATGTTCCCGTAAATATTCAAGCGCTAATCTCAAGAACGGCTCTTTCGAACCGTCCAAGTTAATTAGCGGCCAAGTAATTAAAGTCCCCGCGTTTATTTCGAGTAACGCGACTCAAGTTTCGTGAATGCATCTCACGCGGATGTTGCAGCGCGACGATTCACGCTCGCGTAGCAATTAGATAGAGATAAAACGCAGCCGGACCATGAGAGATTTATTAATACACCGAACGCCGCCTTTCCGTTGCGGATAAATAACGCGGATTTTAATTTACGGGAGCGCGGCGGATCTAATTAGAGCGGGCAACGCGAGCCGCGCGCATAAATTCCGTTTCTGTCTCGTAAGGAAAAAGGAATTGCTCGAGGAAGAATCGCGACACGCCGTCATGAACACCGTCGTTCCGTCGTTAACATTCCTAATAAATGTAACAATGGTCAAACTCAGCAACGAGCGATGCGCGTTTACCGTTTTAGTCGTGATTTACGCGCGTGTAACAACGTCGTGCACCGGCGCTGTACCGAAATTTAATCAAACTTTCGGCACCCATGGGATACCAATGCTCGCAGTATCGAGTTTTATGGTGTGCCGAATAACATGCGCACGCGCAGAATCGATTCAATGTACGCGTTCGGCCGTGCAAACGCACTGATTGATTCCCTTAATCATTGACACTTGCTAGAGCAAATCCAAAAGAGAGTGAAAAAAAAAGATAAACGGTAATCCGAGAGGAAAATAAACAAGCAAATTCTGCCGCAGCGAATTGAGAAATTGTTTTTTCAGTTGAAATAATATTTTTCGCATTTTTGAAATTCAGCTGGACCGCTGGATCCGGAATCCGGCGGTAAATATTGATTACATTCCGGAAAAATACTGCGCACTGAGACGTTGGTTTATCACGTAATTTCACGAGTTTCCGATAGAGCGAACCGCGTGTATCTAATATTATTAGTCTCGAGAGCATCTTGGGAAAACATTAAAATGGGAATGCAGTTTGTTGCGGATGAACCGACTCGAGAATATCACGTTCCCTCGATGAAGAGCCAGCGATCCTATCGACTGGTATGTTATCTCTAATATCAGATAGCGACTGGATCGCAAAGCGTCGACGCTTGAAGGCACACGCACGTAGGGAAAGAAAAGAAAAAACAAGAAAAAAAAAGGAAAGAAAATGAGGAGAATCGAAGGAAAAATAATCCGGCGACGAGCGGCGCACTTTCCGGGACAAGCTCTCCGGGAAGCCGATGTTACGAACGCTTCTCTGAAAGTAGTTCTACATTCTGAGAGCGTATTACGTTGCAGGCTTCGCGAGATGTCGAGCATGCGAGACTGCCGGAGTTCCTCACGGAATTGGACCTGTCGAGTCTCGAGGCATCCGAGGAAGACGTTGAAGAGCTGAAGAAAATCGTGAAAAGGCTGGCGCCCGAGAAGAACGGCGAGTACCAAGTTTACCAAGGTTCTCTCACAGAACTGTCCCACTAACCTCGAGACTACATTGCTAAAATCTTCTCTTTTTTTATACCAATGTGACTAAAGCGATCTCGCTTTTTCTTCCATTGCCAGTTTTCTTCGGCAACGAGGACCTTCTGAAGGAATGGCTCAAAGGAGCGGGTATTATTATTTAAAGCACGCCTTCCCCGTCTCTCTCTCTCTCTCTCTCTCTCTCTCTCTCTCTCTCTCTCTCTCTCTCTCCGTAATGTAACCGCTAATTGCATCGTTTATTTCTTGTATGTTTTTTCTTATCACACGCTCGTTTGAACTTTGAGTTTAATTTCTCTCCCCGTCTTTCTTGCTGAAAACGATTGCTTATAAAAATTGCTTATATATAAATGTATGAATTAAAAAAAATTCTGATGACGCTTTCAGGCCAATTATTGCGATGACTGCTATGCTTGCGCATGCTCGTTAAGTTTTAATATTGCAGATGAAGTCATAAATGATGTAGCATATCGTAAATATGCAAAGTAAAAGTTATGACATAAATGTGGCCTTCTTCCACAGTTTATCTATCCAAGTACGACAGATCGATATTAGTTCGTCCCAATCTTTCACTCTACTTTCCTCTTTCTTCGTGTATGTATTTAAGCATGCCAAATATGTTTGTACGCTTGTCTCTTGCACATAGCCTGCCTAAATCGTGCATCCGTAAATGTTTACCGTAAACTTATCGAAACTTGCTCGTTCGACAAATTCGTGCGATTCCATATCGCGAATTTCGGGCGGAGTCGTGGCAAAATGGACGCATACGATCCCGGTATCGCTTTCAAGCATCTTACCCAAACATCAGGTATTACGTAAGGATCGCGCAAGCGAAAGTCATCGAGTGCGTGCGAATATCTCGCGGCGATCGGACTGCGTTTCTGCTTTCCCACGGAACGCAATTTTTCATTTTACAAAGATTGTGCGCCGGCTTCGCGACTTTCCACCGAGATGACAGACTCCACGCGACCCGGCGCGCTTGTATCTATGCTGCTTGCCCGATGTAATTACGTCCGGTAATTAAATTTGCGACACGTCGCGTTACACGGATCGATAAGTAATCCGTCGCTCGTTCATTGTTCTTCTGCATGAGCCATGATATAGCGGAAGGGCAAGGGTCTACGTAATGTCGCTGGCGCTTTGTAGACTCGCGTGAAGTCGCGTAAGATCAACGACGAAGCGCACGGCTTTGTAAAACCTCGAGCGATTCTATGACAGGCACGTCGACATATTAAAAGCATGGTCGCGAGGATGCGAGATGAATGTGTGGATGGTTGCGACGCGCCGCGATGATCGCCATAAAATTTAATAACGCTCCGCTTGGTGCTCAGGCGTGACGGGACAGCCTGGGGTGGATTACCCAGCCCTTACGTCGATTCCGGCCACTTCGTTCAGCTGCCGCGGCCTGAGAGGGGGATATTATGCGGATCTAGAAACAAATTGCCAAGTAGGTGACACCGACATCAGTATATTGTATTATAAGATACGTAATTTGGGATAAATACATATATGAAGGAATGCACACATGCTCGAACGTAACGATGGTCGATTGTAGATCCCTGTGAAATTTGAACGCCAAAATACCAACGGGCAACGATGCAGAACCGAGGACGCGTTTAGAAGGAAAAGTAAACGGGGACGAGATCGCTTTATTTATGACAAATTATTATCTTCATCGTCCGCTAAAGCTGTTTCGATGCAGCAATCTGCATGCGGGATTGTCGGTTAACGAAACTGAGAACCTTTTTCCCTTGGGGGAGCTAGGGAGAGGGATGGGAGACTTACTTGACGATTAGTGAGAGGCATGTTACCGACACCGAATGTAATTTCAGGTATTTCACATATGCGACAATGGACGCAAGATCTCGTTCCTGTGTCCCAACGGCACCATATTCCAGCAGTCACAGCTTATATGCGACTGGTGGTTCAAAGTGGATTGCAGCAGGTCCACGGAGCTGTATGAGCAGAGTGCCGAGCAACTAGCCGAAGAAGAAAAGAAACGGGTGGATGCGAGGAAGATGAAGTCCGAGTACCACCGCACGGAACAGCAGAGCGATGTGAACTATTACGATAGCCAGAGTGTCGACTATGATGGTAGACAAAATGGCAGGACGAATCCATACGGTCAGATTGGCGCAAAACAGAATCAGCTTCCGGAGAGACAAGAAGAAGTCAAGTCTGTCCAGAATTACGGACCGAACAATGTCTTTGACAATGCTAGGGATACGGGCCGTTATTTCCAGGGGAACACGCTGCGCGCGAAAGTCGATCAATCGCCGGTGAAGCAGCGAACATATCATGACGGTGGATCGGGTCATCAAGCGAGCAATAAGCAAAGAAATCAGCTGGTGAACGCGCAGACCGCTAAATTCAATTACGAGCAAGGCAACAAGTTGCAAGATGCTCGACAGAATTACCAGACCACTTCGAGCAGCGCGCAATCGGATCGCTATCGAACGAATCAGAATGCAGCGCGCGACAATGAGAAACCGGAATTTAGGGGTCCAAAGTCGCGGACGTCCACGCGGAACAATCTGTTCGGCTCGAGTCAGTCGCAGAAAGCCACGCCGACTTACATGGAGACGACAACGTTCAGAACCACAACCGCATTGCCGCCGAGGGAGTACCAGCAGTTCGCGGAGAGTGCCGCGTTCGTGTCCAATCGAGGTAACCGCTTCAATTCGGCCAAGTATGACGGCGATCGGCAATTCTATTATCAATCGTACGAGCAGCGGGATCGTTCCGGGAACAGGTTCGACAGTCGTGAGACGACCACGTTACCAGCATCGAACGAGAACAGCGAGAAGGTGTCGTTCACGCCGAAACCCGGCGTCCCCGCGTTTCCCGGTCCCACATACGCACCCATTTACAAACCCAGAACGACAACGCTGCCGCCGTATGAGACGACGTTGCAGTACACGCCAACCACCGAGACGAATCTCTACAGCAGCCATTTCTACAGGCAAGGCGATGTCCCAGAGACCACGTATTTCAGCTATGACACTACGACAACCGTGACGCCGTCCACTGCTGAAGAGTATCCGACTACGGAATCCTTCACCGCGTATAACGATCAGCGAACTCCGCCCGCCATAGGAAGAGTACCGCCAGCGACGGGGAATTATCGGAATCAATACACGTTTGATAGTAAGGTGACCAATCAGCGGGACAACAATCGAGATATCGCATCTTTCGCTACTACGCGCCCATATGCGAACACGGAGAACTATCGGCACACGGCAGCTAATCTTACGTCAGCTATCAGTCAAGATGTGTACTCTTCTTCGACGCCTTTCTACGAGACTTCCTCGCGCGATCAGAACGGCGCCACGACTCATGCCAATTATCCAAACAGCGTTGCGGATACTGATGTCAAGGGAACAACGAAGAATCCTTGGAGTGCCCCCTCACAGAGCACTCGACAAAACTCGATCAGTTCAACTGAGAAACCATGGAGAAACACGAACGTTTACCAACAGAATAGTTCCACTAGCAAGACGCTGAGTCCATACGATACCAGTTTTACATACAAACAAGGCAAGGTGTTGTCCACTCTGGGCCCATACGTGCCTTTCACGAAGAACTACGTTTACTCGACTAGCACTTCGACGCCAAAGCCATTAGCCACGGTGCCGACTTATAACCCCACGAATTATCGCATTACGACGAGCAATTTGATACCCAAGATGAAATCGTCCACGATAACTAGCAGGACCAAGGATCGAGCGACTTATCTACCCGAAGTGGGTACCAGGCCATCGACGATTCTGGAGAATCGACCATACGCTGAACGAGAACACGCGCTCAGTATGCTGCATTCTCTTCAGGGTCTGGAGAACAACGTGAACAATCTGAGCGAGAGCGACAAGAAAGAAACTGGATCCAATCGAAACTGGCCGCCGGCGCCCGGCCCGTCCACCTTACATTCGTTAGCTCTGTACTTCGCTACAGCCGGCGACAGTTTCGGCTCTAAGGAGATCAGCGAGTCGGTCGCTAGCCAAGAAATGAATAGCGAAGAAGGCGATCATGTGCACAACGCGTCCGTCGAATTACCGACCAATATCCTCACGCATCACACTATCACCTCGTACGCCGAGCTATTCAACCTGAATAACGCGCTTGAGGGAAACGTCACGATGACCGAGCTGGCGGCGGAGATGGATGATATCGCGAGCGAGGTCGACAGCGACGACCTCGAGATCGAGGAGAGCGAAGGCCCGCTGAATGGCGCAAACAGGTCACAGAACAGCACGAGGCTGCGCGAACTGGCTCAGGTGTTTACCCATGCGCTATCGGCGTATCTGCAAAATCCCGACACCTTCAAGAAGGTGCTCACAGAGATCAGACCCACGGAACCGTCAGTGACGACGAGCGATGGCGGTCAATACGAGATAACGACGTTGTATTCCACCACCGCGGAAGAATATGCGTCGGTCACCAAGGAGAAGGACGAGGTCCTGGATTTCTCGGACGACGCCGACGCTGCCAGAAGACGCAAACCGTCCACCACTTTGTTCCCTAGTACTCTACAGCCACCCGTAACCTCCGATCACTCGTACTCGACCTCTCACACGACATCGTACGATGGTTACTATTCGACCGATCAGTATTCCACGCGAAGACCGATCTACTATCCGAGCACGACACTATTACCACCCGGCTCGGATGATTCGAGAGATTATTCCGAGTCATCAACGCAGGCAGTGCAGGGTGGTAACACGTTCGCCTTCGAGGTGAATCGTGCGTTCACCACCACTATCGGCGGCTACGATGGCGACACGAGAGACACCACCGATCTGTCGCTGATCTATGATAATTACTTCCCGGAGGACGAAGGCGGAAATCGAAATAGACTCGGCGGTTTTCACAACAATACATCAAGAACTTTCCAGCCGTATGGCAAGAACGTTAAGCCAATCGGTGCTACGCCTATCAGCAACTACGTGAGCTCGTCAACACCGGCATCCTTCCAGAATTTCGAGAGCGCCACATCGCTTAACTGGGGCAGGGGTTCAGCTGGGGACAGGCCGGTCCAAAATCTGACTCCGCCGCATCAACGTTTCGGTAATCTGAAGAGTTTCGAAGTTTCCAACAGTATCGTGCCGAGTCACTCCACGACACCGTTACCAAGAAGCAAATCTGCCTACGAGACGATCAGCAGTACTATTCAACCCTTTAGGATACATTATTACGAGCCAACGACAACAGCGGTACCTGAGAATCGGAAAACCAATTCCGAATCTCTCGTCACAGCTCGCAGTTCGTACATGAAATACAGGAACAACTACGATCGCTCGGAAAGCAGCCGTGCGCCCGCTGAAAATGTAGCAACAACAGCAATACCAACGACTCGGGACACTGTCGGAACACTGGACCCCATCTCCGTAACCTACAGCGACGCCGATGTCACCCCATACAGCACGACCATTGCTCGCGCGACCTCTGACACTCCAGCCAATGTATCGTCCACTGTTGGCCAGCACAATAATCACTGGACCTCTTCGCCCACCGTCACTCATCTGTGGGAGACGACGGTGTTTGTGGATCCGCAGCACATCAATCATGGCCTGGAATCAAACAGCGAAACATCCCACTCGCGCGTCACCACGAGCAACGCTGTCAGCGACGAATTCGTGGAACCCACTACGGTCGCGACTACCGCAAGATCGCCATTCTCCAACGAGGTTCCCGAAGAGGCACGCATCACCACCAGCACGCCTAGTCCTTGGCAATGGGCACCAAACGACAATGACTCGCCCATCGCGTTCACCCTACTGCCAACCACCTATACAGCTGAGAATACAGCCACGCCGACACCGATTATTACGACGCGATCGACTATAACGACCACGATCACGTCCTCGGTCACATCGACCAACTCCGTACCGCGCGATGCTTCGACGTCCACCTTATTGCCGTTCACGGTAACCGCTGACAACTCACTGAATAGTACGGAGGATGAGGTGATCAAGGCGCAGGAGATGTTCGGCAAGCTGAACGAGACAAGTTCCGACACGCTGATGCGAGTGATGAAGCAGGCCGACAACAATGAAACGGTGAGGCAGCTGGTGTTGTTGCTAATCAGCCACTGCAACGGGCCCAGAAACAAAACGACCGAGCAAGAGAAGGAGCAACTGTTGGACGCTCTCTTGAGATTGCCCGTTAACGAATTCAGTTCGGAAGAGTCGCGAGAGATCGTCGCCGATATTAACAGACTTCATGTTTCTGACGGTATGTCGCGTTACATGAACATTAATGATAATGTTTAATTAGGATACTTCATTGAAAGTACATAAAATGAAAAAAATTTTAGAAAATAATATTTCGTTTATGTAAGCAGTGAATGTATCGAGAAGAATGGACGCATTTATTAGCATCGGCACAATTAATTTTAGTTTCATGGAGAGTTGCCGCAATAACTCTGAGATATAATCAATCACGCAACTTTCCTTATCATCTTATTAACGAATGTAGTTTCCAACGCAATAGACTTTCATCAACCGCTTTAATATGAGATCGTATTGTAGAGATACACGCCGGAGAGATGGCATGCCTGAGAAAATTAAAATCGATATCAAAGAATGACATTAGAATAGCTTGTCGATCCTTTTCCCGCGGTTTCTCTGGTCCAATTATTTTAAATTATTTTGATCGAATTCCGCTCGCCGAAAATGATTCTATTACATGAGAAACATATCGGTGATTTCTCCTTCCACGAATCAGATATCAAAAATCTCTCGCTTCTAGAATACCATCCCTCTTTTCTTCGTCCGTACGACATTGCGGCCGTTATTTATATTCGCCACTGAATTATCCTTGATTCTTCCATTTATCTTTCACTTCTTCATTTGTCAGCTAACATGTGCCATTTCTCTGCGACCGCTTACAGGCAAGACACGAACGGCTGCTTTGTCGAATCTCACAACGGCGAGGATTCCCCGGGCTTCCTCCGCGAGACCCACGTCCGAACCATCCATCACCACGTTTCGCAGCAGAGCAGGCCGGAGGTTCCGTACGACCACCGAGAGCACCAGCGGCTTCGCCAGAAGATCGGACGAACTCGTTTCGGACGCGAATAACTCATTGCCGGAGGACGTTACCACCGCGTCCGACAACAGGGCTCTCGAACTCCTCAGGTCGCTCTACACGATAGCTGCTAAGTGGGGCTGAGGAGCCGCATAATCGACGACCGATCGGAACTACGCGCGCGCGCGTCGAAAGACTCGCGAGACGAAGAGCTCGCTGGAGCACCGGAAGACACCCGCTCGCCGGACTAGATCGTTGCTGTTCACTAGATCGTCAGCTGTTCACATCATTGCGCGCGGACTGGGCTCTCGCGTGCTCGAGAATGCGAATACGAAAATCGATCAATCGGTTTTGATCTCGGCCCGTTAACTATCACGTCAAAAGCCCGATCGACGAACGCTAAAGGATATACCGCATTTTCAACGTCGCTTGTTATTGTTCCGGGATCGGCTCGGGATTGTCATTGATTTCGAGGTTCTCTCGAACAATTCGCATTGCTGTATCGTTATGCTTGTACAGTAGACGGAATTTTGGATCAGCTTCGAAGGTTCGACACGTTTGGCCTTAAATTTGTAATATGCCGCCGTGATTCATGAAGTTCAACTTAACTCGGGGCCGAGATTGACACCTACGCTCGCGGATATCAAGTAGGTCGATCGGTGAATACGATCCGAACCGGCTGCTTGGTATCCGCGTCGCTTAATATGCGGAGTCCCGATCGATCATCGATCGATAAAATCGCAGTGTAATAATCAACCGGTTGCAAACCGACGATTTATGTATCGTTCGCCGTCCTTACTAAGAATAAAACATCGACTGCTTGGAAACATCGGCAAATGTGCGAGGAAAGAATGCCTGCCATATTACGTCCCTGCCAATTCAGTGAATTTACCGTACGAATATGCGATCTAACGATCTTCCTATTCATTGTGGAATAATTTTAAACGCAAGGGTACATAAGGCGTCTGATTTATTTTTAACACAATGACATTACAAATCTTCCCTTAACTTCTTTGTCATGTAAGTCCTCCATTGATCATCCTGCGATTGCATCACGCTATGTTATCATAGCATCTCTCGATATGTCTCGATATGTCTCGACGCGCGCACCTGATAAAATCGAACTTGATCGGGAAAAGAGTCTGACGAAATTCATGATTCCTCGAATAAGGTTTATCGCGGTACAAGGGCTGTTCGCAAAAGGTATCTTAATCTCAATCGCTGATACGTAATAAAGACAACACATTGTATCCAAAACGTGATTAGAGCGACTGCTAACCTGAAAGGGGAGGCGCACATCTTTTTACGTCTCTCGTCTCCCCGCCCTCCGTTGGATCCATCCGCCCTCTTACGATCGCGGACCTTTGTTGAACCGCGCGCGGGGGTTGGAGTGGAGCGTGCGATAACACGTGGTAAATTGCACCGTGCGTTTACCGTCATGTGCCCGCGCTGACTCTACGTGACATTCTCGATTCCACCCTCTCCTCGCGCGCGCGCCTCTTCCTGAATGAGGTCGCTCGTCTTGCGAGCCCTCCCGTGGAAACCACGTTGATTCCCGCCAGCGGCGCTGAATTGATGTATTCGCGAGCTGCGTACGAGCATCCGTCAATCCGAAACTGCCGTCGAATCGCTGTACGTTCAGTATTACGAAAAGACTTGCGCGAAAAGGGACCCGCCCGGCTCTGGGCGGAATTTGTAAAATTATTTATTCGCCTTCGCATATTGCGATTCCTATTACTACGTATTACTACTACTACTACTACTACTACTACTACTACTATTACTATTAATTCCTGCTAACAATAAGCTATACTTGTATCCTGGAATTATGGTGTTGGTAATGTTCTCTTTCTGTTTGGGCAGTCCGAGATCAGCGATGCACCACCGTTGCGATCCGTGAAACGTCCAAACGGGGTATCTAGGTCACTATTTAAGTACGCGGCTTAGCCTGTAGCTGTCTATCTCGACTTTATGTAATATACCTTTGTACAGTATGTGAATAAATATACAGGGTTTTACTTGCCCGTGTTTTGCCTGTAACACGTTCCCGCTTTTTATTCGTATACTTTTGTTCTTTCTCTTATCATATCGGCATACAGTTGCGCAGCGGCTGTTTTTAATCGGTTCGTTACGCGGCATTAGCCTGCTAACGATTATGCGGCACGGCACAATGTGGACCAGTTATTTTATGCATATTTTAGCAACGGTATTATCTTCTTTGCTTATCTTCTTTTCGTTGTTCCAGTTCGTTTCATTAAATACGTAATTTTCCAAGCATGACAATGAGACGCGAAGATGTCATTTCATGAATAAAACTCGGAAGAGATGCCTTGGATATAGAAGCAATCACTAGAAGACTTGTGCTAACGCGACACCGTGTTAAAGATGCTAATGAGCGTCGTTAGTCTTCATGGCAGATCTTGACAAGGACGAGCGTAGAGAAACGGCCAAGGTCGTCCACGATTTTCGAAACGTGGAAAGAATACGGCGCCTCTCCCGTTTCCTTCCTTGTCGTCAACGACATCCGGCGATTGATACGCACGAAGAATCGCAATGTACGACGGCAATAGGATAGTGCGACTAACATTCTAAGCTAACATTAACGTTCGGTCGCTCCGCTTACAAAGGAATTAACGTGCCATCTCGCAATCGGAGGAAGGACGCCTAACGACACCGTAGAAGGACGAGATATAGATTTCCGCGATTGCGTCACGGAACGCCTGGAAGAGAAACTAGAATTCACGCAATTTTAGTCCGTCTAACGAAGAAGAGGGAGGAGATGCGGGAGGAGATTACGGTGAGATTATCGGACCCGGGAAAACTCGGGTCGAAGGCCATCGCAAATGACTGATTAATATTCCCACACGCTCTTTGCGCGTAGATCATCTTAAGCAGGATGCAGGATTTTCCATCGCGATGGACCGTTACTAAACCACCCTACAAGGACGCCACTTTTTTTCGCGTCGCGTTTGATCGCTTGATCGCCCCGCGGCTGCCGCAGCTTCCTATAAAAAATGGAGATCGAGATAACCGGGAAAGTAATTGCATACATATTGCATACGCGTCGTATTACAGCGAATTATTCGCGTCTAAATTTCAGAAATACAGCGGCATCTTCGCGCAAGATTGCCTGTCTCGAGGCCGCAAATCGGTCCTCGTCATCGGTGAACCAATTATTTTTATAATTCCCACGAAGGGAGATTGTAGGTGAAATCGATATGACGTGATAACGACATCAGATAATCTCTGATAACAGAAATGAACTCTGACACTTGGCCCAATTGCGCACACGGAGTAAAACTTGATCAAACCTCGCGGGAGTGTCTCTTGGATTGAGGCGCGCACGCACGGAAGCGGTGACGCAACTTTTACCTTCGCCGTAAGGCGAAAGGACGTCCGCCCTCGGCAAGACCGATTCGCCGTCTCAACGCAACGTATTCAAATTAATGTCCGGAGATCCGTATCCGAACGAAGAGTTACAAGAGGCAGGAAAAAGACCGTGCTGGTTCCTGCGCGCGAGCACCTTGCCGTTTCCGCGAATGTAAACGGGACGAATGACGTAATCGTGCTTGAGCTTGAACGTTACGTTTGTTCGCGAGGAATATCCAATGCAACGCGAGGCTAACGAAGTGTCGGAAATCTCAGGCATCTCTGTTAGCAGATGCGAGTTTGCGACACTTTACCGTCATAAGGGTACGTCTTTTATTTTTCAATGGACGTAAGCACGCGAAGGAGATTGTTGCATTACGAGACATTTGTTTGCACAACTGCAGCCTGTCGAGGATCATTCCTGCGATCCTTCTCGTCAGGACAGAGATGGTTTCCGACAATCGCGAATGTGCCCGTAACGTAAAACAAGGAACGCGCAACGAGCGTGTCCGAATGCTACGCGTGATTCAAATGCTAAGTAACGACAATCAGCAACATCGGCACAGCGATTTCGCGTAATGAACGGCAGTACCGTGCGAGAACACGTGCGCGTACTGTTCGAATCTGATTTTCCAAGCCGTAAAAAAGGAGCTCCGTATAAAACGAGCGCAATTAGATCGACACGAAATCCGCCGCGTGATTGATTCGGTAATCCAGATACGGTGCGGGGACGATCCTTCGGAACAACGTCGATCCTGCATTATGCGCTGACCCAGTCAGCTTGTCTGCATTGGGAGTTGGAGTTGCATAACTGCATTCGCCACTGCATCGTGAACACACGCGCTTTCATTGATACCTGTTATCGTGAGACCGTGAGCTGTGGAAGCTCCTTGGAAGTTCCCGAGGAAAACCGCGTCTCCGAATTTCCGAGGAAAAAATTTCGCCAATACGGGAGATTATTCTCCGAGAGAGAACGTCCGAGAGATCATCGTTCTCGCTCGTTACTTGCAGCAGCGGAGCGGGAGAGAGAGAAACGTTTAGATCGGAGAACGGCCATTGAGGAAGATGAAATAGCGAGAGTCCGGAGTTCGAGGAGGGATTTAAATAAATCTGCTCCTCGCTAGAGATTTTCCCGGCCGACGTCCAGCTCCGGCCATCGAGGAGGATTTTCTTCGTGCAGAGCATACGGGACATCTCGGAATCGAGGCCGGTCCGATTCCGAACGTGGATCTCTGTACAATTATCTTCGCGCTCTACTGCTGAGGCGGTAAAAGGTCGCGGTTGCCGCAATCGACCGCGGTATACCCTGCAGAGTACGCGGTTAGATTACGGCGTATTGGCCAATTGGCAGGGCTCGATTAAGGCTTTTTGGTTTTACGAGGGCTTATCAGTCGCACGTAACGGCGAGTGACGTGCATGGATCATATTCGAATCGTGGATCATTCATTGGGCGTGATTCGATTCAGTTCCGATATCCCCTATGCGATATACTTACATAAACTCGCGTTTATGCAACAACGTGCACGCGTGTGCGTATATTTACATTGGAAAGATGTGAGGAGTGTCGACGATAATGACGTTGTTTATTACGTTATTGCGTTTTGATGTACAGGAAAATCGTGATTAGAAATATTTCCGCGACACGAGAGAGATGTATGATTATTTTCATCTCCATGCGAGACGGAAAATATCCGCATTCGTCGTCGGTTCGATACTTGCGCATTATGTATCCGCGTTTTGCATATCGCAATAAAAGCGTACTCTAACTTTTTTTTATGAAATATCTGTAAATTTTTACTTAATCTTCCCGCGCTCGATCGTACTCGATCGAAGAAACACAAGAAATGTTAGAGCCATCAGCATTACGGCTACAGTTGCGGACATTACGGACACAATCATTTATCGAAAGGTGGTTTTGTGATTCCCCGCCGAGCGCCGAGAGGAAAATCGTTAGCTCTGCGTTTTTCATGAGATACGCGAGGCACACTCGTCGTTAAAATCATTGCGAAAATCGCGGCGGTAAATCGCTGGTCGTCCTCCTTCCGCGAAATTCCACGAGAGATTTGCATTGATACCTGCTTTCTCTCGGAGAAAAATATGTAACCATGGAGGCTTTAGCTTTTCAGCGCATGAACCACCGTGAGCCACGGAGCCAGAGGATTCATCGTGAATCGTCATTATGACGTTTAGAATCAGTACTAGTCGGCCAGTGTGACTAGGAGTTGCGAAATTAGAGTACAGCCTTTACATTGATGCATTTACATAAGCGAGAGCGCCGAGACACATCAATAACGATAATCCGAAAGCACAATTATGTTTTGGGGAAGCTATATTTTACAATGGACCATTTCTCCGGCGAGCGCGTCGTCGAACGCTTTCACCGACACAGCATACTTGTTGCATGCCGATTCGGATCACTGCCTGTTTCCTTTTAGCCCCCCGACGATACCAAACGTCGTACGTTACCAAATCTCGATCGCTCGTAGGATGAAGAAAACGTAATCGTGGAGGTCATGCATGCGCGGATGAGGCAAGCAGAGCTGCGATTAACCCGTAAACGGCCGAGTCGCTCCTGCTCGATCGCTCTCGATCGCTCTCGATCGGCTGCGAGCGATTGAATAACTCGCTGTCCATCCGCATCAAGATGTAAGTCGATGCATTCGTGGCGTCTCATATAGAGATTTTGCATGTCTAGCGTCGAATGTCTCTATATCGTTCTCAGTCTATTACGATTAAGGCTGGGCATTTACGTATTTTAATGTATGGGAAAAGGTCTTTCGTGGGCTCGATATCACTGCAGCCGCTGCAATTGGGCTGATAATAACGCTGGAACAAAGGAGATAATCCTTACAGCATTTGCGGATTGTAGCTTTAATTATTAACGATTAGAACATCATTGTGGCGTTAAAGAAGATATGAATAACGTTCGACGTTGTTAGGCTCGTCTTTCGTCGAACGAATAGCGGAATTGGAGAACGTTCTATGCTGAGCAAGCTGAATTGAATCTTTTGAGTCTTCTGGGTCTTGAAATGCTTTCCTATACTACGATATAAACAATCGAGTTTTCACGGGATCATCAGTATTCCACTTCCAGAAATTATATCGTTCATGCAGAGAAAATCTCCTGAAATACATCTCTTCACGCTTTTAAGGCGAACAATTAAATCAAGCCGCGGAACGGCTGCGTCTTAACGATCAAATCAAAAGGCTTCCATGACACAGGTACACGAAAGGTCAGAGGCCACGTCCTCGACGCGTTCCTTTCCCGCGAATGTGGGAATGAAAGAAAAACTCTTCTGCACATTCCCCGGCATTATCCCGAGCGCGTCATAAGTTATACGTACAACGGCGCATGGCGATCCTGGTGTTGCCCCCATCGATCATCCCAATGTCTACCGAGGACACAGGGAGAGGTTGCATGTCGACTCATCGAGATTGCAACTGCGACTCGAAGGAACGAACGAGCGAGCGAGCGAAACGTGGCGCATCGCGCACGCCTTCCTCCCAGAAGAGCCTATTACGGCCAGAGAAGCATCGCGCGACTTTCTCCCCAATTCCTCTGCATTCCGTCGTAGATCGCGCTCGTTAACTACGGTCTCTCTCGTCTGAATCCCTCTGCTGGAGGCAGGGAGAACAGCCTGGGTTCCGCGAGCGCCGGTCGCTTTAATGGAAAGTATGTCACCGATCGCGCGAGAGACGCGAGGATGAGCCGCGATCAAATTGTCCGATAGTAATATCGAGCGATCTTTCTCGACAATCGAGTCAAGGGGGTAAGGGGAGCAATCGAGGAGGATCTCTCGCAAGCGTCTCTCTCAGCGAACGTCATCGAGAGACTGTATCGTGGATGACGAATCCTGAAGGATTTCGCGTGAGAATGCTCGAGATCTGCGTTCCTCGGCGTGCACCATGTGGCTTGAAATCGCGTTAGAAGAAAGTAAAGCGGCTAATTTTGGCATCTCGGGTCTCCTTCGACCGATCGTGTGCGGAAATGGCGAAATCTTGCTCCTGGAACGTGGGGAAACGTGCGTCCAGAGGCTGCAAGTCCGACGAACTCGCGACACCTTCAGCTCTTCTTTCGAAACTGAGCCTTCTCGGGCGATGAATTCGACCAACGGCGGCGAAAAGAATATCAAGCAAGGCGGATTGCAGGCGTTTATCGGGAAATCTGACCGAGAGACAATGCGCAACGGTCCCTATCTCGATGGAGACTGGAGGAATCCAGACGCGCGAAGGAGATAAACATAATGCCACGCTCAACAATCACATTAGAGCGCGCACGCACCCGCATGATTTAAGATGATCGGTTAATCTTGCGACGACATTCGCGCGGCTTACCGTGCCGTTACCGTGTCGTCCGTCCCAGGATTTCCGTGCCTATCAATCAAGCTTAACGATCACCGTTCGCGCCATTGATGCGCCTCCGCGCAGCAAACTCCGCGGGATCTCTTTGCTCTTCGTCGTCTCGCGCGGGAATGACTCGCTTTGATCGTTCGACGGCGACCAGCAGACGACGAAAAGCTGCGTACGACGAAGCGATCGGCTAGCATTAATCGGATGACAATAGTTATGTCACCGCAATGGCACGGCACGACGCTGTCCGGGGAATTTCTCTCTCATCAGGTTACGTTTCTGGTATTCAAACGTCATTCGCCGACACTCGACGTGCCGGTAATCGATAATTCCCGCGCTCGTAAACGAGGGAAAAGTGAAATCATACGTTTGTGCTGAATGGAGGAGTGATATTGCACCGGGACGTTATTACCGCATCCGCGTGCCTTTACGCGATCGATTGCTGTCGAGTATTCACCCGCGTTCTCATCCATCTCGCGAAACACCGCGAAGTCTGCTTTAAAAGAAAGAGAAAAAAAAAAAAAGAAAAAGAAGAGAGACCGATCCGCGCGATACAGGAATTCGTTTCGCGCGTCCCGATGACTCCACTTCCCTTTCACGATCTTTTAGTTTTTTAACGACGACCAGCGCGGCGCGTGAAAAAGTTTTCAGCCGAATGAGTCCATTGAGATTGACGTTTTGCGACGCTTTGCCCTTCTATTTCTCCCACCTGTAAACTGTAAATGATTAAAAACTCTTGCAATTTGCAGCGAGCTTCATTCGATTTCCAGTCATTCCATCGCAAGCGACCGGATGACCGTTAATATTAAAAGGTTCCGTCAGAAAGGATTTCGCAAAATATTTCCATCACTTCTCATCGGATTGTCAGGCTTTCGATTTCGCGATTCAACATCGTTGACGGTATCTTCATTCAAGAGTATATTCATGCTGTATATTCGCTGCTTTTTATTATGTAGCAGAGATCATGTAGACGCTACAAACGAGATATTCACTTCTGAGAACCCATTATTGCACTCTTCAGTAATACTTCGTAACGGGGAATGCTTGCTCAGCTGACGAATGGAAATTTGAATACTCTTACTCTAATGTTTCAGGAATAAAGAAAAATGAAGGCCGTTGCATTAGCCGCAGCGAAAGCCGCAAGTAAGTTACGCGCATTAATCGGTACAAACGCTCCCTCTTACTCTTAATAACAGTGATTTATCGCGCGCGTTGACGCATGTACGTGCGCGCAAGATATCCGTAATGAGCTCGCAGTCTTTGTAATATCCAGGTGAGCCGCGGCCTTCTCGATTAACGCTCGCGGAATCTTGCGTCTGCGTGGACCGCAATCACGTCGTTTGCAGTTAGATGCTTTTCGGGAAACGTGCATGATAGTCGTCGATGCGAGGGCCTGATTTATCCGCGTGATCGCCGAGCTGTGCGACACGTTCGCGCTGAATGAAGCGTTCCTGAGCGCAATTAATCAACGTACGGTTTACTCGGCACGTTCTCTAATAATTAAAGCCAACTCGCTGTCTCGACTCGCGGAATGGAGCGCGCAACTTCCCGTCGAACGATTTCCCGGCGCGCTGACGTTGATCAATCGTTACACGCCGAACCTTTAATTCGATTACGTTTCTTTTTCCAGGCGCATTGCTTCCCATTCTCCATCGAATGATTTATGCGGAGGCTTCGATGCACGCCTCAAGCGTGCCGAAAGCTCCGATATAACGCAATCTGCTCGCGTTTCAGTAGCGTCTGAGTAACGCACGCTATCAAAGGCAAATTTGATGAAAACGTACGTCACGGTTCGATGGCAGCCAAATCGTTTAACCACCGACAACGGAACGCGATCTGTAGCGCGCCGCTGAATTTTTCACGCCTCATTGCGAATGCATGATCCGCGTAACGGACCAGATAAAAGGCGATTGAGCAAACGCGTCAGGATAGTCATTAAAAGATCATTAGACGGCACGTTTCTCCGCTATGTGCCAATGAGACATCCAGATTCGGGAGGAATCGATATCGTCGATGATCGCCGCTCATCGCATATCTTGGAAGAGATCCGAAATTTGCTTTAATTGCAATTCTTTCTCCTCAAAAGGGTCATCTTGATCGATAAAGTTAAAATTTCACAAGACCTCCGTGAAGTCGCAACGAGACATTACGCATCGTGTTCGTAATGTCCGGATTCGTCAAGGGATTCGAATTTAGCTGGGTAATTAAACGCTCTATCAAGTGGAAGAATCGGATTCATCCGGATTCGACCTGCGTAATGAATTGCTATTATCAGATATACGAGCGAGCGTTTGCGTCGATTAGTCTTGCGCGTTTCATCACGATCGAGGAAGCATCTCTCATTAACCTTTAGAACATCCGTCTTGCGATACTGACTTGACCGAGGCAGAGATCCGAATCACGAATTGCCGTTTTAAATGAAAAGAAATGGAATCGATGGATGGAAAGAGAGCTGGAAGCAGCTCGCAGAGTCGCTGCGCTCTGCTTTTGGAAAGAGAAGACGACCGGCACGAGAGACGAACGGTTCAGTGATCTGAATTAAAGCATACTGTTTTCCGGGTTACACGGGAGCCAGGATCGATAACGGTTCATCTCGATGAAGGGACACTGCCTACTTGCGCTTTTAGGCGGATACAGAAAGCGAGAGGCGAGTTTCTTGCGCCCGCGCTTTCCTTCTTCTTTTACCAAGTCTCCAATTACACGTGGTCCAGGCGCAGCATCCTGTATGCCACGTATATTTATATTCTCGCCGCATCTCGTCGTCGCGATCCAACGTGCCGCTAACAGCTGCAAATGCAGGATAATGCCTCCTGGAGCCATCGACTACCGCGAATTTCCACGCGAAGTGGAACCGGTACAGAGATCGGTACCGGTCGAGCATCGCCGATCTCTTTCCTCTCGCCGGTGACTCTTGCGATGACTTCTGCTCGGCGGAGACTCACGTAAGATGTTAGTCACGCTCGCGAGGCTGATGCATCGATCGGACGGTTTGTCCTAGTTTCGCAAAGATCGGATCATGCGATGCTCTCCGGTTGGTCTCGTGCATCCGCCGTCGCTGACGCTGCTACTGCCGACCGGCGCCGCGCGTTCGTGCTTTCTTCCGTCATCAGCTCGCATCTAATGTAACGGAGAAAGCGCGCTGTCGCAATATCGCCGTCTAATCGCGTACATACTTCGCGTTCTAGGTTGCCGCTGATGTAGGCGCCCGCTCGCCCGTTTGCATTTATTATCGCATGGCCGCGCTTCGGCGAGATTGTGCCGGGTACTCCGCAATCACGGTAAAGCCGCACGTTTAACGTGGGCCAACACAATCCTCGAGGTCGAGGAAGAGTCGCAGCTCAGCGGTACAGGGGGTCGCAGCTCGGTCACGGTGATAATTGCGCGAACAAGTGAGCGCCTCTGGTGCAGGTTTATCTCGAAATCAGCGACTCGAGATAGATAATTGCGATCTCTGGGAAGGTGCGAGGGCAACTTTTGCCCAACATAATCCGCTTAGTGAAGACCGGGAAGAATGCCGCGGTCATGTAGCCATTAAGCTTATTCACACGGATCGTCCAAGTAAATGACCCAGATCTGTCGTGAATTCGGTACAATTTCAGCATCCAGCCGCTCCGTGATTTGCGCGATGGTCTCATAATAAGCCTCGTATCAATCAACTTACTTAATTATATTTAAGTGCGCTTGCAAATGCTACGCTTCCCTTACTTCTGCTTTCTTCGCTTGGGGTCGCGACCCTCGCTTGGGAAACGCCATTAAAGTGTGAATCAAATCACCGATTTGGACCGCGGCGAGTGGTCGAACGGAGCCGAAAGCTATTATAAATAACGTCGCTTGCTCAATCCGTTATTATTCACACGGTGAACGAAATCTTCCGGTTTCTCTTCACGATCCGAGAATCGGCTCTCCGTATTGTACAAGTCAAATCCAGCGCCGATCTATCATCCATCATGGATCCTGCTGCGGCTGTAGTCGCGCTGACGCAACGCGCGCGACGTAACACGTGTCATTCGCGGGGGCCGAATTACACGCTTCGACAATGCATCCGCTATGAGCGGCACGTCGTGATCGACCCTGACAATGACGGTTACTGACCCCACGAACCGGTTGCGCGGTGCCTTGCATCGCGCGACGTTTGCAGCCACACGCACAGATCGGAATCCGTTTGGCCTTTCCGATCGTGCTCCGTCATAATGCTGCCGCCCACCGTAAAGCCTGCTTTCTGATACCGGGATACCGGTGCAATTGTCCCATCTGATTGTGCATGCCGGTTGCGCTACATGCCTGATCTCAAGCTGATTCCGCGCATTTGCGCGAGCGAGGATGAATCTTTCCGTTCAGCGGCAGATCCCTTTCTTCCCGCGATAGAATAAGCTGAAATCAACGTGATAGAAAGGAATATCTATTTTTCAGAGACGTTGGCTTCGGTTTCGCCGAGGAATCTATTAAAAGTGTCCTTATGATACGCATCATTATGCACGATGACTAGGCAGAACGACGTTTCGCGATGATCACTTTTATCGATGTACGAGATCGAGATACTTCAAATGCCAGTTGTACTTATGATGAGGCAACTGAGCGGCATCGTTTGCCTGCGATCCCTAAAACTCACAAAGGAACGAACAAGAGCGGCTTTAACCGAACGATGCTCCCGCAATACGTGGTCATTTGCAACTTATGATCTACAGAAATTGCATAAATCGCCTTGCGATACTGGCGATACACCATCTGCTGCACCATCCCGCCGTTTTTCGTCCTATTTCCCGTGACAGCGAGTTTCATCGTCCGTATCGTATCACGGAGATGCAATGATGCAGCCGGTAGTTGAAGAGCTGACAAATTTCGTCATCGCCGCATCTGCATCATCGGCGTGCCCATCGAACGATAAAGTGTGCGCGCTTAGCTCGAGGCAGCCGACAAAATACAAAAAAGATTACGTTTCGAGTGCGCGCGGCGTTCATTGCGCAAACGACGTCGATTCTTAAAGGTTCGATAAACTCGCCGTTTATCTCAAGTCGCTTGAAGTTTGGTGTAACTTCCTCGAAGCTTTCTTCTAACGAGGCATACCTTTCCTGTCGCACGTCTCGCGTGCTCTTGCACGTTCTCGTAAACAAAAGCGATCCTCCTTTGGATCATCATAATAATCATCTGCCGCTACGGGAGACAGTTCACTCGCTTTACCTGGCCAGCGAGTAATCTATTTTGCGGACCGAACAATCGCATCATTGCTTTGTCGAGAGATCACGCGAATCGCCGAGTCTGATGCCTCGGTGTGCTTTATCTGACGTAATCCTTGAATGGGATTCTCTTTCCGCCTGACTGATTCATTAGTTATCCCCATTATGCATACTGGTGAGCTCAATTACGCACGCCAATTAACCGCACGTACGATAATAACAGTTAAAAGAGAAACGGAGCTGGAGAACGGTGCCCGTATGTACTTTCCCGCAATGAAAATAATCGACGCTGCGATGCTTACGGTGGGATCAGCTGCGAAAGATCGAGAGCTACAAGTTGGACCTGTTAACGGCTGATCCATCACTATCGCCGCTCGGACGGTCTACTTTTCGAGCGAGATGGTCCGCATGCCGTTCAAGGTTGCCTTGCGTCACCTCAGGCTCGGTAATTTCCAGCGCGGCACCTTCTCATTAATTTCCACATTTTTCACACGACCATCGCCTTGTCGGTGTGCCGCCGAATAAGTGCAAGCGAGCGCGGATAGATGTATCCGCGGGACCTTCATTGCGCTACGCTGATGAAACAGTATCCGCACTGGATTCATGCATTATGTATTCATGAACTGACTCATAATGTATTATGCATTCATGCGTTTTCAATTTATGCGCTCGATTTGTCGTGTAAATGCTTCATTGTTTCCTATATGTGATACAATAAGCCGCTTGATGAATTCGGGATTGGGCAAACGTGCGCTTTGTCATTCGAATAAATGATGTTAGAAAGAATAATATCAGAGATAATATCAGATGTTAATAAAATGTTTATAATAGAAAAATTTATACACAAGCTCCTAATGTTAATCTCCCAAATCTCCCATTGAGATCAATTCCGGCAGAATTTTATTTCGAAGATGACAGTTGCTTTCTCGATTCCTCCTGAGAAAAACTAGAAATCCCTAGCCGAGGATCAAAGACTTTTTTTTTACTCCATTTGCTCTTCAGTCTCGCTACCAATGGTTTCACGAGGCGTTTTTGAATCTTTTATGTTTCTCTATCCAGATTTGTTATGCTCGTTGTTGTTGTTCTGGATGGTTTATGGAGTTGGCGTTTGCCTTGCAGGAAAACCTCTGCCGCTGGTACGATCAAAGACTCTGTCTTGTAATGCGAATCCGATAGCGATAAAGAGAACCTTATCGGTGCAATGTACCGTTTAATTGACGCCACAACATATGCTAGCCGGATCGATGCGGGTTTTTCATTTCTAGCTCGCATTATCAAATATTTACAACGATTACCGCACAGGATACAGAATACGCTTGCGATTGAAACAATGTACAGAAATTACGTCCTTAATTCACACACGTTGTTAATTAGCCATTGACCTTTGTTCTGCCGTCCAAAGCTATATTTTCCAGGTCAAAGTTTAATTGGCTCCTTTCATTTGCGAACTGCAATAACGACCGCCCGATTATTCGAGCGGTAATGTTAATCGGCTGGAGTCAAGTATACCGTTCCGAAGATGCGCCGCGCTTTTCCCGCGATATTTACTTTCATCCCGTCTGATATCAGGCGCAATGATTAAGTATCATTTTCTTCCCTCCTCTTGTTGGCGTGTCACGTTGTGTCGCGCTGTGACCGAAACAATCCGACGAGAACGATGTGGGAAGCAGGATGAGGCATTTCGTACGACCCAGTTACCTGACTGCGTCGGACAATTTAAAACGCGTGAACGAACCGCAGAGGATTTCTCGCAACGTTTATCTAATGTAACGTCACTGCCATGGGAATCCGCAAAATCATTTAAAGCCCGTCGAATGACTCGGCTGGTCCCGCGCGAGACAACAGCCTGTTGCGCCTTGCGAAATGCACGCAACTATAAACTATCGCGAGGCAATGATCGCGCACGTAAGCCCTGCATATGAATTTATGTAACCTCCCCCTGACGTGCGCGAACAATTTCAGATGACTAATTATAGTAATGAGGGGAAAGGGAAAGGCAATATGTAGTAACACGCGTGTGTTACTATCCATTTCGTGCGGGTTTCGGTAACCCCGCGGGATCTATAGTGAATAGAGACAACATGATTCTTGCAAAGATGTTTCCTTTATTTCGCGCATAAAATATACATAATGGCATCCCATAGGAGGACTCTCAAACCATTGTTATAAAAATATAGATATATCTATATATAATTATGTCTCATGCTTAACTATGCGTATAGCGATGATACTCTCAAAACGAATCGGACTGCTGTGGCTTTTATTCAAAGATGTTATGATAATTAAGATAATGTACATTTATTATAATCGAGAAGATAACTGTGCTACTTTCCCTTGAAGAATAATTTAAAGTGATCGATTCGAAATTATCTATGTTTTTATAAAAGATAAATAATCTTGTTATGTTGGCATTTGTGCATTACAATTTGTGTTGTACAATTATTTGCTAAAAATGCAGCTTATAGTCCTAAAAAATACAAACTTGCGGCATGAATTGTAATAACTAATAAAATATGTAGAATAAATTGTAAGAATATTATCTGACGCATTTCGTAGATGAAATTTTGTTTACTATAATGAAATGTTTAATATAATAAAACAGATATAAGTAATTGCATTAGAATTGTGTTATTATGACACTTTATAGTTATATATTGCCTTAAATAATATAATCGCACTTTTGATTATCTCCTTACACATTTGATTATATTTAACCAATAAATCTTTATTTTCTATAAAACAAAGATTTGGATATTGATGACATCTTCTTGACGTCCGATTCATCTCTCTTGATAAGTAAATTGTAAATGATAATGTTCATATTTTTATATTTTTATTAAAACTGAATAAATAAATACGTCGCACTTTAATACTTACAAGCTGTATGTATTTCTTTCACGGATTTCGATATAGATTAATGGAAGGCCAATTATAAAACGATGATAATAATCTTCCATCATCAACGCTTGATGATACTGATATTATTGCTAATAATAATGTAAACAATTATTTTTGTTTCCGCATAAAGAGATTAAGAATACAAAATTGAATTACAATTTCATATTTACTTAATAACAATAATTAGAAGTCAATACGAATCACAATCATTTAATAAACTTTAATAGTTGTCTAATTGATGAAATAATTAGTAATATTAATTTCATTATGAAATTTCCGCATGATTCTAAGACAAGACATCAAGATTCAAAGCATTTTTCATGTATTCCAGCATCTTTTTTTTTTGTTACACAAAACATAACAGAAAATAGATTGCAAAAGTATTTATATTAAAAGCAGATATTTCAAGTTTAATAAACATTGAATTCTTTCTTAATTTTTAACTTTCGAACATATAACGCCTGATATAATTAGTTTGAAATAAATAATACAAGTATATAAATACTTAATCAAGCCCACGGAAACCCTTGAATGAGTAAATACGCAAGCAGAATAATCAAATTTCCTATATATAAAAGTGAATGCAATACAAATAATCGATATCACTTAGATTACGCGGGTTTTTAAAGGGTTCGTATTTACACGTATTATCCAGCATTAATAACGGTAAAAATCGTCATTAAATACCGACTGGAATGTTTAGCTTCACGATTATCCGGCCCGCGGCGGCAAGTACTCACGATCTGGCTTTGAAGGGCCTTGCGGTGGGAATGGCGAACCTGTACCAGGTTTTCCTGGTGTAGGGAATGATGGGCCGCTAGGTCTACCGCTAGGATATCCACCAGATCCAGTTGGACCGCTAGGTGTACCTGGACTTGGATAACTGCCTGGACCTTGCGGTCCAGTTGGTCCTTGAGGTTGTCTGCCTGGATATCCTGTAGATGGCCCGCTTGGTCCTGGATAGCCACTGGGTCTTGTCGATGGTCCAGTAGATCCAGTAGGTCCTTGTGGTCTTCCAGGATATCCTGGTCCGCCTGATCCTTGAGGTCCTGGTCCTGATGATGGACCTAAGTATGAAGGTCCTGGACGACCTGCAGGTGGACGTTGCGGTTTCTGGTCAGGATATCCGCCTTGTTGGCTTGGAAAACTGCCTGGACCGCTGGGACCTGTTGGACCTTGAGGACTACTTGGATAGGTGCCCGGTCTACTTGGTCCCGATGGACCTGAAGGGCCTCCTGGATAGCCGCCTGGACTAGAAGGACCTGAAGGTCTACCTGGATATCCACCTGGTCCCGATGGGCCTTGTGGTCCTCCCGGATATCCACCTGGTCCCGATGGGCCTTGCGGTCCTCCCGGATATCCACCTGGCCCTGATGGGCCTTGTGGTCCTCCCGGATATCCACCTGGCCCCGATGGGCCTTGCGGTCCTCCTGGATATCCACCTGGTCCCGATGGGCCTTGCGGTCCTCCTGGATATCCACCTGGTCCCGATGGGCCTTGCGGTCCTCCTGGATATCCACCTGGTCCTGATGGACCTTGAGGACCTGATGGTCCTCCCGGACCACCAGGATGCTGTGAGCCAGGATAACCACCTGGACCACTTGGGCCACTTGGATATGTTCCCGGTCCAGAAGGTCTCGAGGGTTCACCAGGGAATCCTTGACCTAGCGCTCCCATTATTGTATAGTCGTAAATATTTTCATTCAAGTAATATAAACTTGACGCAGAATTGCAATCAAACTGATTCCACCATACGCAGACGAAAAATTTCTGGTGGAAGATCGTTCCATTCGGACAAAGAAAATCATAGGTCTTATTGTTGGCACATACATGAAAAACTTGGCACTGAGCTTCCACATCGGCATAGTAACCAGGGAATTGTTGGGCATCGCAACGGAAGCTAGTCTCCGGAATTTCATTGTATATGGGATAGTCGCGGCCAGGTTCGCCTGGTATAGCCGAATAATCGCCTTCGTCGTAGGCCCCTTCATCATCGTGAGAATATTCCCCTGATCCTCCATGATCTACTGGGCCTGGTCTAGCTGGAAATCCGCCTGGTCCTTGCGGACCTGGTCCACCTGGGAAACCTCCTGGCCCTTGTGGACTTGGCCCGCTTGGATATCCACCTGATCCTTGCGTACCTGGTCTACCTGGAAACCCTCCTGTCCCTTGCTGGCCTGGACCGCTTGGGTACCCACCCGGTCCTTGAGGGCCGGGACCACTCGGGTAACCGCCTGGTTTTTGTGCTCCCGGTCCACTTGGATAGCTTCCTGGTCGAGTACCAGGGTAGCCGCCGCCAGGTGCTCCACCTGGGCCTTGCTGACCTCCAGGACCTTGAGGTCCGCTTGGTCCTCCCGGTCCCGGATATCCGCTTGGTCCGCCAGGTCCTTGAGAACTTGGACCACTATCAGGTCTTTGACCATTCGTCGGATATCTAGGCCCTGACCCTCCACTAGGATATCCGCTTCCTGTACCTCCAGGTTTTTGTATTCCACCGGGATAACCTCCAGGAGTCTGTCCGCTAGGGAATCCTCCCGGTCGTCCACTGGGATAACCAGGCCCTTCTGGCTTTCCTGGCCCTCCGCTCGGATATTCAGAAGGTCCTTGCGCACCAGGTCGACCGCTAGGATATCCACCACCTGGTCTTGATGGAAATCCTCCACCTGTACCGCCGGATGGGTAACCACCTGAGCCCGCTCCTGGACCAGGCCTGTCTGTTGGTTCACCACTCGGAAAGGGAATGGAGGGACGTCCACTGGGATATCCACCGGAAGGGCCTTGTCCCGATGGAAATCCGCCAGGTCCACTTGGACCACCTGGTTGACGTCCGCCTGGAAATCCTGGCGATGGATAACCACCACCGGGTTTTCCGGATTGTCCGCCAGGTACCTGTGGTCCTCCGGGACCTCCAGGCGCGCCTGGGCCGGATGGATATCCACCAGGAGTACCTGGAAACCCTCCTCCCGGCTTTCCGCCTGGACCTCCACCCGAACCGCCTGGTATAAGCGGATTTGAAGGTCTAGGGTAATTATATCCCTCGTCAGCCTATAAGATTACATTTTTTATTAATTATTCTAATTTACAAAAATTGGAAAACTATATATATAAAATTGTAAATCGTTACTTGTAAGATGTACATAATATTTCGTCAATCAAATACATGCATGTTATTCCAGCTAATACATTTGGTTCCATATAACTGTTCGCTATTCAATGGAATCCTTAAACGATTAATTATATCAGATTTATGGATTCCGACATCGCTAGAATCGTGCTTGTGTAAAACGTCCTCGCAGTCTCGATACTTGTGATCGTTGCAAAGTTACGACAGTAGAGTCACGACCGATTAATATGAGAGTGCTTAAACTTGCGCAACTGAAAATGTTATTTCGCAAGACGGGAAAGAAGAAGCAAGATGTGTTGATCGCGAAAACTCGGAATGTCCGCATCGCGTTGTTTTGTATGGTCTTTAACGCGTCGCTTTCTCAATGAACCGATAAGATTTTACCGATGGAATATAAAAAGAACGCTACCGGATTTGTAAATAGGATAAATTTATTGCAAGGAAATATAAGTTATATAAGAAATATCTTTATCTTAAATTATCTATCTTAGCAGCATGATAGTTTTATTATAATCGTTTATTTTTATTACTTACCGATGCTGTACGAGCAACGGCCAGCAAGACTGAAACATATGAAAAACAAAATGATATTATTTTACGCATCTTGACAAACCGCGTGCTCTTCATTTGATACGATTGCTATCGCAGCTAACGTTTCATCGCAGAAAGAATTTTGTTATTATGACATCGATTATCTCAAGTGCCAAAGGCTTTGTGCCGTCGACGCCGAAGTAACCGCCGCAATTCGTCGCGATGACGAGAGATTGCATGCGAGTCTCACAGGAGGAGAAATGTGTCTTGAAAAATCTCTGACATAACTTCCCGTCTAATTAATTAAGGAGCATTGTCGAGAGCGCTTAAAGTATACGCGCGAAGCTACGAGTTCTTCGCACGCTTGCCCGCTCTACGTAAATCACATCAAAAAGCGTGAATGAAGAGAGACAAGCACAGTGGAAGGATCATACCTATCTAAGAAATAGGAAGAAAAAGAGAGAGAGAGAGAGAGAGAGAGAGAGAGAGAGAGAGAGAGAGAGAGAAAGAGGGAGAGGCAAGCAGCACGAAACAAGCTGCAGGAGTGCGTGTAGTATTACACGAGAATTGTAGAGACCGCCGTACAGATTTTCGCAATGACATCGTCATGCTGGTCCGCGAATCACGCAAGCTACTTGTTAAGCAGATACAGAAGCCTGGTTTCTCGGTATGTGCGCAAGAAGATTCAGAACACCATCTCGAGTTTTATGAAGATCTGACGGATGATACGCGAATGAAAATTGGTTAATTATACACGGTGGGGATTAAAAACATAAGGAAAATAAGGAAGAAGGCTTCTAAGCACCTTCCGCTTTTCAGTACTCGAGTAAATAGTTTATGGAAGCTGAGAAATTAAAATATATCTCGCGATCGCAAGGATACAATTGTTGAAAGTAACTTCGGCGAATGATGTAATATGCGAGGCTAACACGCGAGGAAGTAGCAAAATGAATTATGAAAATCTTGATTAGTTTTTCCTGTTATCGCGGTGAATACCGATTCATCGATGATGAATAACTGTAATTATCAAAGATGCGATATCCCCAGGGCCGATTTGACACTGATAAATTAAGATCTAATGGTGACTTTGCTTCGACGTGGATTAATCAATGCGATCTGGCAGTTACGTTTGATGCCAGGTCCCGTGATTCAAATAATCCGACAGTAACAGCGGGTTACCGATAGTCTAGATAAATATTTCGCGCTGAATCTTTGTCTTCCCACTCGATGATTTATCAGTGACTATTGATCGATGACTATTGATCAATGACTATTGCTTCTTATTTTCCATCAATTATTCCAATATACATACAGAATGTGACATGATTATCAGACAAGATAAATTAATTTTGCCTTGATAGAAATAATTATTGCTCCTTAATCCTTAGGATTATCTTAAATTTAAATCAGTAAATGGAAACAGATTACCTACATGCAATGCAATCATTTGTACAAGAAAGTACAAATGGTGAATTTTGGATGTTTCAATCGATTTTCCTCTGTAACAAATCATATAATTGCTAAGCAAGAAAAAGGAGAAGAAGAGGAAGAAGAAACTAACTAATACCGCAAACCGTCGTGAGAATCTTTTTTCCTAGATACATCACAAGTACGTCTATAGACATTTCTCCATCCTTGTATGAATTATCCTCCATCTTCGTTCGTTACTAATTTCCATATCACGCATAATTTGAGCAAAAGGCTATTTCAAGCAATATTGCTGTACTATTATCCGTGCATCTTTCCGTTGCCGGTTGATAGCCTCGGTTTTGGTTACCTCGAAACAATAGGGCGGAGATCAAGATGCGGCTGAGCCTCGCGTGATCTACGAAGATAATCCGAGCACGGTACTCGATGCATCGTTCGAGAGGATCTTTGACCGTTACGTAGTTACACTAGCGTTGCATGATCGCGTCAGAGTATTGACGTAACTTGCCCGAGGGGAAGCTGTAGCGGAAACGGCTCGACTCCTCTTTGACTGTTTCTACGGATCAGAAATTTTTCTCGCTCGACGTCTCCACCCGATACCGCGCTTACTTGTACCCCTGCGTTTATTCTGTTTTAGATTAAACAATTACAGTCCTGACTTCCGCGACGATCGCGATTATTTCGAAACGACTAAGTTAGCTTCTTAAATTCAATCACAACTTGACGGGCCGAAATGAATCTTGCCGTAATAAGCTCCCTGATTATCCGTGATAAATAATGACTCGTTGACTCGTTTATTCTGTTTTCAAATTTTTGTCACATAAGCTTCCTACTTTTAACAATGTTCGTCTGTTTTTCTTTTTTCTTTTTTAAGGCTTGCGCGAAGGCAATAATTGCGCCGCACGCTGCATACACTTGACCTTTATTCTAAACGCGGATGATCGTAAGCGTAAAGGGTGACCCCGTAATACGTAAAAGTGCGCTGGAACAATACCAGCCAGCCGGCGGCGTGCTGGCTTATCTTCGTTTTAATTAGAGGATGTTACGAAAAAATATCGTAGACCTTGCGCGAAGGTTCCGTCGAAATTTGAGATTCGGCCTAGGACGTAATCATCGCGATCGAAACCGAGACGTTGAAAGCGCTACCGGAACTGTGAAAGTGATTAATGTTCTGCTGAATATTACACGTCGAAATAATCCTCGTGAAGAAATGAGATTTCCTTGAAACAAGCCGTATCTCTCGGAGTTGACGCGGATTCTCTTGCGTGTACGTGTTTTCGTTTAGTCACAAATTAAGTCCGACCGCTACTTCCTCGTCTTTCTTCGCGGGCGAGGTAAGATTTAATAAAGGCAGGGCGTTATCTCTGTGATTCGCGGAACGGGGAATGAAGAATCCCATGCAGCGAAGAAAGGTAAATTCTTCAAGCAAGATATCCGTCTACGCGCGTCTACAATCACGCCTGTAAGAGACATTCGATCGAGAAATTGTCATAACACCGTACTCGCGATTGCGACGACTTTATGCAACTCCCGCGTTTCCTTATATTTATCGTTAACGATTTACGGTTACACATATGCGTGTGTGAGATGCAAGCATTGTCCAAGAATGCTATATTGATTGCGCGACGTGTAATAACGCGTACGAGAACTTATAAACGCCGCGTATTCGATGCGAGCGGAAGGCAAAGTTAACGTAGGATTGCTCAACAATTGCTTGGAAACTTTTCATCTTCTTCGATCATCGAGACGAAGGTTATACTTGACGTTGGGACACGTCGCAAATTGCGAACTTTCTTTTCTCTATCCTCGACACTGCAATCTCTGCTAATCTTTCTGTTTTCTCCGCAAGGAAAACCGGCGGATATAGCCGCGTGATTTCTTGTGTCGGTTCTCTATCGCTTCTTATTCCTCCTGCTTATCCGATTACGCGCCGACGTAACGGCGTTCAATTACTACATCGAATAATTACATGGAACGAGGGTGCACGGCGGGGTAGATTCAATATCTCAATTGATGTCGGCTCTTACCGATCCAGAGCAAGCGTAGTCGCATATCTGCTGGTGCGAACACCCTCAAGGAGCGGGCGAGTCTGTAAAGATAATGCACTCGTTAATTAATCTGTTAATTAATCTTTTAATTAATTTGTATGGCATACGTGGCAGGATGATTAGAAAAATTGAATTATGCGCCGTATAAGAAATAACATTTATCTGAGATCTCATCGGAGACGTTCTGTTACTGTTATTTCTGAGAAATGACTGCAAGATTATAAAGAGCTTTTCCATGCAACATGATTACAAATATATATATATATATATATATATATATGTGTGTGTGTGTGTGTGTACCAAGATTTAAATACATTTACACAACTCATCACGTTTTACAGAAACAATCAGATAGATTAAAGGAGCCTGAGAGAAATAAAAGAAAGTAATCATCGCTCTACAAAATGAGATTAATAAATAATAAATGCTCTGCGGGCATGCAAAGACCTCGCTAGTTAAAATCAAATTAAAAGCATCAAAGCGTTGTCAGATGAAATCCCGTTAATCGGGATTAAATTGTTAAAGTATCAAAATTTTATATGCATCCAACGTTAATTGATATGTTTTTTTCAATCTCGTTATTCGTTATCTCGTCCCTCGTCATCCGCGATGAAGAGGGAGTGTTTTGATTGTCGCGTTCGTTACGCTAGATGCAATTTACGCGATATCTCGGATATCGACTCTCGACGCAACAATGTGTTTCTCGCTGTAACTCCCGTCTTTAGTTTGCGCGTACGCGATCCTCAAGGATGATCGGCGCATCGAACATGTTAACAAGATGTACAAAGAATAGAACTTGGGGATACGCTCGAACGGAAATCACTGACCATATTACTTCGACATACACTGCGATCGTTTGTTGCTCCCCCCATTAGCTCCCCAAGTATTGCACGCGGAGGTTCGGGACCTTCGCCGAATCATTCGGGCGTGTTATTGGTGTCACGTTGAGAGACGCAAAGAGACACAAAGAGGACTGAGAGAGGAGGACTACGATAATGCTTCAGTGTTGGAGGCGAGCTGGATGGAATCGAGAAAAGGGCTCTCCTCCGTGAGACAGAAGGGACCCGCATGATCGAGCGGAGTAGGATCGCGATCGTGGATGTCTTAGGGGGATGGAGTGGCGTGGTGGACTCACCCAACCGATCCGTGCGTACAAAACACACCCGTGGTGCCGAGGTAAGCCAAGACAGTGACTGATGGTGGAAGTAAGTCCGTCGGCATATATATCCTTGGATAGCACCCCGAATACGCTGATACGCCCCCACCAGGGATGGCGCGACGCTCATCCTTCGACCTCCTCCGGATCGAGCCCCCTTTTTTCCTCTGTTCCTGCAGATGCTAGGTGGGGAACTGCGTGTAACCACGCGATAGCGATGGGCTTGATCCTTTCGCGCCCCGTGCTTCTGGAAACCGTGGGAGAGACGAGGACGCACAGACCTCCGCATTGACCTTTCGTCTCATCGTCGAATTTTCGGCAGAACGTCGCATTTCGTGTGATTCATCTCGTTTCTTTCTGGCTAACTTGCGTGACGATAGCACATTAGGTAGAGACAAAGGCGATATAGATATAAATATGATATAATCTGCGATATTGTTCCCTTTGCTTTGATAATTAATAATATACTCGATGAATATTTTAGAAAGTGCCATCATGCGACGCGCAGCGATTATATCAGTGACCTTTATTAATTAACAGATAAAGATACGGAAGATATATCTATTGGGTGCTTGATCTGAACGAGGTGGCTTTCCTCTTCTTTTTTTCTTGTTTCTTTGTTTTTAAATAAGAGGTACGAGAGATGACCTGGACCTTCCTGATCCATCGATTCCTCTGAGCGATTATCTAAATATCGACAGGTTGATTTCGCTGGAGTAGACGTGGACGGATCTAGCGCGGGCCCATCACTATCCATAAGCGGCACACCATCCGTGGAACGACCTCACGACGACGTAAGTGACCTGCTGCGCTGCCGAAGGGGGCCTCTTACGGAGGGGGTGGACGGGGCGCCGGCGGAGGATCTCGCGGAGATGAGCAGCTTGTGGGAGGCCGGGATTAGTGAAAGTGAAATACTGCAAGTAGAGTAACGTCTAGCAGAGCGCCGTGTATTTCGCGTTGCTCCAGCCGACGATGAGGATCGCCGCGGAGGAGAAAAGCCGAGGAAATCGTTAGGCCAGTCCCTTTGTATCTCGATCCGCTTATTCGCAGATAAAAGGAGATACGTATCGTCGTTGCGATTATCTTCCGCTTTAATTGCTCTCGCTTGGCCGGAAATGGCAACGTCTTTCAGAAACGTTACAGAATACAGAGATGGAGGAAACGCGATGTCTGCAAGAGCGATTTTCGTTATATTTTAGTTGTGTTATATCTTACGGCTCGTGAACCAATGAAGTCAATGAAGACTTCCAGGATGAAAGTCCCGTGCGATTTATTTGTCGCATATCTAAAGGCAGTCATCGCAAGCGCGTAGATGCATTTACGTTTCCAATATTATCCCAAAATGTCATTAAATTGGATTAATCGATAAATCTGGAATCGCGTCTCGTTCCCTGATAGAGAAGGATCGCGGAATCGCTTATGCTTCTGGTGTCGCGCGCGAGGCGATAGCTTTATTTCAGAACTTTCGATTTACATGAAACGGATATCGGTCCCGATGAATAATGCATGATAAATCAGCAATGCTATAGGGTATAATACCCCGCGACACGCAAGAAGACCGCGAGCGTTCTTTGAGACGCGAGGATCTCCGCTTCGTTTTCCATTCGAGATGCCGCGACAATCCGAAATTATTGGAAGGACGATTATTGGAAGTAGATCGGAGATCGCACCGATTTCATACTTTGATAGAACAGGGCGAGCCGGATTCAATGACAAGTACAGGGCAAGGTGCGCCAGGAACTCGCGCATTGTGAATGAAAAGAACAGACTAACATCAAATATTGTTCCTGATCAGATCAGCATACAATCATTAAGCATGTGTAATAATATGAAATAATGACATCTCTCCATATCGCCTGCGTTCCTTTTATCTCGCAGCTTTCCAAATCGAGGATCTGCTCGATGAGCTCGGATCTCAGCAGCGAATTCCCACATGACTTATCTAGCGATCGATCGATCATTTTCCTCCTCCGAGCGCTTGCCCTCCCGCTAAGAAACGAACGAGCTTCTCTCCATCTCGCTCGCCCAGTTTTGGATTCGTAATCGACCTGCGTCATCGCGCGATCATCATCATCATCATCATCATCATCATCATCGGACGCAGTGACACGACGTGTCTTCGCGCGTCCTCCTCTTCGGGGGGCTTTCACCGCGCGAGTTCCTCCTCGTGCCGCGTCGCGTGGGCGACATAAAGACTGCCGACGCGTAACTCACCGCCGCTGAGACAAAAGCGGCCGTCACGTATCGACAGCATTTCGCGCCATCGCGATGCTACGTAATCCTACGGTTCGATCTTCTTTGAGAGCCCCGATGCCGTTCACATTCGCGCATACGTGTCCGCGCGAGTCATCGCCAGCGAGGATGGTCCCGCGATATGGCCGTTTGCTAACTCGGCTCGCGGACGGGATTTCAGTTTGTGGAACCCTGACGGCCACACAGACGTGGGCATCTAAGGCGACCTGTCCCCGTGTTCATTTCTTCTTTCTCTCGCGAGCTCTTGCACCATGGAGTGCAGTCTACAATGCAGCGAACGTTGTACGTTCAGCGAGTGCTCGTAATTCCGCGTTTTCGCATGTTCGGGCTCACGTGAGTCTTGCGGATTGCTTTATGTCCATAACCATCTGCTCCGCAGTATAATCCTGTCTCCTATCACTGATAACATCTCGTCTAAGCGAGACATTGTTGAAGCTTCTTCAAGCTTCGCGGATCCTTTGCGAAGGCTCCAACGGCAATCCAGACTTGCATCAGACTTGAATCGAAAATATCGTTGATTTTCCTTACTCTGCATCAAGTCGATAAGAAGCTCGCGATATTCAGCATTCCCGCGAAGAAGTTTCGATTGTAATCTATATCAGCGTGACTTTCCTAGCAGATTCAACGGGCGATTTAACACAATTGCAATAATCATCCACGCATTGCGAAAGCATCAGTTCCCTTGGAACCAATCGCTAATAAAGTCCAGATAGTGGAGCTGGTCGGTTTTGTAGATACTCAAAGAACTCGCGTTCCTTGAGATCCGCGAGAGTGTTAAAACATTGGACGAAAAATTGACTACGATTACGATAATGGCAGCAGTATCCAATGCATTCGTTACCCGCCACTATGACTAATAAGATCTCGCATCGCGCGCTCGAACGCGCGCAGATGAGTCTGAATAAGTTATAATCTCCTTTTCTTTCCTCTCAACAGGCGCTAACTACCATCTACTTCGAATGCGATGTATGATGGCAGATACGGTGAAGAGGATTTATAAATACAGTTAACTCCGTAATCTCTATACGGCGTTCTTCTGAGGCGCCGCGAAGCGTCCCCGCGATAATTACGTCAAATTTCTTCTCACGGGCGCGAGACTTGAGTCGCGCGCGCTTTCCTTGGTTCCCTCGCAAAGCATGCGCGGAATGTGCTTATTGTATTATGTATAACATTAAAATTGTCTCACGATCCGAGAGCTCCCCCTCCCCCTCCCAAGTGAGAAGAAATGGTTAAGCCGCTTTGAACAATCGATAAATAATTTCCATTAATGAAAAAAACGGATAATGATCCCCGGAGGATGTTGCAAAATCGGAGTAATTTACTGCAGCGAATCGATCACATTAGTCCTCGAAAGAATTGCAATCGTGACATGATCGTGAGAAAATCATCGAGACGAGCAAGTTCGAGCAAGCAAGTTCGAACGTCCGTCCTGCCATTAAATCTGTCCCGTCCTCGAAATCACGGCACACAAAGATCTGAATTCAATCGAGCGATCGTCTCTTTCTCTCTGACAATCGCGTTACATCAATAACGGATCGGAAAGAGAAACAAGTCGTCCTTGTCGTCTTCGTGCACTCGATTATAATTTCTTTATTCTGCGATGATCATTATAAAAATATTTGCCAGATTATTACCTGAACAGCCGCCAATAATTAGTTGCGATATTAAATGGAATTTTATAATAACCGAGGGAGAGGTATTGATAATTATGCGATAATCAGATATCGGATATCCATGGAGACTATTTTCGTTATCAGAAAGAAGCAAGAAAATTTCAGAAAATTCTTCTTCTAAATCTAGAGAATAATAATGCAGTGTATATCCTTTGAGTGAAATTTACTGATATGATCGGAAAAATATCTATCTTGAGTTTGAGAATAGAAGCAATTACGAAGGCCGGTAAAAATTTTAATCCTTGTTAAAAGGAACGCGCGCTTTGCCGTGCTAATGAATTGAAGCATCACTAACAGATAATGCAACAGTTCGCCATAATGATCCCTCCCATAACGAGTCGCTCTTCCCACTTCGGAATTAGTTTATCTTGCATTTTGCAAGCCTGTATCGCTGCATCGCGCACGCAGTTAATGATCGTTTTTTAGCAGCTATACGTTAAGTTTAATTACTTTCATAACTTCTATTATCTCTATAGCGCGAACGTTCTTCGCGCATCTTGCTGCTCTCTAATGAGAAATTTTTTCGAACCATTTTGCGCTCGCGCGAAAACTTAATGTGCAGTTTTCTATATGCAGGAACGAGGAATTTAATCAAGGTTGTCGAGATGGCTGTCCGTCCAGCCATTCATTTTGATTGACGTTATTCAACGAGCATTACGCGAAAATCGAATTGTATATGGATATTCATATCGATACTTTATGTAATCGGCATTTCACAGGCGTTTTATGTCGGTGTTTTATGTCTGCATGTCTGTTCGAAAAGTATGAATACAAGAGCCAAAGCTGCCCCGGATCCGTGAGAACACGAGAGTGGAGATGCCCATGCCCATCTCGCCGGCCACGATTGACCTTCGCGCAACAAACGTGGCGGAATCGATACTCGAATACGACATATTGCAGCGGACGTGTATATATATTCGGAAGATTGGATCCCTCGACGGGAGAGATTCGAACGTTTGCCGCTTTTGCTCAGAATCCGGGAAATATCAGAGACGTGGGGAAACACTAGTCGCGTCTGTACTTGCGTCATCGTTTATTCATCGCACGTTTATCGATGACGAGAACCCTTCGCTCGCCCATAAATCGCGATATTATAAGCCGAAGCGGTCTTGAATGTAACTCGACTGCAGGCACGAAAGAACGACGGGATTAAGTGGATTGCTCGTGTTGGAGAAATCCACTTAACGCCAACCAAGGAGAAATCCAAGACGGGAAGTCTTCGCATAGGCCATTTAATTTGGTTCTTTTTATATCTCTTTCACTTTTAGAGACTTTTAGAGACCACCGTCGTTGTCGCATCCTGGGAATCCCCTCCAAAAATGTAGCGTTGCTCCCACGCGATCGGCGATTAAAGCCTGATTAAGGTTCGCTAAGAGATTAATTTTGCTTCCATTATGTTTTATTTGCACTTACACGCGCAATTGGTTATGTGGAACAATAGGGAATTAACAAGGAGTGCTACTTGGTGAAATACGATTCTATGTCTGCTAACTGGGGCAGCAGAAGCCTAGGGAAACCAGAATTCTCGAGTAAAGGATGCTGCTGAAGTTTTATGGTTGCTCAACTCCGTAACTTGGTGCTACACTCTGCTTTATCTCAGATCTCATAATATATTATAATTTCTCTGAGCGTGAACATTTATTTTTTACTCAAGCAAGTTACTCGCTCGTCTTGCAATGTATTTGCGATATCTTAATGTAATCTTGATGGATTTTTAATCGAACGTATCGTAACGTAATAGAAATACTTTTTGGAAGAGGGTGGGAGAAATCTCCGAACAGTGCGATTTATTCTAAAAAGATAACTTCTTAAGTAATTCATTAATAATTCATCAATAGTAATCCATGTAATACTTGTGTGTTAAAAAATATATCGTCTGATGTTTCGAACTTTGTTCGATTATCCATGCAAGCAGATAAACATTGGCTGGCTGTGCAAAATCACTCTTCATCGTTTGTTCGCTAGATTTGCAACACTCGTAAGCTTGCAATCCATTTCCGGTCAATAAGAATTGCAGTTGCAGTTGTCCGTTCTCGCGAAGGATTTAACGAAAAATTCCGAAACATAAACCAGACCAGACCAGGTTGCAGACGAGACTTCCGTCGTAAAATCCAAATTTCAACTGCATTTATCCACAGCGTTATCCTCATCGTCCTTTTCTTATCGATTATATTTATTATTATTATTTAGAATGAATTTTCGATATTCGATTCGATTGATATTCTCGGAAAAGCTTTAGCAGCTAGTCGAATGCGCCTGCAATATGAAAGAACAGCAATACACGCATAGAGTAAAATATATATTTATACAAAATATATTTACACAATAAATGCCGATCATACAAGAGCAAATAACAAATACGAATCAAATAACTGACGAAATTAAGGAAACGTTAGAACTATCGATCCGCAATTATCGATCAAGCTCGTGCTTGATCCAATTCGAAATCGAAATCACTGATAAATAGCGTGACTAAAATTACGCTCTCTAAATATCGTCGCTTAATTCAGCGACGAAAATTGCCAGCGAGACGGCCGCGGTTTAATTACTTTCCTATGCACGAATGAAAGTGCCCATCATAATTAACGAGCCACGGCACTTATGGAAGTAGCCAAACGAGGACCGTTAAGAGACATTAACGCAACATTTTTCGTACTCGAGCAGTAAACGAATGCCGGAGATAAGAAGCTGTCCGTTTATGTAATCGCATGCGAATGTCATGCGAACGCATAGTAGCTACGTATTTTGAACAATTCCTTACGTAACTCGCCTATCAGCTGCCTTCATTGCTGTTGCAACCGCCTCGTTAATGGAGTAGAAACTTTGCGCGCCAGGGCAATCCGCGCTGCTCTACGCGCAAACCAATCTCTTCCGATCGAGTAATGCCGCTCGTACGGAGAGAAGCGATGGTCCATCGTGCTGGCAGATGTGGAATACTTGGCAGTCAGCTTCAGGGTCGGTCTAATAGCCCGCATATCGTTGCGTTCGCACTCGAACCGCGGAGCTTCATTCGAAGAATCGAATTATCTTTTCCAGTTACGTCAAGTATTGTCTGATCATGCGGATGCTGAGAGTTGCATCCTTATCCCTGCGAATATAGTCGAGTAAATACTCGAGTATATTACATTATTCCGTGTATATTACATAATTATAGCTTAAACGAGACTTTCATAAATCTAGTCTATGTAAATTTGCGATATTGAAGTTTTCTTAGAACTATAGGTAAATAAAGTCCACTTATTAACGTCTTGATTTAAACTTGGGCATGAAATCGATGACGAGCTGTTAGCTTATGTTTTAGCTTCAAACGAATCTTGATGATGTTTTAATATATCATTGTTAATTATTCAGTTGTTTGGCATTGATAATGCAACTCTTGTAATATTGCGCGACCCTTTGCTGTAAAAGAATTAATTGGAAACAATTTGATCGATAATACTGGAAGTACGCGTTGTGCGCATACAAATGGCCAATTTACGAGATAGCCTTGATAAGAGGATAAGAAACAAGAAGTGGATGTAAGAGTAACTGCCATTTTGAATCAGACATGCTTCAATATCTTCATGCATAAAATTGCCTGATATTGCGTCGAATAAAAAAAATAATCGTTCTTATAGTTCTCGTTAGTATATTAGTTTGGAAAGTGGGCTCATCCAAAATGGCGCGTATGCTTCGATTAAATAGACAGGTCGGCGAAAGTGATCTATATTTCGGCAATTAAGAATGATGTAACAAAGTGACGATCCGTTTTTCTCTTGGTGCGCGCCAATGGTGCGTGCGCATGACACAATCCCTGATCTAATCTTCCAGAGTGTGAAAAATGAAGAAGAAGCTGCTTCGCTGATTCAATCGTACGCGATGATCAATTGCGAGTTACTCTCAACTTTTATCCAATAAAGATTTTAGATTTTAGATAGATAGCTTCTTTTACTCGTTTTACTAGATTTTTTTCCTCATATTTCCCGCTGTGCATATTTCCTGCACAACTTTCGTGTCATATTTGAGCTCCCTGAAGAAAGTTTCCTCACATTGAAGAAAGTTTCTCACATTTTGAAACTTTAATGGAATCCAAATCGCGCGGGTTACTTACCTTGTATAGCAGCGCCAACTCAGCAAGTTTTTCCGAACCTCTCATTCAGTAATTTCATGTTGAATTAAGTATCATCCTGACTGCTATATTTATTTGACTACATGTGTATACACACATTGTATATATACTTTGCAGTGATAAATAATGATAAGAGGTTAGAAATTATAGAAAGATGGATTTTAAACCAAGTAATGGATTTTTCGATCTATGTATAAATATTGCCAGCAAGAATGAAGAGACTAGCTTAAAAGAGATCTTATCAAGGTTACATCAAAGTAAGTTGTTTATTGATATCTCAATACTGTAATATCTGAAGAGAGGATGAATAAAAGTATTAATCGATAATCTTTATTCGTTCAATGAATTTGTTCCATGAAGTGATATTATACTTATAGTGGGTTACAAGACAGTGGCATTAAATCAAACTTTACATGAGAATGCTTTCGATAACGATAAAAAGAAGAAGAAAGGTGTGGAGAATAAGGCGCTATCGAATATCGTGCCAGAGCCAATTGATGTGTGCCAACTGAATGAAGAGTTCAAAGGGAAACTATGTATACTTAATAGACTAACATTTATTTGTTCAGATCCTACAAAAACGTATACATTGGTATGTAATCTTCTACTATATAATCCGTAAACTTTCATTTTAAAAATATGTTTCTATATAATTATTTATTTATAGGCACACTGCGCAAATATGAAAAAATATCATTTGTACGCTATTATCCCAACTAGACAAAATATGTTGGAGGTTAGTAGGATATATTTTTATCTTTCTATAAATAAATCGCGATTACTTTTTGATATTCTTAATATGATTCTTTGAATTCATAAATTACTGTGATATTCTGTTTCATATTTCATATAGTATGCATGTTCGCAACTAAATGCCGATCTCATTACAATAAGGCCACCAGCTTCCAATCTAAAGATGAATAGAAAGTTATACCGGCAAGCAGTAGGAAGAGGTTTATGTTTTGAAATACAATATGCAGATCTTTTGAATGAAAAAACACGAATAACAACTATTCATTATTCTCACTTGTTTTACATGTATTATAAGAGCATGGTAAGTGCTACATATTTTTAATCAATTTAGCTTTATAATGTAAATAATGCAATTATAAACATTACATTAATGCTATCAATATTTCAATGTTGTGCAGAATGTGATTATATCCAGTGGAGCAAACAACGCCAATCTAATCAGGAGTCCTTATGATATCATAAATCTGTATCCTTTAATTTAATGTAACAATGAAAAACATTAGTTCATTAGCGAATGAACTAATTCTTTTTTTTTTCTTTTTAATCATTTTAGCATCATTATTACAAACTGTCACAGCATGATATTTAGTAATACTTGTGGCAATTAAGCGTGAGAAATTTTTGGAAAGCATTTGCCTAGTGGTATATGCTCTATATGAACTATATGTAATTAACAAATTACATATATAATTAATAACTATATTTTCCATAAATTATATAAATAATATTCAGTGGGTCTTTGTTAGGTTTGAGCGAAGAAAAGTCAAAAGCAGCTATACTAAACCAATGTCAACATCTTCTTTTAAGAGCTGGTAAGTTATTATAATTAAGCTTATACTTTATAGAAAGTTCAGTAATCTTGTCATATAATTTGTTTATTATAGAAAGGCGAGTATGCGGTAAAGCGATATTTACAGTGCAGTTTACAGAGGAACCAATGAAAGAGAATACAAGTGAGGAAGATACAAGCGAGGAAGATACTTCCGAGGAAGAGTGCAATATAGAATTGGAAAATTGAATTTTCTAATTTTATAGAAAATTCTATATTAATTTTATTTAATTTATTATTATATTTGACATATTTTTTCAATAAGGATTTTTTCATTAAAGAGAACCCAAATTTTTAAGTTTTTACTCGTGTATATATAATCTTTAGCTGATAAGAGCATATATCCCAATATATGCTCCCCAATTGTGCTACGCACAATTTATATTCTTAAAGAAAATGATGCAGAAATGTACCTGCAAGAGCCATCTGTTAAGTTTTATTCCGTACTTTTCTAGTATTGCATTATTGTAAATATTATAATATCAATAATATTAAATTACGGCATTTGTTATTGATTCGGATTTTCCTCTTCTTGAATAATAAATTATCACGTAACGGAAATGGAATCGTCAAGATACATGTTTACGTGTTGTTTATATGTTCTTACCGAGAATCGATATTATCATAAGATGATACAATCCAGAGGCCCAGCATCAGCATATTTAAATCTTGGCTCTATATCTATTGAGAAAGAATTTCAAAAGAAAAATTATTTTTCTTTTGAAAATATGTAAAATTTCTCTCAGAATAAGAAGTTGGATGAATTTCGATCAACACTTGATGCAGCGGCTATATTCATCCCGCTCAAATAAACGACTATCACCATAAATCAAATAAGGATTTTTTAAAATAACGTTACACACTTTAACTCTATTATATTTAATCTGATGTATTCTGGTTGCAATATATGTATTATTGCAGCGGCATTATGGCTTTAATCAAGTAAAGAAATACTTTCTAGTAAAATTAAATATTATACAGAAAGAAAATACAGACGATATAACGTTCAGTTAATAACAAATATAATTTGACGTGTAACCGCAAGAGACGTAACCAATTGTATTTAAAATTTAAGTGTTCATGACTGTATTAATAATTTCGGATAACATTGCAATATCGACGACACGACAATGATAGACTTTGTCGTCTAGTAGAAGCTGCTAACATCGATTGGGAGACGGCGGAGGATTCAATTTCTATCCAAGGATCAAGCGGATCATGCGCCCAACGGTTGTACGATCAAATCAAGCATCCGTGCATTATCCTCGACCATCCCTGATCTCAACCTCCTCGGTAGCACCGTCCGTTTATCACCAGCAACAACAGCAGCAGCAAATTTTGTATGCACCCATCAGCAATCCAATGGTGACTCTTCAACCATGTGGAACTACACTTCATCCTTCGTGCGTTTATCCGAGCGTTCAGCCTCACATTGGTTCACCGAATTCTATTCCTTTGCATCTCCAAGGTCTAAAAGATAAACTGTAGCTCTGATTATTGTCATAAATTAGCATTTATCTCTGCTGTCCTTGATATTATCCCGCGATTTATCGAACAACAAATGGCATTAAGCCGATTAACAAGCAATCACGTAAATTGAAATTCTCTATCAGTCGATGATTAATATCCAACGCGGTTCTAGGTAAGAATAATCGATGGCATTCCAAGAACAAACCCTCTCGCGGCCAGCAATATTATCAACAACAACCGCAGCAGCAGCAGCAGCAACTCGCCTACAATCCGAAATCCGTAGTGTTCTACGATCAACCGGCATCTTCCAGCATCGCTCCGATCCCTCCGTCTACCACGTCGTCCTTCTTAGTAGCCTCTTCCACATTCGCCCACGCTGGATCATTACCCAGCGAGCATTACAACAATAATCCCGCAGTAACGCATTTACTGCCCCAGCCCTTCAACTTCAAACCACCGGACGTGCAACCATTCTGTTTTATTCAGGATCGACAAAACGCTCAGCAGCAGCAACAGCAGCAGCAACCGCAACATCAGCATCCGATGCAAGCTTCCTATTACAATATCTCAGCCACGAATACCTGCAGTTTGCAAACCGTAAACGCTAATTCGTCATTTCCGCTCCCTAATCTCGGCCCTTATACCAATTTGACTACATTCGGCAACAATCAATTTCCCACGTCGGTACCGTCCTCCTCGCTCTTCTCAAATCCATCCGTGGGTGTGATCTTTGCACCGTCGCGGATAGACAAGCCCGCGTCATTGCCCACGTTAGAATTCTCCTCTTTCAAACATAACGCGAACAAGGTATCGAGCACCTGCGAGTCTCGGGCCATTCCGATCAGTCATAACGAGAATTCCAACAGTTGGCCACCTCAGATTGAAACATCCTCCAAGGATGCGTATGATGTACAGACCACTGACGATAGGAGCGTGGAATCCACCGATCGTGTGGAGAAACCTGTCTCCGCCGTCGCGAGAACCGACGAGGAGCATTATTCCGACGAATCCTCGACTAGTTTTGACTTCACCATCGAGGCTGAGAAGATGGTCTCGGCACTCTGCAATACAACATCCTCGAACGATCTGGGCAAAGAAGAATCAAAGCCTGGCAACAAGACCGATTCAACGCCGTTATTCAGCGGCGCTGGTGATAACAAGGCGAGTTGGTTCACTGATTTTTGCTCCGAGTACGAGAACGGGACATCGATAGGCGTCCAAACCGACAGCCCGTACATCGATAGATCTCAGTATCCGGAGTTGATCCGGAAGACAGTGTACTGGGGATGCACGGAAGCTGAGATCGTGCTCGATTCCGACGATTCGCAAACGGATTCTAAACGGAGCTGGTTGATGTGCTTGTCGTCCGCCACTCGGATGGCGATCACGAAATCTTCGACGTGCATTCCAGTGTTCGCCGGTGATCGAGTGTTCGCCAAAGATCTCATCAATGCTCTCTTGCGCGTTAGCAACGGCTGGTTGAGTCTCGACAATTATATGAATAAGCAACATTTCCCCAATTTACTAGACAGATTGGATTCCGAACTGATCACATGCTTCCATGCCTGGGAAGAGAGCACGTATGAGCTCTTGAAGCAGATAGTGCAGACATTTCGGAAATTCGGGGAGAACGACGAGATAAAGGACCCGAAACGCAACACCCGCAGATCGTCCTCGTTCCCAGGCGACGTGGCGCTTTACACGAACTACGATCTTTTCATTCAACTGCCAGCGAACTCCTTCGTGCAACGAGACGCGGCCGGAAAGTCCACTTCTGAGGAGAACCCGCACAGCGCGACATCAGTGCCACTGTCCACTAGCAGGCTGCGCAATTTTCAGTACAACGCCGGTCAGCAGGAGCAGCAATCGGCGACGAGTCAGAAAGAGAGCAAGTTACGAAGCAAGTGGACGATCACTGAGAATCTGTCTCCCGCGATCAACACCACGAAGTCCGTACCTAACGTATCCATGTGTCATACCGATATTAGCAGTCTGGTAGGGAGTAAGCTTCGTGCCAAAACCGCGTCCAAGAAGTTCGAATCCGCGCAAAAATCGCTAAACGCCGAGTTCTGCCAATTGAGGAACAAAGTGATGGAGAGCAACGCCGACATGACGAAAGACAAAAAACAAGATCACGCATTGGAAAACAAGCTGTCGGTGCCTCTCGACAGCGTGGATGGTACTCGGTTGCAATCTCCGGCAATCAACACTCCCATTAATTACAGCGGACTGTATGCGCAGAATTGTTTATCCCTGACCTTTCCGTTATCTGGCCTGCCGAACTCTTCGTATCCCGCCCCCAATCCGGGAATTCTGACGTACGGTGGACTCGGTTATTCCTCCTCGGCGTATCCGGTCAGCGACTTCAATTCACGGAGTAGCAAAAATCCCGAGCAATTATACGGGATTAAAATCCCGAATATCAATCCCGTCTACGTCGATAGATCGCAGACTGATCAGATAGAGCTGCCAACCGTGCCCAAGAACAAGGTAACTCTACTGAGCCAGATCGAGCCGAGAACGTTCGACAAACAGTCCGAGGAAATGGCGGCCAATCTGTCAGCTTGGTTCGCCAGCATACGAAACACGCAGTTCCCGGCGAGCACGTCCACCTTCGAGGAAGCGAGATTGAGCGAGAATTCGGCGCCGCGATTGTTCGCCCAGCAGGAAATGCCCAAGTACTCGGCGGGCATGGTCAAGCAATCGCAGATCGATGCGAATCGGCAGTTTCAGGCATTGCAGAATCTGCCGAATATTCAGAGCACCCCCTGGGCTGCCAGCAACTTTGTCGGCAATCGCTTCCAGGTGCAACAAGCGCCGGAAGAATATGACAGCTCCGAGGATGTGCGGGTGTACATGAAACCAGGAAGCTACAATGTACCGAAGAAGAGGCATCAGAGAAAGTCGAATCGTCGATCGGACGGCAACACGACGTCACGCAATGCACACGCGAGCAATCATCACGCGAACGGCTGCGGCAATAAGGGAAAGAACATATCGATACTCGCATCGTCGACACCTCTGTCGCACGCGAACATGCCCACGTTATCGGCCAACATCAGTAACGCTACGTTGATCAAAACGTCGTTTCCGCCAGCCTTGCAGTTGCCCACGCCTCAGTTCAATCTGGAGAACTCACCTAGAATCCTGAAGCGCACGGAATCATTATCACAGAATACTCATCAGGATGTCACCTGGAAGGCAGCATGCGCCTCGGCTGAGATACTTCTCGAAGCTCTTCATGTGAAGGATTACGACGATACGTTCGGCAAGATCGATTGCAACGATAGTCCTAAGAAAGATGATAAAAGCGAGGAAAACGCGTTACTGATGGCATCGCAGCACAACGATCCGAAATCGATAAAACATGACGACGTTGATTGTGCCTTGTCCTACGAAGCCTCGGAAGATGACTCGGAATCCACGTGCAGATTATCGCCTAGTACGAGCATCGTGTCAATATCCCAGTCGCGTGAAGATGATAACGGTAAAGATGTCGGCATTATCGTAATTAAGCTTCAAGCTAATTAATTAGACCGTAACGCAAGTTCCTCGGTTCACACATAACATGCCTCTTAGATATTTCCACTGTTATATCCACTCTTACACGTAATGTTTCTATAATGTAATTATAAATGTATAAACATTTGATAAAAAAATAACTTTCTACGCGAGGATTTACACACGCCTAGCACTGTACAGATAAACAAGAATGTTTAAAAATGTCTCGCGATATCTTTTTGCAGGTGGTACCTAATAATAAGCAAAAACAATCCTTTTCTAAAAAGCATGTTCAACAGCTCTCACTATCAAGACCAACGTGAAAACGGACTCCTGGCTGATCAGAACTTTGAATAACGCGAGCATCGTCGGCAAACAGAAGCGATGCAAGAACGATATAGATCGGCGAAATTCGGTATCGTCAAATAGTTCGGAGATCGTTGATGTGAAAGCGGATCACTTCACACCATCGCCGACCGCGGACACAAAGACTCCCACGATAGTTGTCGACAACGAGTATCCGACAATCTTCTCTTGCGAGTCCGTCTTTGTCCCTTTCTCAAATAATGAGGAAACATCGAACATAACGAAAGAAACGGAGGGCTACGTTGGTAGAGCCACGTATTCTGAGACAGTGCGGAGATCCATGAAACCGAGCAATATGCACCTAGCAAAGAAGGAAACGTACAAGTCATGCCCAATCAATCCACCGATGACTACTATAATGCCGTTGCCTGATCACAAGTGTCAAAAGAAAGACCCCGAGCAGTCCTATCAGCTTTTACACAAATCGCAGAGGTGGGCCAGCAAGAAGGCGACGAAGAAAGCGGAGAGCAATAATGATGTCCAATTGGAGGAGAGTTCGTGCATGAAGATATGCGGCGCCAAACCGAGCAATGTGATGGCGAAATCGTCGTTTATCACGAAAACGCACGGGAAGAGGAAGGATCTGGAACTGGAAGGCAAGTGCGCTAGTAAATCGGGCGATCGCGGCTGGTCAGTGTGGTACAGCTCCAGGAGGAAACAGAGTATCAGCCCTTTGGCGCTCAGCAAGCTGGAAATGATACATCAAACCGTCTGGCAGATGGATGAAGCGAAGATCTTCAAAGATCCGTTCTTACACGATGTTAAAGATAACTCGTCCCCATCTACAGGAATAGTTAGTTTTCGAACAAATCGTAGATAATATTGCCGATATTGCGTCCTCGGACACAAGATTAGATTTAAATAAAGTAAAAAGATACGCTACCTATATCATTTTCGATTTAAGCAGATGGAGGATCACAGCAAAGTTGTAAAGAGCCCTATGTTTCTCGAGATCGTCGAGTACAAATTGAAGAACCGGATTTACCACAAAGTTGAGCACGCCGTAAAAGATTTCCGCCGCATTATTCACAGCGCGCGATTGTATCATCAGGTAATCACGATCGATGGCAGGTTACATTCTCGTGCCTCTCTAATCTCCAAGCGAGAATTAAAAGTATGAAAGTATGACTCCGATCGACACTCCGATTTTTATTGCAGCAAGACGACGAACGAACAAAGAAGATCGACACGCTCTCGAGAAAACTGGAAGATTTACTCGAAGAACACTTCAGCAATTGGGATTTCGATAGTGTAGTCGGTAGTCCAAGAGAAGATTCACCGGTACAGCTGCGTTTTAAGACATCTGGACAGAAAACGGTCGTGGGACGTTGCGATGGTACGAAGAAGGGTACTGCTTCATCCACTATCGCAGACAATTCTTTACGTCATTGATACGTTGCTTTGAAGTAGAAACTTCAAAATCGGCCGACCAAACTGCTATATCCTATTAACGCAATTAGCATTATCTTTACATCGACAGAACATTGTGTGCAATATATACTTCTAGTCACGAGCCATTTTGTACGATTAATAATATGATGCTTCTTTTTTCATTTCTAAAGATAGATATCGCTATCTGATTACACTCGTAAAACTCTGCTCAGACATTTTTCCTTAAGTTTAAAGAAAAAAGAAGAAGAAGAAGAAGAAGAAGAAGAAGACGAAGAAGAAGAAGAAGAAGAAGAAGAAAGGGAAGACTCTCAGATGACTCTCATTAATTCTGAGAAGTATGCGCGCATATGTATTCTTCCTATTAATTCCAATCATTGGATTTATTCCAATCCAAAACATAGCGATATCTCTCTTTATAAAAAAGAAAAAGAAGGAAAGCTGTATTAAACGCGACCGACAATCGGATAGCAATGAAATAATTTTTATAAAAAGAAAAAGTAGCGCGTGATAGCAAGAGGATAATGTAATTTCCACGTTTATTGTTATTACTAATGAAGCTATTACTAATGAAGCATTTCGAACTTTTAATCTTCGAGAGTCTTGTTGAGATACCGTTAGATCAGAGTGATATAAATCATGAAATATATTACACTGACGAATACATACTGTTATATCTTTGCTTTCATCTTTACGTCGAGCGCGAGCATGATGTAAGATCGATTTTTTGTTTCATCCTCCGTTTATCCCCGGAATATCAATCGATCTTTCATTCTATCAAAAGAATGGAAAATCCATATTTGAAAGATGATCAACGTAGTGTTAGGAAAGCGGAAAGCAAAATTTATCGTGCGAGAGGAAACACTTTGGCGCTTTGCGCACCTTCGTGCTACCGCTCGTCGAATCTCCCTGAACTTCCCGCCTTTGAACTTTGAGCGAACCGTGAGAGTTAGCGCGCATGTATCGTACATTCGCGAGCGGCACGGCGAGTTAACCAACACGGATTATGGCGATGTCAAACATCGCAGCAGTCCAGCAGCCAGCGCAGCCAGCCAGCCGGAGATAGCGATCGTCTGATAATTGTGCACGGGGGTGTAGCTCGCGAACGACGTCTCTCGCGGGACCCGATTCGCGTTGGCGAATGATCCGCGGGACGATGTGACCGACAACGCGGACATCGCAGGCGGCCGCGTCGTGGAAGGACATCGCGGAGGCGAGCGCAGGCGGAGCGCGAGCGGACAAGGAGGCGGTCCGCAGAGACGTGACGGAGTGCAGCAGCCGGGACGATCGAGTGCGTGCGGTCCGAACGTCAAGATGGATTGGGAACTATTGACGATGGCGAATCTGCATCTGACCACCACCGAGCATCGCTATTACGGCGACATATTCGTCTACTGCTGCGAGAGCGCGGACAGCGACAGTGTGCCCGTCGTCAAGGTAGCCGAGCTACTACGTTCGGCCAATTTGCCGCGGGATGTCACGATGAAGGTGAGGAAATAATATTTCGGCCGTGCACGGTATTTTCTTCTTCGACGTCGCGACGAGATCCATACGTGGCGTTGGGGAAATATCGTGACGTCGAGACCGAAGTGCACGTAACGGAAGAGCGAGAGATCGGGTCTGCTCGAGGTTATAATGTCTGTTTAATTAAGCTGTCAGTTTCCGGAGCATTTCGCGGAAGAATCCTCTCGCTGCCTGAAAAGTATGTTGTTTTCAGTACAAAAGGGGTTTTTAGTATCTTTTCTAATAATGTCTGCTTGGATTTGTAGATATTGGATATCTGCATGGGAGCCAAGAGCAACACGCATCTGGGCAAGAAACAATTCTACGCAGTGTTGAAGCTCATAGCGGTTCATCAAGCTGGCTTGGAAGTCTGTCGGGATATGGTAACCGCTCCTCTAGATGTCATCACTCTGCCGAGATTCACATGGCCGACTTCTGGCGACGAGGATGGCAGAAGAAGCTCGGATACAACTAGAGGAGCAAAGACTAGACATCACGTTCCAGAGAGCACTACCGAAAGCGAGAGCGAAGCAGAATCTCCGCGCGAGACCGGCGGAAGCACGGATTCTCCTACACCGACTAATAGCGTAACTCAAGAAAGAAATGATGGTATATTAGGCAGCGAAACAATCATGGATTCCGTTTCGGGAGGGTGGCAAGGTTTACTGGTTTCCGAGGAGCAGAGGCAACTGTTGGGCACGGAAGAGGAAAGCTCCGAACGTCATAGCAGTGATGAGGGTGATGGCGAAGGTGACGGTTCAGGTTTTCCACCAGAGGAAGTGTGGATTATCAGTGATGAGCAACGTGATTATTACACCGCGCAATTCGCACAGCTGCAACCTGATCCGGAGGGTCTGTTAGCAGGGCCTGTGGCCAGAACATTTTTCGAGAAATCGCGGCTTCCCGTTTCCGAGTTACGACGTATCTGGCAGCTCGCGGATGTCACTAGGGATGGGGCGCTCAGTTTACAGGAATTCTACGTGGCTATGCATCTCGTTGTACTGAGAAGAAATCACGTATCCTTACCTGATGTTTTACCTCCGTCCTTGTCGATTCCGTTAGTCATGCAAACAACAATTGTCGCGCCGCAAGTTCCACCGGTAACAACTTCAAAATCGCCACCGAACTCGGCGAATGCTCGCGAAAAAAACAAAGAATGGACGAAGTTTGTGGATTCGCCAACCGGAGCGAGTAGTTCAGTCACTAGTCCAGGACTGCAGCTAGTAAACTTCGATTTTCAAAAGTCAGCCGTCGAACGAGACCCAAAAATTCTACATCCAGTGCCGCTTCGATTAACGCCTGAAGCGGCGATTCTTGCTTCCGGTGCTAATGGCAGTAGCAGTAGTTGCACAACTCTAGGGGATGACGATCTACAACATTCCGCGGCGTCACTGGTGCAACGACCGCTCACGAAGAAATCATCCGCAGCTTCTGAAGATGCTGTCATCGTGACGCCTAAAAAGGAACCACCGCCGCCACCACCACCCAGACCATACAGAACACACGCGCGCAGTTCTAGTCTCGATCTCAATAAATTAGGTACATACATCATCAATACATATCCATGATACATATCTGCGGTTACAAGATTTAAGCATCTCATGCTTCAAATCCCGTGTACGTTTTTATAGGAAAAAATGGTCAAAGTTTTCTTGGAGCACCGCCACTAGTACCACCGAGAATTTCACCAGGAATTGTAAGTCTTTTTGTGTATAATGAAAATCTTTTTAATTTTTCCAGGAACAAGATTTATATCCATTCAGTCATATTTCTTTTGTTATTAAATATAATATTATATATATATATATATATATATATATATATATATATATATATCTTCGTTTTAAGATAGATTATCGTTTCTTTTCGTATTAAATAATATATTTTTATCGCAGACTTCGCCACGTAAATTGATCGGTCAGAGAAGCGAGGGCGAAGGACAACGAACATTAAGCGAAACACAAGGCTTCGTTGCGGATTTTTCTCATTTCTCCCCCAAAAACGAACTGCCTGAAAACACAATATCCCTTATAGAAAATACGGTACCACAATCTCAACAATTTACCGGAGTCTGTGGAGCATTTCATATTTATAGGAAACCAAGTCCAAGTAAGAATCTGTTTAATTTGACTGAATATTTATACATGTTTTTCTTAAATCATGTCTAAACATAATTTTAACAGAACGAGACGGTGGCGAGGAGGACAAGGATGAATCGGAAGATGGGAAAAAATTAACTTTACAAGAATTGAGGGAGAAGAATGCAGAACTGCGCTTGGTCTGCGAAGAATTAACGCGAGAATTAGCTAGTGCGCTCCAGGAGCGTATAAATTTGCGTGCTAAACTCCTGCTCTTGACCTGATGTGATTATTATTCGTTATCATTCATTCAGTCGAAGCTGTGAGGTGTTACGTATCCTCGATTCATTGTAAACATGTGTATTTAATACGTTATACTAGTCTGTAGAATTCCTAACAAAGTATTCATTCATATTCATAATGACAGTAGACAGATACTGCAGGGAATGAAATGAGACGGTACGTATATATATATATATATTTTAATTGATAATGTGGAAGAAGAAAAAGAAGAAAGAATATTTACGATATAAATTGCGAATCGTGTACAAAAAGAGTTGGTTACGATATTGATCGATTGATCGACATATCGAAATGGTTATATGATTTATAAATGTTTGCGAATTTACTTCTGCGAGTTAACGAACTGTTGTTTGTCATACGTATATTCGTGCACAGGTGATATCGAAAGATTCACTCGCTGGAGTTTAAAATTTATGTTGCCGAGTCTCTGTGATTTATTAATTTATATATTACGCTTTATAACCTCCTTTTTGATCGTCATGATTTTTTTATCTTGTGGAATGCCGATTTGATAGAGATTATGTGTCTTTCTCTCGTGATTGATATTGATGAATCTCTCGCAAGAACTCTGAACAGAATTACAACATCCATTTTAATATTTCGAGTTAACCGATTACAAAGACAAATGATAGATATTTATTATTTGTCCGAAAAATCGAATTATATTTTCGTATTAGCTGTGTAAAATTTTCGCAAAAAGAAAACTGAATATAATCGGGATTGTTGTAACATTACATTCTAGTTCGTGATAACAAATGTACCTATAAAATACCTATTGTAAATGTTAAAAGAAGATATACGAAAAATGTGGAATCTGCAGGAACAGAATACTTCGAAGATAAATTTATATAGATGTACTGAATGCTCAGAATTACAGACAGTTCATGTTGAATATGTCAATTTTAGTATATTAATTCTTTGAAATGATTATATCGAGTCTCATTGCTGTAGTTCTGAAGACATAGGTATTGTAGTTGATGCAATGCTCTCAATTCTCTTGAAACCTGAGAAGAATGTAGATCTACACCGGAGCTACCTGCGAGTCAAAGTACCATGTTTTCTAATTATAGATATTTTTAATAGCGATAGTGATTTTTGAATTCCTTCTTGTTTTCTTTCTTTTTTTTCTTTATTTAATCTTTACGGCTCAACTCCCATATATCATTGTTTTATTTATAACCATCATTTATATCCAATGAAATATATATGGATTTTCAATCAACATAAGATCACATTCTCAAATATTTTTACTTTATCTTACTATAAATAATAAATAAATTTGCCAAGTGATCGTTGTTACTAAAACAATTTTGTGCCATATAACGTGAGATTTTAAAGTTTATTAGCAATCATCGATCGACGATATATCGTCTTGTCAAATATTATGAGACTAGAAGTAAAATTTTTAAATTTAACAAATTACGCGACAAACGCGATTTTTTTGTAATATTGTATAGATATCGTGTAAAAATTATACAAATTTATTGCTTATCAGAATCGTCTCCGATTTCTTATCTGCGGTCTTGTAAAAAGAAAATGTAAGTTGTAGATACAGAAGTGTCTGTCAAATACGAATAAAGGAACTACTTTAGTTTCATAACAGCTTTTATTGATGTCACTGGATGATCGAGGATTAATATTAATTATATCAAAGAAGATTACAAGTATTTGTGATGTGACTGAATGGATAAATGAGGATAAAGGATAAGTATCGGCTTCTATCACAGGATAGAATAAAACAAGTACAGATTCGTCATTCGTGATGAAACATCTGAAATTAGTCTTTTTCTCATTGAACGGAAAATCACAAATTTGACGATAAATTGAATGAAATTTAACCGATTTCGTCTTTTTTTTTTTTTTTTTTTTAGATTTACTTTACTGCGCAATTTTATAAAGTTTACATGGTTTTTACATAATATTTATCTCGTACATTCACAGTCAAACTTATGATTTCTCGAAAAAATCGGGTAAATATGGATTCTCAAATACGATCAACAATATATTTTGTTTCATATTTTGATCGACAACAAACATCACTTTGTCTATGATTCTATCAACTGCGAGAATGTATACCCCTCGCTTTATTCCTATATCTGCTACAAAGTAGTAATAAGTTGATTAATACGGAGTGTTTTTACAGCAATTTCTTACAGTGACATGGCTATGCTGCGACTGCTTCGCCATAGGGCGATAGCTAAGAAAACACGGATAGATAGAATCGATCTCCCGAGATCATTTAGTTTTCTTTGCTCTGTATGTATTTGATGAGATCGATGACTCGGCAAGAATAACCAAATTCATTGTCATACCATGCGATCAACTTTACGAAGTTGTCGTTAAGAGATAAGCCAGCTTTGGCATCGAAAGTGGCCGAGTGTTCGTCAGTCATGAAATCGGATGAAACTACCTCATCTTCGGTATACGCTAGGATACCCTTCATGCAACCTTCGGAAGCCTGCTTCACTGTAGCTTTGATGGTATCATAAGAGGCAGGTTTGCCGAGTCGCACCGTTAGATCGACAACGGAAACGTTATGTACGGGTACACGGAAGGCCATGCCAGTGAGTCTTCCGTCGAGAGCTGGAATGACTTTACCGACTGCTTTAGCAGCGCCAGTTGTAGCGGGAATAATATTTTGGCATGCACCACGGCCGTCACGCCAGAGCTGTTATCAGAAATGATATAGAAGAACGTTATTACATAATGATGCATCAGTACTAATCTTGAATAATCTCTTTCGTTCGAATATCCAAGTATACCTTTTTAGATGTTGCGTCGACGACTTTCTGGGTACCTGTAACTGCGTGTACGGTCGTCATGAGACCCTCAACGATTTCAAAGTTATCGTGGATCACCTTGGCAAGAGGCGCTAAGCAATTGGTGGTGCAAGAGGCATTGGAAATTATGTTATAGGATGGTTTGTAATCTTCCAGATTCACACCAACGACAAACATTGGCGCATCAACTGATGGAGCAGTTATGATAACCTTTTTGGCACCGTTTTCCAAATGACCCTATATACAGATTAAATGCAAGTTGGTTGAATGCAATATTATTCAAGAGATATGAAAATATATTCGAGTTTGATTTTTATTATCACGTACGGTTGTCAGTGCAGCGCTCCTGAATACACCAGTTGCTTCAACAACATACTCGGCTCCGGCCTTCCCCCAAGGGATTGTCTTGGGTTCGCGCTCGTTGAAGACGCAGATTTTGTTACCGTTGACAACGAGGCAACCATCTTCTGCCTTGACTTCTCCCTTGAACTTACCATGGCTGGAATCGTATTTGAACATGTAGACCATGTAATCAAGACCGATGAAGGGGTCATTGATGGCAACAACCTGACGAGAAATTGAAGATTTTGGATTAGTAAGGCAATGATTTAAGGTAATGACTCGCGTCGATTCGGCTTATGAATTTTCGACTTACCGTAGCACCTTTCACCACGGCAGCCCTCAGCACTTGACGGCCGATACGGCCAAATCCGTTAATTCCGATTTTACTCATTTTATCTTGACAACTACAAAATTGACGAAGGAGAAGATTATAGTGAGCTGCATTGTTCATTTTCTGCGCCATCATACTCGGCGAAGTCAAATGAAACAGGTGCGAGAAAATGTGTCTCATTGTGAGTTTTCAAATTTTATTAGACTATGATTAGGTTATGATGAATTAAGTAATTTGCAGCCGCAACTTGTAGTTGTTATTATAATAACAAATAACATGCTTTTCTACTATTTTCAAAATACTAATAACTTTATATGGATAATGATCGATATTTTAAAATCGAAAATTAAAAGTGATATTGGAGCAATATCAATTTTTGTTCTTGTACATCGCTACATTCGTACTGTCAGTATCTTGCAATAAGATTATCTTGTTTTATTAATTAATAACGATATCATATGAAGCTTGCTTTAATAATATCGCTACTACATTCATGATGCAATCTGATACGATGCAATATAAAAAAAATGGATTGAACCTCTTTCCATTCGCTAAATGTAGATGTAAGAAAATTGCAACAAGATATCAACGTGATTCGTTTTACGAATGTTTACGTAATCGCGAATGTGATATAAACTGTTGAATGTCATTATTTGCTTTCGTCTTTGAGCTACAATGGTAATATCTTGGCACATATCTCAACATCGTTATATCGGATCGGATTATATCGGACGAACCTTGGAGGTCAAGCAAGGTTAAAGGAGTTCTGAGTTGCCTCAGTATAACCTTGAAGGTGATCATGATTTCACGTAGGATTATCGAGCGATAAAAGCGATACTAAATAACACGATCGATGTTCAAGCATCAATTAACGTATCTAGCGTATTAATGCATTCCTGACGAAATTTCTATCGGGAAGAAGAGACTTATCCGGATTTTTATCCGTCAAATGCAAAGACGGATGAAAAGGTATACGATATTACTTGTACATACATATTGCATGTGATGTTACTAAATTGGATTTTTAATACAATCGTCAAGCATTAAAAGTTTAATTTAATTAGTATCGTATTCTGATAATTTTATTCGTAATTTTATTTTACAAGATTAAAATTCACGACCTTTTCTCACGCAGAGACAGAAATTACAATTATTTCGCATTTACGAATCTGTATTTGATCTATATCCTTAATTACAAATTCGTAAAACTTGTTAGTCCGTTAAAACTTATTTTCTCGCATCTCAATCGTCGAGCCGTACAATAAAGCCGTTGCTATTAATAATCATCAAATGGATATTTTGATGTAACGAAGTATCTGGCTGCGATATTATTGCTACAAGGTCTTCAAGTCAACTGATAATGAGTACAATAATATTATATTGTGCGTGAGTGATGCAGCCTTGATATTCAAACGCTATTTTACAATCATGCCCTATTAATACAAAGATACATAATATCACGTATATCATGTATATCAGAATTATCGCACCATCGATAGCCGCATACTCGCGAGGATATTGACTCTGCAATATACATACGATATTCGAGACATTTCGATATCGATGTTCGATAGCGATAGCGACTACAGTGGATAGAATCTTTCCATCGACACATGAGAATTTAACAGAGTCACGCCCGGCATCTCGAATTTATTCACGGAAAGACCAATCATCTCACGCCATCGCGGCTAAAGATCTCGTCACGTCACGAGAAATGGCCAACGCCGCGATAGAGGAAAATGGCGATTTGTGTAACAAGTATACGGAGAGAAGAAACGCGGCCTTCTCGCGCGTTGAATGATCGAACGGCGAAGACGCGACGACGACGATTCATCACGCAATTCGACGGAGGGAAACTGAATCAATTATGAAAATTTCATTTTTATGCTTACTATGAAACGAGCCGCTCCGTCCACCCTGGTTACTCACGACGTAGTGTCACTTGAAGGGCATGGACCAGTAATATAAACCGCAACTGGTTGCGCTTGCGCCGGTAACGGTCATCGTAGCTGGCACTCAGCGTCACGTGACATCGGTCGATGATGACGTGTCGCGCGCCGCGAAGTTTAATCGACGCCGCGTCGCTTGAATTTAAACTTTCGTCGAGTTCTCGGAGTTATTTTAGTTAAATCGAGTGCTTCTTCGAGTGTCGCGGTCATATCCCCGATATTGATTACTGTTAGATCGAATAAACGATTAATAAATAGTGCTGAACAAGCCGATGCTCTTGATGGCATGTAAAGGCAATTTTGTTCGAAGATAGCTGTATTACAAAGTATTTTAACAAGCGTCATCAGTGTCGTGCAGATATCGTACAAATATCGATGACTTGGATACACAAAGTCTATTTAGATTTAAATAGATCCGAGTGTATATATATGATCCCAGAAACGCGTCGAGACAGTCTTAACCTCGCATTTAACATTTGCTGTTCGTTGCGAACGTCGAATTTCGAATACTCTGAAGTTATCGAGTTATTGAAAAGGATCCTTATCGATAGGTAAATATAAGTTACACGTGCATTATATAAATGTAGAAATTATTTCAAACGAAATATAGAAAGAGATTAAGGAAAGGATGACAAAAGTGTAAAATTTATTCGTTATTTACTCTTTTTTCCGTTATTATATGCTCATGCAGATTATATAAAGCACGAGATAAAACACGAGCGTTTCAAGATGAGAGATAACATCGGTTCGTTTGAATCTCTTTGAATCCATCCTCATGCATCTCCGTGTTCGATCGGCGTACCCAGTACGGGAACGTTACCGGAATCAGCGTTGTACATGTATTCGATTAGATCGGCTATGCGAGACGCAAAGCCATACTCATTGTCGTACCTGCGGAAGCATTGGAGCTCGGTAACAAAATAGTTTTATCTCAGACACATCCTGAGAGAGAGAGAGAGAGAGAGAGAGAGAGAGAGAGAGAGAGAGAGAGAGAGAGAGAGAGGATTAATTCAGTATCGTTCCCGAACGATCGAATATATCATGATTTTACATAATCGTACGTTGTCATAAATCGATTCTCGCGATGATGTTAATGTTAATGTTGTTACCAAGCGATGATCTTGATGAAAGTACTGGTTTGCGGAATGCCCGCTCTGGCATCGAACACGCAAGAGTAGCTAGTATGGTTGAAATCCGACGATACGCAGTCTTCCTCCGTGTATCCCAATACGTCTTTCAGATAGCCATCCGCTGCCTCTTTCATTACTTTCTTCACTTCTTCGAACGTGGTCGGTTTGTTGACCCTGAAACGGTACTTACTGGAAACTGCACCGCGTCGCGTGCAAGAAAACTGGTCCGATCCTTGCACAGCTAGCGTACAGTGGATGCGACCGATTGCGTCAAACAGAAATAATTGTACATTGTCTGAGAGATATAAAACCGAACGAGTTTTCTCGTGTTAGTGTAACCGAGACATCAAGCTCGCGGGTTCCTGGGTATTTATCTCGAGTATTTATGGGTCAGTCGTTTAATAAATTTATTAACGACGATACCGCATCCGCGTAGTTAGGTAGTTACCTGAATGTCATATCGCACAACGAAACGTTAGGTACTGGTACCCTGAACGCTATGGCGGAGACCTTGCATTTGAGCTCAGGGATAATTTTACCTATCGACTTGAAAGCGCCGGTCATAGTCGGAATGATATTCTGCAACCCGCCTCTGCCGTCTCGCCATAATGTAGTTGTCTGTTGCTGCAATGGCAATATGTAATTGCGCTAGATGTAAGATCTCCGCAGCGACGAAAGGAGTCGCTCTGTGAGCCGGTTAGAATGCAATGGTACATTGTGATGATGATTGCGAGAACAGAGAAAAAAAAAGTCAGCAGAGCAGATGTGGAGAAGATTGATCGTCTGATGAATTAAGTCACCCTTTGCGTCGGACCGTCCAGGGTATTTTGCCCTGCTGTTATCGCATGTATGCTAGTTATCATCGCTTCGATGACCTCGAAGTTATCGTGCATGATCTTAATTATCGGAGCCGCGCAATTCGCAGTGCAGGACGTAGCGGACACAATCCTGTCTTTCTCGGGATTGTAACACGTATGATTAACTCCGAAAACGAGCATCGGTGCATCGACAGATGGTGAGGTGATGATGACTCTTTTTGCGCCGCCATCGATGTGCATCTGCATGGTGTTACGTGTTATTTCGGAACTTAATGGAGAACTTGGGGAGAGAGAAAAGATTCTTTTCTTTTTCTTTTTCAGTTTTCTAAATACGCGATCGCGCGTCGGGGATTATTCAGATTTGACCTTAATCGATTGACGCGAGGTAACCAAGCCAAATCTGACTTGGCTTTGAATAAAATGTCTCTCCTTCATTTCAGGGCTCTTCGGAGGGGAATCGGCAGGTTTACCTAACATGGGCTCCGTTACGCTATCGGTAAGTAAACAAGAAGATCCATCGTTTCGGTAACTCACGCTTGCTTTGTGAAGATTCGTAAATATTCCGCTAGCCTCTATGACATACGTTATTCCCATATCCTCCCATGGTATTTTATGTGGCTCCTTTACTTGCAACGTGGCGATTCTTATCTCTCGTTAAGCGATCCAACATAAAAATATGTTCATGATTTTTCATCATGCAATAGTTACAGAAAGTTACATTTTTATAACGCGATATTAAGAGGAAGCGCGCGGCCTGACGCATGTTCTATGAAATACGGGACTGATTGAAGTTTTGTGTAAAACAAGTCTGCTTCATTGAGGATCGTATATCTTAAGCTTAGCGAAAACTAGAGTTATATTTACCACCGCTAATTACTATGTCTTGGTCTTCACGTTCCAACGGTAGCGGGTAAGGTCCATGAGTAGAGTCGTGTTTAAAAAGATATACCATGTAGTCGGTTGGTATAAATGGATCATTGATCAGTTTTACCTATGAGAAATATGAATTAATATATTATTTAGTTTGCTAGTTCCCGCATATTTACCTATGTTTATGTAAAGTGATAATTATATTTCTCATAGGTAACCGGCAATTTACTTCAATGCGTTTTTCAAGACAAGCACGGAGGCACATTCTACCGATCCTTCCGAATCCGTTTATTCCTACAACCGCCATAGCTTACGCTCTTTAGTTTGCTATATATCTCGCAATTTTTATTCGAGATGAAAGAAATTTCAGAATTTTGAATAACATTGTCTTTTAACTTTACTTATACATGCTTGTACCATCCAAACGATAAACAGCGCGAAGTTACTTCCATTACAAAGTTCGGCGAGAGAAGTTGTATACGTGTTATGATTTTGTTACTTGATATACGCTGTATAGTCTGACGTTTCCAGTTCGTGTGTATTCGCAATTACGGAATCGTGCCACGTAGTTTACTCAATCTTTGAAAAATTTTATATCAATTACGTATCGCGTATTGCGTATCTCGTGCTTCCTCTCGTTATATCGCGCACGGAGGGTTGAATTTTATTTTTCTCGCCATTATCTGCAGTTTTGAATTTTACAAAGAATCTTACAAAGAAATGCCTCAAGATCCGTCTGATATGTGCCACCGTACATCGGTTCGCACGCTATTTCAACATGTGCGCGGTATAACGGTGTCTGGCTAATTATAAACGTTAGAAAATGTAAAATGAACAAATGGTGTCACATTCGCAAGAAATGCAGAACGTGTGAGTTTCTTTATCTCTTAGAAAACTGCAGCATTTACTGCAGCATCCGCGAAATTATGTATGAGATTACGTGTGAAAAATGATGGACGAGAAGTTAATCAGAATTATTCGTTCTAATCGAATTAGTTGCTTACTTTTTTTTCAATTAACCGTCGCAACATGGCGCAATAAAGAAATTATCGTTGAAGTTTTATGACTTTGCAATTTTATGCGACAGAAATCTTTTCGAACGAGATATAGATGCTATATAAATAAATCTTGCTTAATAAATCTTTCAACCGTAAAAAAATAGGATCTTTATTCATTAAAATCTTTTAATAACATGTATTATACAATTATACAATTATCGAACATTGTTGATATTTCTATCACAGATGAAACGTGTATAAACATATATAATGATATATTTATATTACATATATAATATATATATATTTTTGTATATAATATATATAATATTCATATATATAATAATAAATATATTAGTAGATGGTAAATGAGTTTTCGAATAATCGCGCAAGATCTTCTTCGGACTGCTCGCGTGGCGCCAGCTTTGTGATACGATGCTGCAAGAAGAATAGATAAATAAGAGATGCAGAGAGAGACACGGAACATTGATCATTTTGCATCGAGTTAGATTTTTGCCAGTTAACAAAAAAAAAGAGAAAATATAAGAAATCTCGGATGTCAAATGCGCGTTATTTCACCTGAGGCAACGTTCCCTGAACCAAAGTAGGAATGTCTTCTTTCTTGAATCCGAGCTCGGTCAGTCCATTCTCAATCTTCATGACATGCATATACTCTTTCACCGTATCGGCCAAAATTTGACCGGCATCAGCCCGCTTGGCATTTTTGACATCCGCGCCGAGTAACTCCGCAGCCTCCAAGTGCCTCTCCGGACACGCGTTTCCGGTAAAGGAGAATACCGCTGGTGCAGAGATCACCACGGACAGACCGTGAGGAACTATAGGATGGTCTTTGCTATATCCCTTGAATAAGATAATCGAATTAGGCACAATTCGATTCAAGAAGTGGTAATAGGCAGTTGAAAGAAATTATTCTAATTTAAATGATAGGGATTTTGATGAATCTGAGACGAATCTGTAAACTTCGATGAATACTTCGGGGAATTAACCTTGAATACAAATTAAAGTCTTATGGCTAGATCGCAACTATTATAGAAATTCGATTTTATAAATTACCTTCGGTTGGAAGCTCCGAACGTTTCCACTGATAGGATATGAAAGTCCGTGACAGAGATGGACACCAGCGTTACCAAATCCGACACCTGCCATGGTGCTCGCTAAGTGCATATGACTCCTTGCTTCTAAATCGTTTTGATTGTAAACTGCACGTTCGAAATATCTGCGTGAGAAATCAAATATCGGTATTATGTACGAAAGCCATTAGGAAGCCATTGAAGACGTACAGATATCAACATTAATAAATAATTCGTTGAATCATTACTTGCGCATAACTTGTAGAGCGTATCGCGCCCAGACATCGCTGACGGGATTGCTACCTTGATAAGCTGGTCTCAGGATCGGATTTGGTGGACACGGCGTTCTTTCTGTGTAAGGTATCGCCGTGAAGGATTCCAAAGCGTGACAGAGCACGTCAAAACCGGAATATGCGCATACTCTCTCTGGTAAAGTCAGCGTGTGTTGGGGATCGATGATACCTAACGTAGGACGCAGGGCTCTGCGATAAAAGTATCGGTGAGATATTAATCTTGCTTCTCCTCGTTAATCAAGATCAATCTTACCTATTTGCGATTCCCGTCTTGGCCTTCAACGGTCGATAATCGAAAATGGATACTCCGGTCGTCTCCGAGCCGGTACCAGAAGTCGTTGGTACAGCGACAAGTGGTTTCAGAGGAACCTGGATCGGCTTCCCCTTGCCGATCGGTGCGTTTACGTAATCCAGAAATTCAGCCTCCGGATCGCAGGTGTACAGATTCGCCGCTTTGCAAGTGTCCATCACGGAACCACCACCGACCTTATTAGACATTTGGATCAGTAATTTGTTTATTTCTTATATAAACGAGACTTATTTTATTTTTTTATCTACTTTCGAACGTCAAACAATTTCTTCGTGCAATTTCATATTGCGTATCGTCGAGCAAGCGTTCGTTCTCAATGTCGTCACGTCGTAAGAGATTGATTAGTAAAACGGATTTTCCAGTTGTTTTTGCAGTATATTCGCGTTTCTTGCATTCTTGTACTTACTGCTATAAAAGCATCAAATTTTCCATGCTTGGCAAACTCGATCGCATCCTGCAAACTTTGCTCCGTTGGTTCCACGCGTACTTTATTATAGATCTCGAAGCGTATGCCGTGTTTGGAGAGACTATCAATGGCAGTCTTCACGGGGGCTAGGTTCACCAGATTGGGGTCGGTCATGAGACACGTCTTCTTTGCTCCCATATTCTGCATATCCATTCCCAATTCTCTCGTTACTCCCACTCCGTATCGCACAGTAGAACAGGCCATCTATAATTTCGTGCACACTTTTGATAAACAGCATAATACATAAATAAGCAGCTGCATGCATATGGGTGGAGTGTTATTATCATACTTTACACGTCATATAATATGTAAACAGCTCTTTGACTTCTTTTCGATAATTTAAAAAAGCATTCTGGAGATTTTTTTTCTTTCTCGTGCTTCTTGTGTTTTCATGTTAATTAAAGTTAATTACAATTTTTTTCGCGGGTCATATATCACATTGTTAAGTTTCGTGAAATATTTCGTGAACTAACTAAATGCGAACGAAAACTAAATTAATCATTCGTAATATATATTAATGTATACTATACTATACACTAACATACTGTACATGATATGTATATATATATTTAGATTATTGTCAATAGCTGACAACTATGACAGCAAATTTATCAGAGCATCCTTGCTCTGGTTCTCGATTTTGAAATCGTACTTTTCTGACATGTAATCGGCGCATTATCGTCTACGAGATCTAATAGTTCCTTTCATTGTGCGCAAATTTTTTTAGCAATTTTACCTCGAACGCATATTCTTTACTGGACGTGACGTTGGTCGCTGTGCTCCAAGCTTTTCCATGTTCTCGTACGTTGATATTTCCGGGATTCCCGTGCGCTGGACATTTGCATCTGTCGGTATAGGAATAATTCTATCTTAAATATTCATACTTTGCATACCTGGTCAAGGAAATTTCTATTTTCATTGCGAGATACATTGAAGGAATTCACCTAACATCGATGTCGAGTTGATATGTGTTACTCTACCGTGTATTTCTTTGACAGATTGTTGCTAGTATCATTGTATTCTATCTTTATTCTCATCGCATTTGCACGTATAACGTTCTCAAAAAATTAATGGAAAACATTCTTATCATTTTAATGAAGTAAGGAACAACAATACATGAACGAGTATTATATTTATAATTATCGCGATTGGCATTATCGACGAGTAAAATGCAACATATTTTTTCTGATTAAATTTACCAATGTTGTGTTAATCTATACAGCGTTATATGCAGTAAATATCTCGCGAATTATTTAATATTATTTTTACAATTTGTTGACGTCATTGTTGTCATTGACGTTATACAGTTCTTTTTCTTTACTTTTCTTTTTTGTAAGACGATTACGTGATTTACTTACGATTGGGATGATATAACTTGCAAAAGATCAATAACGCGTCGTCTTGGTAGCATTTTTCAAGCAATTGAGATTGATCTTAAAATGGCATAAAACTCGAGTCACGCGTCGAAATGAAATTGAACTCAGATCACAGTCTGTTTTTCATTAAAGATACAACGAGACGTCACGGACTCTTTCGTCTGACTCTCGACTTGGCCAAGACCGGTCTGTGTTCCCCCTCTTTTTGTTACACACTCACGATCGCTCCATTATACGTATTCGTTTGGACAGGGCTGTATAGATCAGCCAAGTAGCTGATAACGATATCAGCCGATAACGAACTGCAAAGAAAAAAAGAGAGAAATTATTAAAATTTCTTTCCTTCCTTCGAGAAAATTTCACAGAATTGAGATATTAATGAGACACTCGACGCGCCAATATTATTACGCTTCGTAACTCAAAATTCTGAGATCTTTCCAGAAAAAGAATTTGTTTTTTCCAAGAAATAATATTTTCTGTAACATTTCTACGTACGGATTAAGACATCTACGACCGCACGACTTAGCATCGACAACGATTAATACTGCTTAATGTGCATCGATGACTGTGCATCTCATTTAGGTTGCAAGTATTTATCGAGCATCTAGCAAGATACGAGTCTATCGTATCTTGTTATGATGGGATATTACTTAATCAACCTTACTTGATGCATTCAATGTCATTTATCCCTAGATTTAGATCGAATAGTCATGATTTTCTCTGTCACATCGTGTCTCCGTTGAATGTTAAAACACAATATTTGTATTGCTAACTTATTCTTAGTGCCGTTCTTGATCTTTAATGTCTGCTCGTTTCTCATAAATGCTTGATGTAAAATATTTTTCATTGAAGGAAGGGGATTCTGCTTTGTGTCTTTAATTAAAATTTTATTAAAATAATACCTATATTATTTACAGTGTATATATAGTAGCAGTATTGGGTTCGCTTATACCGATGCAACATTCGTTACGAGATATTAGTTCCGTAGTGGAGTTCTCGGATTTTATTAACAAGCTTATTGTACTGACATATATTACTATGATCATTCTATAGGAAGCACTTTCTATACTTTTATATCCGACATTTGTAACTTTCTCATTCGCCCATCACCGATCATCATTGAACAGTTAATACAGTATTAATATATATTTTCACTTATAATTTCTAATATTTCTATTAGTTAAACACATTCGAGGCAGCTTCTCATTAAATAACACCTCAAAATCCATTAGCCGTCACTTACTTAAGTCGTTATTATGCTTAATCGTAAGCTATGGCCTTATAAATAATAAGTACTTCACTATGGAATTTTTCGTAATCTTGATTTTAACGGATAAAGAAATGAATGATAACTTCTCATCCCTGGTAAAAAGATCTTCCTGATCTTGCATAAGGCTGCAGGGTAGCGTTGCGACATCTAAGTCACTTTGAATATCTAACTTCTATCAGGCATTGTCTTCGCATTAATAATAACAATAAACTTATCAATTAACCACGCAGCGTGCGTGAACTTTACAAATACGACAAAGCCCAAGGAATTCGTATTTTCACAATTTGTATGCATTTTCACTAGTTCAGAAGTGCTTGTGATTTATGTCTTTTTGTTACTGTAATCTTTCACAATGAGAAAAAGTGGCGTAGACAAAATGGACATTGTAGACCTGCCGACAAAAGTCGTGCATATAAATTTGCGAGCTATCGGAAAAGGAAGAAATCTATATCTAATCGCTCTAATCTTTAAAACATTTTTCCTAAGTATGATTTGTTGGTTTTCCCTTTCATCAGATTGGCTTCGTCATTCGCCTGATAACAGTCTGTAAAGAATTCCTCCTAAATTGCGGCACGAAAATGGTCCTCGGCGGCGCGGATCATGATCAATCAGCTCGTCATTGGTCACTCAATTAATCAGAAAACGGGAAGTTTCCTCTATACACTCTCTGGGACGATTTTATCGTAATGGAACGTGCTGCTGGAATAGAAGCTACCTCGTTTGGGCATATGAGGCGTGGCTATTTCTTCCTGCAGAGGTTTGTACACCAAACCGCAGTTCTTGTTGTCGACCAGACCTTGACGAAGGATCAGAGGCGGCCTGAGAACAGGACCACGTCCTCGTTTGTTCGCTAGGCAACAAGCAATGCGCGCTACCAGCAGGAAGATGACCAGAGCGAACAGAATGGTACCGGAAATCACCCAGATCTTGAAGCCAGGTTTTATATTGTACCAATGATATTCCGTGATGGTAAAGTTCTCGTCGTAGTCTTGATCGTTCAGTCGCGGATCCTCGGCAGATCGCATACCATGATCGATGTCCAGTTTGAGCAGTTCCTAGAGCAAATTCGATGTTAGCGTTTTAGGTCGCGAGACATCGAAAGATGAAACTATAATACTTTTAATAATTCACAACTTTGTCTATAGATTTATAATTTTTAGACATATGTTTTGGATGCCATTATTTGTCGCAATACCTCCGCTTTGTTGAGCTCGTTCCTCAGTACAGAATCGAAGTCCTCTGGTGCGTCGAATCCCGGAAGAGTCTTTTTCGGTGCCTGTGTATTTCTGCTAGGAATCGATCTGGACGGTGGACCGTCCTCGATGCCATTGCAGACTATCTTCGCCAAATCGGTCCATTGACTGATGCCCGTCGAATCAGCATTGTCGTCGATGTTAGCAAAATCACTGACATATCTGAGAGACATCATGAGAAATCGAGAAGATCTTTCCATGCATAAGTCAGAGCTAAATTTTGTAGGGTCGGTAAGGGGTTAAGGAAGATGTATGCGCAATCGGCAGCTCAGAGCGGCGTGAATCAAAGAAAAATCCAATTTTATCGAAACCGAACATATTATACTATTTATATTATTGTTATTATTCGTTAATGAACTCTTTCCGTCGAAGCATCGATCATTCTTTGACGCACAAAGAATCGTTGTCTCTTGATGACATCAAAATAGTATATAAACTCGAATTAGCGTGTTTAGATAATTTTTTGCCCTCAATGAGTCAGAGTTGATCGATCGAATGGTGAATCATACACATACAGTTCGCATGATTCCATTACACAATAAAATTCCATTCAAACCTCTTCATTATACATCAAACCACATTTCTCTAATCGAAATTTCTCAATATTCGTCTTACCTTTTTCCGCAAAAAAGAAGGGAATTTTTTTACAATTTAAATAGTTACCTGAGCGTCTCTGTCGGTGCTACACCATGATCAGTAAGCCATTGCACAGCTTGGTTGAATTCAGTGTCACAATCCAGGGGATTATGCGACAAATCCAGACCAGTGAGTTTCGGCGTAACCCTAAGTTCCTCCACGGTGATGCGTCGCAGGAGATTACCGCGAACTGATAGGAATCTAGAGAGAAATTAAAAATAAGAGGCGTCAGCGTATGCTTGTAATTCTGTTAAGAGGGCATTCTGAGCTATACTTGAATTCGACAATCTACATGGAAGATGATGAATTATTAAGAATTTTTTAATTCGCTGATTCTATTCTCACCGAAGACTCTTCAATGGCGATCTAGCTTCACTCCAGACGCGCTCGAGGTTGCATCGACTCACATCCAATTTGACGATTCCTGGAATGTTCAGGAATGGCGTCACTTGTAATGTTCTTAATGGATTGCGCGCAAGGCTCAGTTTGCTCAAGCTACGGGCGCCGTAGAACATTTCAGGTTGAAGCCTGGAGATGATGTTGTCGGAGAGATCCAATTCTCGGAGAGACGATAGATGCTCCAAGAGATTCTCGGGCAAAGCGTTCAAGCGATTTCTCGCGAGATTCAGTCTGGTCAGAGCTGGCATTTCATCGAACGTGCCTGATATAAGATGACTCAGACCACAATTCGCGCACTCGAAACGGTAAATGCTGCCAAATAATGATATGATTATTTCATCTGCTTCTTGTATCTTAAACGATGAACTGAGAGGCTGGATGAGACACTCACCTAAATGTCTCGTATTCCAAACCAGTAACCTTGAAGACCGGCAGAATTTGTAAGGCCATATTGTCGTTCATCAGCAGAACCTGCAGTCTTGGATTGGATCTGAAATGATGCTCAGTTAATAGGGAGAGCTTGTTGTCGCTAATGTCCAAGTACGTCAACTGGTCGAGATAGCTAAAAGCATGCTGGTGAATCCTCTTCAAGTTGTTCGATCTGATGTGCAGTTGTTCCAGTGACATTACATTGTCCAGATCTTCTTTCGCGATCACCTTGATTTTATTTCTCGAAACATCGAGCGTAGTCAGTTTCGAGGCGCTTATAGTGGCCAATGTCGACAAATTATTTCCTAAAAAAAAAAAGAACATACGTCTGTATCCCTTTACTTACTTTGGGCAATTACTTTTACGCGCGATGTCTTGTGCTTATTTTCTAATCTAAAGTCAATCACGATACGTTGATCATCGTTCCTACCAGCAATACGGAGAGTCTGCACTTCTTTATTCTCGAACAAATCGATCGGCAGCTCATTCAGGAGATTGTCCGAGAGGTCTACCTCCATGAGCGAGTCCAGCGAATCAAAGAGATTGCTGTCGATCTCTCTCAACTTATTGCCACGCAGATTGATGTAGCTGAGGCTATGCATCTTGGAGAAAGCGGTGCGCTTCAGCCGTAGTATACCGTTGTTCGAGAAATCGAAATCGGTGACTGACGGTGCATGCAGAAGATAGTGCTTCGTCGACTTGGAGTCTTGCGTATGTCTGAGCGGATTGCCGGAAATGGTGAGTAGGCTGAGCTGCGTGTTGTTCTGGAAGGTATTCGGGTGGATGTCCTGAAGGCCGTTGCGTGTCAAATTAACAGCGAACAGATACGGGATGCCGTTGAAGGCTGTACGATCCAGTTCGAGTATTCGCGTATCGCTGATGGTGATTGATTCCAATTGCTGAAGGCCACGAGCGCGCAGAGCGTTCGGCCCGAGTCGAATCTCACCGGCATTCTCGATTCGCAAATGAGCGATTCCTGGCCCGAAGGACTGCTCATCCACCAATTTGATGCATCTGCAGTTAGAAAGGAAACGTTAAGGTGTTAAGCGCTGCGAGAAAATCCCCTAACGTTGCATCGTAGCGGAATCGAAGTTTCAATGTTACTTTCAATAATTCATTACGTCACGTTGTTTCTTTTTAATAGCATCCTTTTTCTCAGATCTCTTGAATCTAGATAGGCTTTCCTGCGACGAGAATTTAACGGGACTATCGTCGTGCGACTGTTATCTATTCAGCTGAGATTAAACGCGATAATATAGTAATCTTGGAACAAGTTATAAGTTAGAAGATCATCGTGATGCAATGAGAAAAACGTTATTCGTTATTGTGTTCGAACGATGTTACGTCGTAATCGTTTTAATCGTTTGCGCATATCTTTACGATTCACGCGAGCAATGACTTTAAAGAGATCAGGAAGATAAAATAAGAACTGCACAGCTCATGGAGCAGCTAATTTGCCGCGAGAGAGACTTTTCGCGGATGTGAAAAAATATGTCGTGTATAATATTGCGCTCGCGGCAGGAAGTAGCCTATCAGCTGCACCTTTATCTACCGTCGCACTATGAAATATTTTGCGGTTACATAATGATCCGATTAGAAAAACTGAAACATACGTTGCGGTCATTGCAGCGGCATACTGGCCGGCGCATTTGCAGTAATCAGGGCACTGCGTCATAACTTCCTCATCCTCGTCGAGCTCGTCGTTCTCCATGTCCTCATCGTCATCGTCGTACTCGTCATCCTCGTTCTCCTCATCGCTGAGATCGTCCTCGTATGATGCCTCGTCTAATTTCTTCAATTCTTCGCCCTCCGTAGCCTTTTTCGTCGTCGATTGTTTCGGGAACGTGGTCGTTTTAATCTGTAAGTTCGCGCGGTCCCTCTGCGCTTCGGCCTTAAAGGTTTCCGCCACTTCCTTCTGAGTCTGAATAATTGTTTCGAATTAATTGTCATAACTAAATACAATCTTTGAATGGAAAGTCCAGAAGTCAGATACGTATCGTAGGTCACGTAGAAATACCGTATTACATACTGATCATGTCTCTTTCCAAGTCATGTCGAATTTAATATAAAACTGTACGCACGTTTCATCGATACATGAATGTTATGCATTCGTAAAGTTTTACAAGTGAAATGGAGAACCGAGAAATATATCTAATATATCCTATTATATGATTGTCTCCACTGTATGCTTCGTGAAAATATTAATTGAAAATATCAAAGAATATATAATATATAATGTATAATGAGAATCTATGTGATTAAAAGGCGGCTGACCTTAGCGTCGGAAGAATCTTTGTCCAAGGTGCGAATTTCTTGCATCAGTATATCTTTCACGTTTGTGAAAGGTCTAGCATAATCCATAAGTTTCCTTTTGGATGTTGTTTCCGCAGATCCAGTCGTAGTTTCTTTTATTTCATCGATACGAGGAAACTCCGTAGAAGATGATGAAACACTCTTGCTAGTTATAAGCGGAGTTGTAACAGATTCTGTGACGGTCGCGATGGCCAAGAAGATGGTCAGCAGCCAAGCTGCCGAGATCTCCATGTTGTGGTTTACCCTGAAAACAATCGATATTTGTCATGGAATATTTTATCCGCACGTGAATATCTACGATAATGCTCGCTCCGGATCGTATCGTGATTTATATTTTGTTATATTAATATCTCGCGTACGCAGAATTTCGATGTCACGCGTTTTTAAATTTTATCTCACGAGGATCAGCTTTGTTTTCGGATAAATCATTTCGCGAGCATCGGTAAGATTTCGATGTCTTGACAGGGAGCCGTCATTTTTCTTAGCTCGATCTCTAAAATCTCTGCGGATTCACAGGAAGCGCACCATTTCTCTGACATTCGATGTAATATGAGACTTTTTTCCCACCCTTTTCCAAGGCAACATCTGGCGGCCAGCTCGCTCCTCGAAGACCTTGTCAGAGATCTTCCTTGAAAGAAATTCCAGCGATCGGGGCGAACATTTTACAAAAGTTTAATCAATTTCCAAGAGGTGAATCGAATATATTGCTTCGCGCGTATGCGTGATTATGACCTATGCTGCCATAAATATACGCCTTTGCTGCTACACATGCTATATCATCCGTATGAAAATTCCGAGAGATCGAGTGTTGTGTCAAGGTGTCACGTTCGTGCTGGCGCAATCAACTCCGAGAGCGGAAGCACTAACCATTTGCGAAGGAAGCAGACGAAACCGTTTCCGGAATATTTGCATTCGAGATTTCCTTGTCTCCCTCGAAGAGGAAGACTGAACGTTAACGGTTAACGATTAACCAGCATAATCGGACAATCGGGTTACCGTATGCTCGCGCAATCGCGTAGCTGCCGATGCTCGTGGAACGATCGAGACTCGGATCTGTTTTCACGGTTTCCAGAGGCTAACGAGTAATGCTGCGCTCAGTGCAAAACTGCTCGCATTACTGCAGAATGTTGGTGCCCCACCTACAAACGTCGACGTTAGATAACCGTGATGGCTTCGTAGCACGCGTCTTCCGTATGTGACTAGATCGCGTTCGGTGTGGACTCTTCGAGAGATATAGGATCGTTTGATAATCCCCGAACAGGGAAGAACTGATGAACGGCGGATCGCGAGAGTAAATCGCATCAGCAGTCGAAACCGATATTGGTGAACGCGATATTACGATACGTTGCATACGATCGCATTATTTTCTCTAGCTCCCGTTGGTAAACGAGGGAACCTGTTTGCATCGGTTAGCAAGTTCGTAAACGTGGGAGGAACAGCTCTTTAATTGATACGAAGAACTACTCGGTCTTGAAAGTCGCTCGAGACGCGATCATACTCGATCATGTTCGATCGGAGCGAGAGATTTTATTTACGAGAAATCAGCTATTCCTGAATCATTCCGGCGCGGCATGGAATTCGCGACGGAATTTGCTCTGGGATTTCGTCATTCGGCGTACAAACTGCGCCTTGTATACGTTCGAGCAATTAAAAAAAAATATCTTTATTATCAGTCACGTATATTTTATCGAAGGGTAAGTCGACTGGTATATGATCGATTTTTCGATTAGGTATTTTTATCAGTGACGGTTCTCAATATTGACGTATTACGAGATTGCATCGATCGGTTTTACTCCGAAACATCTATCTGAGAAACGTCGTGATTTCATGTTTAATTGGAAACTCGCGCGGTAATTTCCGATTAAGATTAAAGTCGTAAATTGGGACGGTCAAGCTTTGAATCGCGCGTGAACAAAGCAAGCCACGCGAGGAATCGAGATTCGGGAAATTGATTTTTGTATATCGACCAACATAAAATCGCGTCTTTTTGATATACCATAGAGCGCGGATACTGACATATTCGATAACGATAACGTAAATGCAAGATGTGGAAATTCGTATTTTTACGCGGACATAAATTATCTGGCGATTTCTCCAACAGGGCATTAAAATTTCACACTGTTGTTTGTTCAGACGACATATCAGACAAATGTATTTGCGTTGCATCTTAACTTTAATCCGATCCGATCGGATCGGAGACACATCGCTGATCGCGCGATGTTAACAGTTGGAACGGGATTCATGCGCGCAAATCATAGCGAGGATCGTGTCGACCTCGTATGCAAACAGCTTCCTGGCGCGGACCAAGAGCTTCGAGCGTGTAAACGCAGGAGATCGAGAAATAATTATTGCATCGAAACGCTCCGATAAGATGTACGGCGGTAAACGTCGTCGCAGCATATGCAAATGCTGAAGTCGGGATATTATTTTCTCGCGTGAAACGGACCGGTTCCGAGAGATCCTCGACGATACTGAAATCGTGATCGGAATCGGGATAACAACGGTGTGCATTCGAGAGAAAATCAGAGCTTGCCGCTTCGTCTCCCGAAAGAATTCCCGAGTGCGCGTTGGACACTCGAGATGCTCCCTGACGACAATGAAGCTATCTCGCGTCGTTTATCTTGCACAGTAACACCAACAATCGCCGAGCTATGCAATCACGAGAGATACATTCATATCGCTCTTTCCAGATCGAATTGTGAGAGATTAGGGTCTCCTTCAATTCCCGGAACGTCGTATTAAATCGCTCACTCAAATGATCTTCATGAATCAGAAGAGCCACCTTTGTGCTGGCTCCTTCTGCAACGATTGAGACGATTTTCTATTCTTATTCCGGCTGTTTCGAGGAAAGTATTCTTTTCGCGTGAATCTCTTCGGCGCCACATGGCGCTAAGAGGTTTCCTTTAAAGCTTTCCTTTAATTCTCCTCAAGATGGAGTAAAGAATGATTTGCAATCGTCATTAAGGGAATACACTCCGAACGATTCGTGAACTCGAGGTGAACAAACATTCCTCCGTGGTCCTGAATTTAAGACGGAAGTTAAGTATAGGGCTCCCATCTGGAGCCTTTGTCCGATCTCCAGATAACTCGGCAGCTTCTCAGGCAGGGTTCGAGCCAGGTACTTGCTTCGAGACGAAGCGCAGAAACGCAGGTGGTCAGGCCCCCCTCTCTTTGTTAGAGTCCTAAATAAGACCAGCGGATCGATTCGACACCGAGGAGATCCGAGGAGAAGTAAATCCTGACACCGACATTTTTGGATAACGTCGCAAACTGCATACATAGCCGCGAGACAGTCGCAAAATTGACGTTAGCAAAGCTGAATGCTCAACTGATATTAACATCATGAAAGACAGCGTCGATAAGAAACGCGACGCGTTATTAAATTTAACCGTGAAGCAATTGAAGATTAATCCGAAACAGCTTTATTTTGCCAAATGAAGCCACTGAAACTGCTGATCACTGCGAATCGAGGCATCAATTTCTATGCGCTTTCTCTCTCTCCCTCTATCGAAATTGTTACATCATATATAAAATTCTGCATATGCAATTAACGATCAGGATCATCGTGATCAGTTTTCTTTATCCTTGCAATAACATACAAAAATGCTTCTCGCAGACGACGCGCGGCAAGATCGTAGCGCAGAATCGTTACGAAAGCACGATTCTCTGGAATTTGTGGCACGAGGGAGAGAATATTGATTTTAGAAAGAGATCGTTTATGCAGCGTGCGATATTTTTTTTCCTGCGTATTTTTCCTGTCCGTCGAATCGAGCATATTCTGTCGGATATACACGAGCGATCACAAACGGCGTGAACACGCGTCCTCGAAGAGACGTAGCTTGCTTTCCAAATAGGAATTGCATGTCCATTCTATCGTTCGTCACGTCGTCGAGACTTCGAGTTGGCAAACACGAGGATACTCCGATGTTATATATGTTACCAACATGTCAATTGAATAATGCAAAGATTCTTATTTATTCGACTTCATATCTGCGATTAGCGAGCACCTGTGAATTCGAACGTTATTAGTAATGATTGACGATATAATCGCTGACAATTTAATAATCACCGCAGCGAGCTACATATCAATTATTTTTTTTTTTCGTTCCGGTGTAATTACGACTTCGGCTATCGCTATTGCGATGTGCCTGTTCGAAAAATTTGCTGAATGCTCCAGAATAGATGCACACCGATTATCGATCATGTGTTCAGAGTCTTCCATCAAAAAGTGCTAAATAAGAACAGGACATTCCTGCGGTTCAAAGTCCACGCGTCGCAGTCTCGCCCTCTCGCGATCACGATGCTTCTGTTTCGTTGTATAAACGCTTCTGTATTGTAATTGGAACTTACGCAACGCGCGATCATTGCAAGCTAGCAACATGCAATTATGATTGTACATCTGGTCCACGGCTCACATGCAACGATGTTAAGTGCATGTTGGACTTAGCGATACATGCATATCCTTGCGCGTTAATTTCTGACGAGCGTGTCTTTCTCGCGTCTTTCGTCTTGAGTCGTATTATTTTTTTGATATTTTTATGCATCGAAAGATTTCCTTCGCTTATTTATCGTCACAATTTATCGTAAACAATTTATCAGTTACTTATGTTTTCGTAAAACTGCAGAGGAATGCGATTAGAGAAAGATAAATTAATTTTGTGCAAGAGGAGCATAATCTTTGCGATTGTACGTTGATTCGTACGCTGTTTGTATCGCGCAGAGATATTATCGATTTAATTGTCGTTACCTCTTTTAAAAGAGCGCGTTGCGCGTGCTTTAATTAAATTATTCTCTGTCTTCGTATTCTACGATGGAGTCATTTAACTCTTGAGAGCTCCACCACTTCCTCTTTATCACAAACAGTACCATCAGTTTTATCTCTTTGTCTTATCGGCATATTTATCTTTCGTACTCTGTACTCGGAGAGTAAATTTGTTTTGTCTCTGGCTGCACCGTCGTTTGTTGCAATTTAGAGCACGTTAATTAACAAAGACGCTTGCTTTTGCGCGTAAAACAAAAGAATGAGCATTATTCTGGAGGTTTCTATTCGTTCTTGAATTTGATTCTGAATTTTATTTGGACCAATCTAGATTGGATTTGGAGCTTTCCTCTAATGCCTCAGCGAATCTCCTATTTTCATTGACGGATAATAATTTCGTATAATGACGGATGAAAAATCTTAATAATCTACTTTAATAATCTGATAATTTAATTTTTAATAATTTTTTAATCTTTTATTTTAATTTAATTTTAATCTTTTATTTTAATCTTTAATTTTTTAATCTTTAATCTTCAATTCTTTTTATCTTGTCATTTTATTCGTTCTCACGGTCTTTCCTCTCGAGGACTGTGAAAGTACTTCTTCCTGTCAGGGTCAACAATCGAGCCAAATTGCGTTTAAACTTGAACAAAGGTAGGTAAAAATTTTCCTCGGGAGCGTTCAGTTTGTGTTAGTACGCAGCATCTGCCGCGACGGATCCTATTCCTAGAAATCATCGGTCAATGATGATGACGTCTCGTCAATGCCCGAGCAATTTGTGCTTCTTGTGTGATGGTGCCTTTTCTTACTGTCATTGACCGTCAGCTCAGTGGAGGTCAATCCGCGTCGTTGACCCTTCGGGTCCTCGTGATTCGGCAGGAGAGATGGAGCAGTGGAAGCGATGCGTGTGGATCGCACATACGCATATCGATATTTCATATTCGATATTGAATACGAGGTCATCCGGTTGTCGCTTGCATTTGAATAACGCGGAACCAAGGACAGGAGGATATATATGTATTTCGCTTGATTTGAATGCGACTTGCCGAGGAAATAACAGAGCACGGAGCACGAATCTCTCCACGAGCCCGCTGGCTATCTTCGAAGCCGCGTCCCTTTCCTGTTTCCGTTCTTGTTCGCCGATTTATACGATCAAAGCAGTGTGTAGAAAAAAAAAGGGAAGAAAGAAATCCGGGACGCATCATCTCCGCTTCATCTATACTTTGACGTAATGTCCACGGGAATATTTCGCATCTGGAATGCGTTCGAACCTGCTCATTACGTTCGGTTCGAATAATTCACACATAATCGTAAATCTCGTTGTATCTTCTGAATGTTTGCCGACTGCGCGCGCATATTGATGCGATCCGCGCGAGATGGTTTATACCTCCATTTAATACGGCGTCGCGATAACAAGAGTGCATTATTCTCCTCTTCCGATATCAGAATGCGGAACGCGTATCTTACTGGGAAAATGCAGCGCATGTGGCTTCTAATGAACCGTTTAAATTCCAGTGTAATCACCGCGATTGCTTTTTGCACCGTCCTAACGCCGCTGCGAGATGACGTTGAACATTTTCGTCGTGAGACGCAAGCTTCGAAACGTCGCTCTTATGCCACTGGCTATCCTTCTTCGTGGCTGTCTTGGTCGCAACCACGCCGCCTGTTTGAGGAACTCTATCGAAATGAAGCGACAGTTCATCGAAAGCACGTCCGTTGCCTTTTATAGTTGCATCGCTCAGGTGAATGTATCTTCCGCTCTTGAGCGACTTTTCTGAATAATCTTCTGGGACAGTCAATTCTGTTTGTCATAAGCCATTAAGAGGAAAGAAGAATTCGAAGTAACTGTTGAAGGAAGCGCGATGTTGCATAAAGTAGCGTCGTGTGATTCGTATATCATGAAAATGTTCGTTTAGAGAGTTGAGAGCTTCTATGCTTCCTGCATTTATTTCTTGTCTGGGATTTACCCAGTTATTTCATAAACCTAGTTATTTCATAAACAAAATGATCTGACGCAGATTGCGTTGACTAAATTGCGATGCAAAGTTTTTAACGATACCTTTGCGCAATAATTTCACGTTACTTCGTACGAGAAAAATATCAAGAGACTGTATTCGCATGTAAAACGCATGAACGCGATCGATTCAGGTAGCCTCTCTTGATTCATTGTTTTTGCAATCGGTTTGACGTCAATTTGAATTTCGTTAGAGCATTGTGACGCATCCTGTCTTTCGTGCTTCGCAAACATATTCGCAGATCATCAAATTATTCACGGTCTCAGGCAGAGGAACGTGTTTTCAAATACGATTGCTTTCTCCTTCTGAGGATATTGCTCATCGACGGAATCTTAAAATCGTTTATGACGAGCGACACGTATTGATGATATATTTTGTTTTATCGTACCGTATTATTCATTGCGTAGATAAGAGCTCATTGCTGAGGCGTATTGTATGAAACATCGTGGACGTTTTCCTTCTTCTGCGACTTTGAATAAAAGGCACAAAGCGAAAGAGAATAAATCGCCATGTCTGGCGAACTGGCTCTTCCACTCGATATTTATGCGTCCGGGATGGATTCGAACAAAAGCATCGAGATGAGAGGAAGATTCTATACCTAGCGGCAAGCTAAGGCGTTATCCACGAGATGATATCTGAAATTAGTAGCGAGAAGCATGTAGAACACGAATCTAGATATTTTATAGCGATATACCTCGCGTGAAATCCCGCGAGCGCTTCGGAAAAAATGAGATAATTATAATTATCCACTAACGCTTTTCAATCAAATAACGCTTTTATTTAGATCCCGTAGATCATTGCGCTTCTTTCGATTCAATAAGAACTTTAATGCATCTGAAATGGATTCGAATATTAATAATATGAGATAACAAGGATCAAGTGATTATTTCTAGTCGAATTTTAAACGCGGGAGAGTATTTGGAGAGTAAAAACTCGAGTCGAATGCTTATGAAGTATCGGAATAGCGGAATATACGCTATTCCGCAACGTAAGGTTGCACATAACGTAACGTGATCAATTTATTAAGCTGTATCATGCTATCCTACTGGCACCTTGACCGTCATTACACGCACATCCGCCCGCTTTCACGAGTAGACTGCGCGCCACATGAATTGTGCTTCTTGTGGAATGTAAAAATAGATGATCCGAGTGGACACTGACCTTGCTGTTGCATAACGATCGCGAGGATCGCAAAGATACGAAATAATAATAAAGCCGGTACACGGAATCGTTATATCACGCATCGCATTATAGTGCACTGACTCGAGCATCGCGCGGGATGACAATAATTTCCAAGCAGGTGAGACGGTCGTTTCAGCGAAGCTGAGGGTCGAAGAAAGCTTCGCGAGTTGAAAATCAATCTGCGAATGAATAGGGAGACCAGCAAGTGGAAAGTAAAACGAGTGGAGAACAGCGAGAAGACATTTCCAAGGCGGCACGCTGCGTTTGCGCGAGTAATCGCGCGACTCGACGATGCGATTCGCCATGGATTCGCCGATTTTCTCGCTCGACCTGTCCTCGCGGGCATCTTACGTGGAAAGTTTCGTGAAAGTCATCGACGGAGCGCGGCCGAAATCTGTCGGCGCGATCGACAGTGACGGTTTAACGTGCCTGCGTACATAGCGACTAAAAATATACGATGAGATCACTGTGTACACGCGACATTCTGTCGGATCAACAAGCGCGCGTTGCGTTACGTGCGAGCAAAATGCGAATCCCCATTGGCGGCTGACGCGCAAATACGAGACGCGACAAGAGGTGCCGCGCGAACGCCGCGACTATTTCGCGATCGGAATTTGCATTCGCGGCTGACGATCGCGACGGTATCCAGGTCACGTTGGCGTGCATCCGAAGGATCGAAAATGGGAATGATTCAAGTGCGTTTTTACCGATCCTCGCTTGCGCGCCGATCACGCGATAGTCCAGCGCTCGAGCTGCAGTTGTGCTCGCACACGTTGCAATTGCTGTTGCAATTGAAGGAATTCACGAAGCGGGAGACTGCCTCGGCATTTCAGTAGCGTAACATCGAGCTCGATTGTTCTCGAGACTCGTTGTTGATGACGCTAATCATCCGCATCCGTAACGAGGCGCGACTGTCATGGTCGTCATCGGTCCGATAATGACTTACGACGTGATTTAAGAGGCACGAGCGGTGGCGTAGCTAGATGTTCCGAGGAATTTTTCGACTTTTTTTTCCAATGATGCCTCGGACGTTCCTACATGATTCTACACGCGCGCATCCAGGCTTCGTTTGTCCTCCTCGAGACGCTCCCATTACAAAATTGTTGATTGTCTAGCGTCTAGACTATCATGCGCGATGAGAATAAGGCTGGCGAGAGAGAGAGGCTCAAACGGGATTATTGTTCTCGTTGAGGACGAACCTTTCATCGACGCGTGGACACGCGAGGACAAGGAAGCAAAGCGAGGATCAGGGAGCAAATCGTCGATTTGTGGGCCATTCGGTGATGCTCGCGTGCATCAGAATTGCAGAAAGCAATGGGAAGCTATCGCGCGATTCCAAGAGTCTTCGATCACCTCGCATGATCGGCGCAACAACGTGAGTATATGCTTGAGCGAGTTAAACGGATGATCGGCAGGTACGAGGGCGAGTATCGATGAGCGTCGCGATAATGGCGCGCGACCAGGAAACTGCGATAAGATAACGCTTTCCCGATACGAGACGGACAACGCAACGTTTCGTCCTCCAGGCTTGAAAGGATCGAGCAAACCAGGTCGAACAAGTCGAGATGCGAGATGGGGCCATTTTGAAGGGACCGATCGTACCGCCGATCGTGGATCTCGCGTCGATCAGCCACACTGGAGGGAGCCGATGACCACTCACCTGGTCCGCGGTTGCTATCGATGTATCAGCAACTGCACGATCCACTCGCAACACACGCGACCTCGCGCAGAAACCTGGCGATCGGTTGTTCACGCTCGTTTGTCGTCCTCGTTTATTGCGCGCGGCGGAATTTCTGAACTAATCGCCTGTTCGGATCGAGCGAGCTATTCGAGGCGCTCCTTCTCGAAAGACGGAACGAGTGTCGAGAGACCCAGGGTCGGGCACGCCGATTGGTCCGCCTGGTCCCCGACTCGACGGAGAATCTCAGGTAAAAATTCTGCTGACAGGTGAGAGCACCAGTGCGCCACCTGGCACGGACTCGCGTGCTCGACGAGGACGACCGAGTTTGTCGGAGACGCTTCGAAGTTGCCGATCGACTGTGTGGGCGTCGACGCGACAACGGGAGGCTGCAGTCTCCGATTAAAGGCCAGTGCCAGTGGATGGATGAATGGGCGCCAACATCAACGGCGAGATGGCGAGTTGCGCCTGAGAACTCGCTCGAGATCACGGCACTGAACGTGTCGAACGAGCGACGTCGTGATCCGAACTCAACAACCAAGTAAACAATTACACTGATAGAGATGCATGTGTGCAGGTACAATGCTTGTTTTCGGATGCTGGCTCAACGGGTCCTTCAATGGCTGATTGGAGAAGAATATTGGCGAGACGCGCTGCGGAGATCGAGAGGGTCCGAAGCATCGGTAGTTGTAGACGTCCAGCGGATTCTCGGTAGAGAGAGAATCGTAGATGGATGAATCGGAGAACGCGATAGATCGCCTTCGATGATCTCCGATTAGCGATTATGTAGGGTGACTCAAGTATAAACAGGAATTTAATATTGTACTGTAACGACGATAACGCGCGAGTTCTTCAAATGCGAAGATAAGATAGCGATACCGAGAATTATTTAAGTGTACCTACGCGAATTGCGACATGCATTCTACGTATCGAGATCAAAGATGATCTAGCATCTACGAGTTGGGAGGATTTTCTATAATCATCACCGTAACACGGGCAGACGTCTTCGTCTATAATTCTGCCTGATCATTCTCTTCTGTCCTTCTCACGTAAATCGGAAAGCCAACGATTGTCTTCGCACTTGATCACGTCGAATGTCGATTCGCGGGAATCTGGAGGATACGTATTTTTCTTCGTACGAAACCGCGCATGTATGCATAGATGCAAATATGTTTAAAACACTTCTCGATGATTGTTCTCCTTTGAATTCTGTCAACGTCACAAGCGCTTGCTTCGAATAGATCCGCGTATCGCGTATCGAAATTTTTCACAAATACGGAGAATTATTCTCGGCGCAGGAATATGCGAGCCAACAGCTTCGCAACGTTACGTCATCTTTTATTGTCTAGGAAATTGTCTAGAAATTTTTTTATTGAATATGTACGCGTTTGTACGCGGTATAACGATAACACAAGCTTAAAATAGGTTAGATAAGATAATAATTGAAATTGTTTCTCGCAGTTTGTCGCGAATAAAACTGCCGCGGCGCAGACAACAGTGTTATTCAATTCGCTGCGAAAAGAAATGACGCTATTTTAAATGATACGAGACGAAGAGAGAGAGAGAGAGAGAGAGAGAGAGAGAGGGATGGCGTAAAATGTTTCGTGCGAATTCTGAGATTGTTTCTTTCGGTAAAACGAGAAATCTGATGAAACAGACGCGGTCGGGTTGGCTTTACATATAGATTCTTCCTGAAATCTTTTTCACGTGGCAATTATTCGTTAAGCATTAACAAGCATTAATTTCTAGACGATCGGAGATATCGGGTATTAAGATATTTTTTTGAGATATCCGCAATTAATCAAATGCCGTTGGTAATCTGCTGCGTAAATGTATTTTTATTTGAAAATCTTTCCTGAAACCGCCGTTAAGCGCCATCTAGTGCTCGTTCGTGTAAAATCGTACGCTGATTGGTTGCCTCGACTCGTATGCTTCTGGAAAACTAGCTTGGATATTATAACCTTAAAGTATCAGTATATTGCTTCTACGTTGCTACATTAGACATTTTCGAAACAGGCAACAAACGTACGTAAGATGCATCGAGCTTGTCGATGTAAATTTTCACGTAAAGGAAGCAAATTTTCGATACCGATTCAGCTGCCTTCATCGCGCGATCGATAGCTTCATCGGTTAACGCGAGTAGCAATTTGAAAAGAGATCTGCGAGATTCTCTGCGCTGCAACAGCGCGAAAGCATGATAATTAGTAAAACAGTTGATATAAGACGTCCCCTCTATTCGCGAATATTCTTGCAGATTCAATCGTGACGCGAACAGCGTCACGCGAATATTCGCATCGCCTGTGAAATCTCTCCTCATGGAAGATTGCCGAAACATAAAGGCGCACGCAAAAGTGCGCCATTATCCGAATTTTCTCGCGCGAAGATGCGCGAAGCGCAATCATCCAGAGTGACAATTCGAAATGGAGACCCGAGGCTTGCCTGTTTGTCGATACGGTAGGAATCTACACAGGGCAACGCTGCAGCAGAGAATGCTGCTCTCTGCAGGACGTTAGGAGAACTCGAGGCGTTCGTCGCGTTCTCGAGTAAGTCGCTTTCAATCATGCCTACCGCGTCTTGATAAAGCAGAGAAGCGGGAGCTGCGTCCTCTCGCTGTGTTCCGCATTGGGAATTTTCTCGCATAAGAATAATGTCACTCATTGTTAAATAATATTGGGAGAGGCGAGAAATCTCGATTAGATAGCGAGAGGAGATAAAGAAAAGCTCGGGAGAGCTCGTTATCACGCGAGGAGACACTTTCTTCCGTTCTTCAGCGGTTGTTTCGCCGCGGTTCCTGTGCTGCTCTTGCATCACATCGCCGTTGAAAAAGAAGAAATACCTTTATCTAGTTTAAACACGTTATCGCTTAAACGCGCAGCAAAGTATTATCCCTTATCAGATAAGGGATTTCATCTTTGTTTGCGTCATGACGCTGGCGGTGTTGTTAGGCGTTAACGAGATACCGAAAACCCGAGGTACCCGCGAGTAACGCGAGTAGATTATTCTCCGCTGCGTTCATTATCTGCATAATTAGTCGTGAATATGCGGAACGCTGCGCGATATTATTTGCTATTACCTGTCGCGTCGGAATTCATGACGATTTTGTATTCCGTTGCGGATAATTTACGATCCTCCTGATGAGCCAACGCTATGAACATTGAATTTTGATAGAAAATGTATGAACTCCTATCGTGCATCTCCTTAATTTTCTCTCTCTCTCTCTCTCTCTCTCTCTCTCTCTCTCTCTCTGTTATTTGTATAAAGAGATTCCGTCTATCTTAAATGTTCAAAATGTACATAAATTTCGCTCCAAGGCGCCGCGAATGACTCGGCATTCATTTTTATGCTCGCTGCATGCTATTGGTTGCACATATTGTGCAATTGATATTCCGCTATCGTGAAACGGCAAATATTTAATGACCTCTTTCCTCGCAAAATGTAGTAGCGCGTGTATGATATTTGTTTCGCAGGCAAAAGGAAGTAAGAATCATCATGATCGAGAAGGAAGCCGAGCAGCGCGATAGCGCGACGTTGCATCGATAGCAATTTATTTATCGTTCCAAGAATCAAATTTCGTCCGTTTGTGCGACACTTTTGTAGACAATTCACAGAATGGTCGCGCAGGTTTAGAGCCGTGACCCCTGCTCCTGGGAGTACCTTGGAGGTCACCCTGACCCTATTCCGATACGAAGTGTCAGGCGCGGCGTGTCCGAGCAGCCGCGACAAACCATTCATTGTTCGTCGTCAATATTGAAGTTCTTGTCGCGTCAATAAAAGACGACATCGAGAGTTTCTTCGTGTCGTGATTTTCTCGTTTCTATATTCTATATTAATCGTTCTCTTCGTCGATATATTCTGCGAGATACACGATTCTTCCCAAAGATAATCCCCCAAAGATCGCGTGTCGAATCTTTAATCGATTACGGTGGCCTATTTTTATTACGCACTGTTCTCGTCATCTTCTTACGCGATTCTCCTCGCATCTCCGATGAGAGTGATTTAATGAACGCGGCGCGTTGCTCAACGCCATGCACCAGCACAGACGTTTCCTTTGCGTTATCACCGAAGGGCGGATATAACGAATCCTCTTTTTTTCTCGAGATAAGCGCAAATTTTGTAACGTCTGGCTACTTCTGTTTACTCGCCGATTTTTGTTTTCGTCAATTCGTTATCACTCGCGTCGAACATCTCGCGTCTATCGCGCGCGAGCATGAACAAGGTTTCTCAGTTGTACAAACAATTCGCAACTACAGCGTGCATATTTGTAATTCTACAAGTAAGCACGGTAGCAGACAAGGCATGCGCGTTTCCTTTCCTCTCTTTCGTTCTCTCTTTTTCCCCCCTTTCCTTTTTTCTCCCCGCATAGAACGTATGGCACCGTTTGCTGCTAATTTCAAACATTCAGGTCGCGCACGCGGATTAAATTCAGATCCCCGAGCATAGGCGATACCTTGCGACAGCACAAAGTATTCATGTCGACAACAATGTTGTATTCGATATAATTAATAATGAATTTAGTCTCGGAAGAAGCGGCGGGATCCGACAGCTTCACATATCTTTCTCAACAGCGATCTTCGTTATCGCTTTCTTCATTTGTCGCTTGTCGAGTGTCGAACCGCGCGCAAACCGGCGAATTACGAAAACTTCGATAATCGCGTCGAACGGGCGCACGAAAGCGCGAATTGATCGGATGCGAGATACACGAGTCCGCGTGAGCGTTGCATTCTCGCGCGAGGAGAAACCTGTCAATGAAATGGAGTAAAAGCGAAATCGCGCGCGGCTAATTAAATTACTCCGCGCTGATTCACACTCGCCCGCCGCCTCCTGTCGTACCTTCTCATTCGTATCCGATTTCGATCTACGATCGATCGATACGAGCGATCAGCGATGCGCGCGCGCGGATGCGAGCGCAGACGCCGATAACGCGTCTCTTCCTCCGCCCCCCCCGCCCTCCCTCCCTCTACGTTAGCACGGTAGCGAAAGTGCGCTACGCGCGGTCGCCGCAATCGCCCGATTGCATAATTGCGATTGCGCGAGCGCCTCGCGCTAAAACTGCAGGGCCTCTCCATCCCCCCTCCCCCCATCCCCATCCCCCTCCCCTCCCCCTCCCTCGCATGTGGTCCACGCGCGCCTTGATGCGCGCGTTCTGAGGCGTAAATCTCGCCGCGTGCGGACAAACGTGCCGCTCATGCCGCGACATTACGGTTTACGCGCGTCTCTCCCTCCCGTTTCCCCTGCATTTCCCTGGCATGGCGTGCATTCCCGCCAGCGACACGATAAGGATTTCAGCCGGCGTATGCGGTAGAAATCGCGCTCGCCGCGCGATATTTCATATTGCGTGCACGCCTAAATTGCAAAGCCATGGGTAGGTAGCGGAGAGGAGATAAAGACAGATGGAAAGCGGCAAATATATTGCCGCACGGGCGAGAGGAGGGGCAAGCAAGAGAGAGAGAGAGAGGGAGAGAGAGAGAGAGAGAGAGAAAGAGAGAGGGAGAGAGAGGGAGAGGGACAGAACGGACCGGAAGCATCTCGGTGTATAAAGTCCAACAAAATAACTATGCCCGCGCGCACGCGCACGGAAGCCATTCGTCATGGGGATTTGTGCGCCGCTCGACGGCAGCCGTTCGATTTGCTCCGTTGAAACATCCGAGACTGATCATCATCGACGGTTGTGTCCGAGAAACGATAAGAGTAATTTACAAATGGCGCGAATCGCCAGGGATTTACCGGCCTGCGAATTACGCGCGTAACGCTCATCAGCCGGGCGGGAGGGAGACGGCGCGTCCGCGAGCGGCAATGTCAGTGTCAGCTGACGATCGCCGCGGTCGTCGAAACTCGTCATGTCCGGGAAGTTGGTCCATTAAACGCGTAACGTTCTCGTGCTAACGTTCTCGTCCGTCGCGTCGTATGTGGGCGCATCGTAATGCGTTCGCGCGGTACCGGCACTTTGTCGCTTCATTCGCGGCGGCGTTTCATGTGGCCGCCACACGCGCCGCGGATTCGCGCAAAGCGAATCGTGGGAATTCGATTGTTCCCTCGCATTCATGCACCTGTGTCGTGCGTCGTCTTCGTTCATCTTAATCTCGTTTCCGCGTTCGTACCGGTCGTCGACGGTCGTTGATCCGCCGAAAGCGCTCGTCGCGAACCTGTTGGCGCGATCGTTTCCTGATATGAGCTTCTATCGCTGCATCCTACCTTACATCGTCATACGTGCAGTAGCAGCGTGCCCGAATCTGAGATGAAGCTGAGATAGGTCGCTGAGAGCTGCGCGCTGTCCGCGCGCATCGCCGGCAAGGTCACTCGTCGACGTTGTAATTGCGAGATATATGATATGGAGTTAAGTACTGAAAAATCCGGCGATCTTAACGTCTGTGTCAGGGTGTACTCCGCTTCAGTCTCGCTAGCTTGAGCTCGAGCTGCGCGTATCGAGCATCGTTCGGTAGGGTCGCTCGCTTTTTCCTGCTGCAGACTGTTCTCGCTTTTCGTTTACGCTGTATTTGTCACTATGCAAATTGTGCAGACGCTTTAGAATCGCTATAATCTCCGTTTGCGCGTTCATGGATAGCGGAGAGACTCTCCCGGAGAATCACTCTCACAAATTTGGAATCCGTCTCGAATCACTTGAACTCGAGATAATTCTCCCGCGATCCATACCGTCCCGAATGCCACGCTCGAGTAGCAAGAAATCGCTCATGCGGTAATCGTTGGCGGCGATACAGCCGCGACAATTTCTTGCTTTTTTTTTCTTATATTATTATATTATCATCAGCGCGTAGCAACGGCGATGCGTGACAACCACAGCGGCCGATTAATCGCACAATTGCATTACGATTAATACGAAGCACGCGACGACACAAATCGCAAATCAGGGAACCCGGGGAACTCGAGATGGCAAAGAGAGTCACGGATGTGCTCGATCTGTCCGCTGGACCTTTGCGCGAGCGTTTTTCAGCGCATTCGACACGCACATCTGAGAGAACGTGAAAGAACCCAGAGTCCAATAGCGGACCACCGCACCGTTTCAAACCGGGACGGGGGAGGAGGGGGGAGGGGGGCCGATATACTTTGGACCGTGACGCGCTACTTTCTCGTTAGCAGGTGCTTGAAAATCCCCGAGGTGCGAATGAGTCACGTATGAGATACCGGACTGGATGACGATGCATTAACAATCGGGTCAGAACGGAGATCGCCGCTCGCGGACGGGTTTCAGTGTCCGGAAAGTAAGCGAGCGATGGTCGAGCTCGATCACCCCGAAGTTGTCGGATCAGGCTAGATCAGATCAGCTGTTCTGCAGATCAGCATCCTCCTCAGGATCGATCCCCCTCGGGAGCGATGAGAGACTCAGCTGGCTCTCCGTTCGACCGCTGGAAGGACGCAGCCCTCCGCTTCGTCGATTGCGCGAGTAGCTTGATCGTCCGAGAAGCCAGCCATCGTTCTGATGCCGCAATGTTCTCTCGCTGTTGTCATGCACATGCTTGACAAGAGTATTGGAACAGCATCGAGCGCTTGCGCTCCTAAAAGCGCCAAGCGGTCCCGCGCGGCGTAATCGCGGCGTATCCCCGCGAGAGAAAGCACCAACGATCGAGCGGCGTCGATAGGCGGCATAATGCGGGTACAATAACGCGGCACAGATGCCGATGCCACTTTATTCTATGCCGATCCAGCCACGTTGAATACGATCGAACGACATAACGGAACCGATATCGCCTTTTCCATTCTTGCATCGCCTCGCGCGAGCGTTATCGACGCCGGCGCGGCTCCTGCGGCGCGCATCCGCGCGCTGATAATCTCAAGCGCGTAATGTGTTTTGCGAGCCTGAAAACCCGCTTGAAACGCGTGACACGATTAACGCGCGATTAGCCGGCCGCGGCCGGACGAAGATTAATGAAGATCCGTCGTGGGTCTCGGTTCGATTGGCTCTCGCTGGCTCTCGTCTTACATCACGGCACTATCGCGGTTTTATGCAACATTTGGCATTATAGGCTACGCGTAATAATGTAATCGGCTGGATTGCAGCCGAGTAAATACGGCTGTTGTCAATTAAAAGTCGCTGACATTAAAAACAGACCGCATCTCGCTTACGATTATCGCCGCTCTTAGAAGACTCGTTCGAGACTTCGGTCGAGACGTAAACGTAAATAAGTTGGATTAATGAACATATAATAAGTATGGATGCGATATGATTAATAAAATCGACGATAAAGAATCTCCCGATTCTCGAAATGGCTTTTGATGGAGATTCGAGAGTTCAGACAAATAACTCACACGATCATCGTCACGGGATGACAATTGGCTATTTCATTCGATTTCGATTTCGATTCTCCTGCGGCTCGTATCGTCGATCTCTAATGAAACGTTGCGAGACAAATAACGATAATGTTAATTAGCGGTGGCGAGATAAGTGTCGGAATCTTATCGGCCTTCGCGTCCAAGGATTCCACGCAAGTAGAATTAATTGTTCTGCGTGCTAATTATTCCGCGACAGATTTATTTCGATCAGCGTCCTTCCCAAAATACTGAATTCTCTAGAAGAGTAATCGAGTAAGAAGTATTACACTTGCGCGATCATGCGTGATCGGCGATCCGCGAGCTAGCACGAGCGATTAATGTAAAGCTTTTATTCGCGCGTGATCATGATGATGGCTGAGAAAGAAACTTTTATCGTTTTGTATGTGCAAACGGCAAGGTTTGTGCTGCAAGATTTATCTGGCGTCAATCTATTTTTGCCGAGTAGCGCGATATCCGATCGATATATCGCAAGCACGTCTTCCTGCATTCGTTGAATTCCAATTCATCAGACAGCGATTTTTTAGCGAATCCGAAATGATTTCCCGGTAGCGTTCTGTTAAGCTCTCTTCTATCGATAACATCGCGTCGATGATGGTTGCTACATTGCAGCGGATATCGTTATCGCGTCTATCACATGCATATGTACATGTCTATGTACATGTCTATGTACAATCGGAGACGGCAGACTTGTACCGCGATGGATGCGTGATTGTTGCGTGAGCAAATATCGAAGACGCGGCAGCACGAAGACGCAACGGCGAGTTCAATGCCGAGCGTTTATTAAAGCTCGAATCCGTGCATTTTTGGATTATCGCCGATACGGGCTTGGGAAAAACGGTAACGTTTGAAGGTGCGGTGTCCATTCCTCGAGCGTGATAAATTTTAAGCAGCGCAACCACGTTTTCTATTATCGTGCGTAACGGTGAAGGCGAGAAGGTGAAACGTTGAACTTGCCATCGATTATGCCTGAGAATAGCATTAGCGATTATTTTCAAATGCGCGATTGCGCGATCTGTGAGAAAAAATGGCATAAAACAGCGTTAGCTATTCGCGAAACACCGTTAGCTACTCAAGGATGCGCGTATTATGATATACAATATCTGCGCATTATCTCGTGCTACGTGATCAAAATGACAACAGCGCGCGAGATCGATCGAGGTACGTCCGCACCGACGATACCTTCAAGGCCGACCGGAAATTTGGAAGAGCTGGTCCGTTCTGGAGAATTAGCACTGACCTAGGGAAGACCTCGAGGTCGCCGATGGCACACATTCCGAGTGCGTCTATATTAAGTTAACTGCTTCATAGCTGCCGATTAGACCGCCGGTTGGCCACTGCCAATATATAGGTGGACGCACGTACAGAGCTGGACTAGGCAATGCCAATTGCACGCATCCGCAAATTTGCCACCAACTGGCACGCTTATGTTATAGAGTTACTGCCTCTATCTAAGTGCCTCCCGTCTCTCTCTCCTCAAGACACTGGCTAAAGGTATCTCCACACTGGCGACGTCTAGGCTCGCGAATCGGGACGAGGTTTACGCCGGACCCGGTTTACGCTTCGACAACTAGAGGCAACTAGTAGGATCTGCTTGCGAGGAAAATCGTGAAGAAGCTCGTCGATTGCCGTTACCTGTCTCCGTCTGCCAACGGAAATGTCGTCGGAAATGGAGTCGGGCTGATCAGGAGTCTACGGAGAGCGGAAGAGAGAGAGAGAGAGAGAGAGAGAGAGAGAGAGAGAGAGAGAGAAAGAGAAAAAGAGCTGATGACTATTTACTAGCGCGAGTGGACGCGTTAGGTCGTCGCGCCGCTATTGAGCAAGAATCGCGATGGCAAATCGCGGTCGCGGAAAGAAAAATGCGTATAATCGCGCGCGCAAGGCGGTTAGCACCCAACAGCCAATCTCCAGCGATCCATAGCTAATGAGGATACCGGCGATTACGAGGATTCATCCACGTAGAATCGCGCCGGACGAATTGAACCGCGCGCCAACTCGTAACTACATTCCTCAGAGTGCACCCGATGCATTTTGCTTTTATCGCTTGTCATCGGCAGCCGGCTGTTATCGTCGGATACAATTTCCAGAAACCGTTTAATCATCCTTAATGTAGATACTGACTTACTTTCGCATCTTTGGGTATTTTAGTTCGATGTGTGTCAGCGGAGTCATTCGCTGATTGATCTGATCAATCCGGATTACAAGTTGGCTTAACTGCCGGAGTAAGAGCCGGAGTAATCGGAGCGGAATGTCATAATCCGACTGACAGATCGCTGCGTATGACTTTGAGAAAATCCAAAGTACGTGATGCAATCGGGACCGGTGGTCCAGCGACGTGTGACACGCAGGCTGACCCTAATCACTAGCGTTTCATAATGTTCCACCGCAAAAAGCTACTGGCTGGCCACTATTGAGCGATGGACATGTCCATTGAAATAACCAGTTCTGACTCCTAAATATGTTCTTGAGAACGCACTTCCACATGCAAGATTAAAGCGGTGTTTAGTATTCAAGTACGACCAACAACTTGCAATGTTTAGACAGCGGTGATTGCTTCCGGTACCAAGCCGGACTGATTATTACTTCTTAAACGATGTGGCGGATAATGGCAGTTGGCCGAACAATGAGAAACGATCTCAGCTACCTGAGCTACCTGAGGAAAGGACGTTTGCGTGATTTTCGATCGAGCTCTCGATTATGAGGATCCTGAGCTGATCGCGCCTGTTGATATGTATATCGTTCTACAGTCGTTTTCGCATCATGATCCTTCTTCGTGGGTGAAGGAACGATCGAGCGAGACGAATAAGCGGCGGATATTGATCTTAACTGGTCCCCGACGATCTTCGACGTGCAATATGGCCCTAATCGTCAATCCGTGACGGCCATGTGTGTACGTGTGTGTCAGCAACAGCGATCGCAGCCGGGTGCTTAGATTCGACTCGACTCACGGCTCGATCTTTCCTCCTCTCCCTCGGTCCCCCTTTCTCTCTCCGTCCGTGCCGCGTCTCCTAAGAATCTTTTTCTGGGTCAGAAAATATACGACGAATGCGACTGACTCACTGCAACGCGTGTGATCGAAGAGAGTGAGCAGAAGAGGGAGGCCGCGCAGATCACGTTCACCTGTGTCGGGAGTGATTCGAGGCAGGCCATTTTAAGCGGCAGCGCCGAACAATCAGCTCTCGCGTCTCGCGTTATTCGCCAAGAGAAAAGAAAAAATGGCTCATCGAGAAGCACGTGCGAGGAGAATGCGAGGAGAACGTTCGGCCTTCCGATAATGTACGGATGATTGTCAACAATTGCTAATTGTCCAGCGTGTAGCAGGCGAAAAGGTGCGTCATGTGTCCTTCAGCGAATCGATGATTCGCTGAAGAAAAAATGACGCATACAATGTTCAATGGTCGCGTCTCTTCCGTTATGGGGGAATATCGAGGGGTGACGTGACGCGTAGCGATACGGATTTTTACAGTTTCTCGTGCTGGCGTTACGTAAGACTACTCTCTACACATGAATCTCTACATCTGCTGCTCAACTCGATCTTCTCTCAACTCGATCCCATCTCGACTTTTGTACCTTGTCTCTTCAATTCACAGCCGTGTTGCCTCTAGCCGCGCACGTTTGTTTGCTTTTCCTTACGCAATCCGCGAGCAACGGAGATGAGCCTCGTGCATACGCGTGTACGCTTCGGAGGCTTCTTGATAGCAAGTTCTACCGAACGAGTTCCACGGACATCGGGCAAATCAAGTTCTAATATAAAGCGCGATCGTTGAATTTCTGCTTCCCAAGCAACGCGTATATCAACATACACGAGTATCAAATGCGTCTTTTTCTTCGCTATACAGCGACGCCCACTTCCTGCCGCTTGCACAACGCTTGCGGGCTCGCCATTTTCTTCGAGGACATTTCTCGACATGGCTCGGCGGTTAGTATCATCAGGCTGTAACAGGATCATTATTACCGCCGAGTGAGAGATCCGGTGCGACCATGAGTGTCCTTGATTAGAACGAACGTGCCGTGCAAACTTCAGCAACTGCAGCAGTCTTCAGGATCGTTGTTCCTGCCACAACATCGCCGCAACGCTCCCCGGGATTATCTCTTCCTCGGACGTTAACTTTGGATAATTCAAGCCCGATTCACTTCCGGCTATCGGTATCCTCGTGGTAACCGGCTTTCGATAAGAGCGTTTCTTCGGATTACCGGAAAGGCTGCCGAGCTACGTGCAGCTTTCGTAGAGTTTGATAAAATATCGATAAAATATCACCGTTTCTTTTCTTTTTTTTTTTTTTTTCCTACCACCTACGGTTTATCAGAATTTCAGGTATCGCGATATCGAGATGCAATCGATTTATTGGTTTAATGTCACGCCGCGAGCGGTCGTTTGAAATCGTGAGTCAACAGGGCTAATGATGTCATGAAACGATAACTCGGACGACACGCTGATCTTGTGAGAGTATTTCGAAAAAATTTGCAGATAATTTTTTTCATTGGATCAGAGGAGAGCCGATCAACAGCGATCTCACTCACGGATTTGTCTCGGTATTCGATACGTGTACCGGTATAATCGATCGATGTATAACCGATATATAAGAGTTTTGTGGCGACCTTGGCTTCTCTTCTGGGGCTATTATTCTTGAATGCGGAGCAAGAGATTGGCAAGACGAGACGCATTGAATTCTCGTAACTTCCATGATGGTGATTAATCATCGGCGATAAAAACTCAAGAAAACAATGACACGTGCTTGCTCGCTCAAGGTTTCAGGTCATCGCGGAAGAGATCAATTGTTTTGTCAAGTCGTTAACGCCTATCGTACGTTTCGCCGTCCGCTTTTCCATCGCCGGGGATACCCGCGAGCACGTGAGCACGTGAAAGTAGACATGCTTGGATTTACGCGATAGGATTTCTATCGCGAAGTGTGATTTAGCCCCGGTGCATTTATAGTATGATATCGAATTATGAATTATCGAGTGACGGATCAATTCGGATTGGCAGCCTGCAAGCCCCGCGACTAATGTCGTATTAATTGTACGCGCACGCTTCTGATAGGAGTAATGTGAATCTGCAAAGAGGTTAAAGCTATAAAAACGCAGATATTATGATGCCTAATATCAAACCATCGTCGATCAGGTGTCTCGAAATTTACAGCCCGCTCGAGCTGTAAATAAGCAGATAACTTTACTCGCGCCAAGTTGCGATGAGCAACTGTTGCAGCTGTTTCTTCAGCGATTTGCAGAAGATCCGGTTTATCCATTGCCATTCAACGTGAATGTTGAGCCACACTCTGGCTCAAAAATATTCACGCTTCTGGTATCGACATCGCTAAGTAAGAATCGACGAAAACATTGTTCTACGAGTAGATTTCGAACGAATCCTTCCATTTCTTCCGTTTTATCCTAGACAGAACAAGGGAGAGGCATGAACAATGTTCACGCAATTTCTTCCGCACAGAAGAATTAATAACCGCCAGAGAGAAAACAATCATCGAATCATCCGAAATGAAACTTCTTTCTCGCTTGTCTTTCTACTTCGTCAGCATCAGACTCAAGCGATCTTAAGCGATAGACATGCGATCGCCCTCGGACATGGTCCAAGAGTTTCTGTCCGGGGTTCCTCGCGTCCGGTGAGTTCATCCATCGGACTTAGCACCGGATACGCGCAAAGTGGCGGTTCGGTGTTCAGCGATGGCGAAGACACCGATCGTGACACTGCGGGCATCGGTGCTCACGGGCCACCTGGTAACATCGCATACGCGCCAGATGCACGCGGTGCATCCGCGCATTCCCCGATGACCGCGACTGGAGAGAGACGGGGCCACCGGGCGTCCCGGCGCCACGCCGCGCCGCGCCGCGCCGCGCCACGCCGGTTCGCCGCCAGAAGCGGGACGCGGGCTCCGGCGTGGCGCGGCGCGGCGTGGCGCGACGCGGAATGGCGCGACGCGGCGCGTCGCCGCTCCTACTACGCTCGGGCACTCGCGGCCACGCCACACCAGCCGTGCACCAGGAGCACGATGGTAGTAGTAGTGGGGTCGTTGTCGCGCCGTTGTCGACACCAGGAGAAGCGGTGAGTTGGTAGGCCTGGCTGCGAGCGGGAGACCGGAGCCGCGGCCTGTCAGAGTCCACAGTCCCAACTCGGCCTCAGGCTGCGATAGATCGTATCTTCCGCGGCTTCGATACGCGCCGCGGAGCAGTCGAATAAAGCATCCGAATCTCGCGCGAGGAACCGCGATCGGCGAGCGAGTAGTCGTCCGCTCTCCGACCCTCCTGACGTCTCGATCCTTGCAATCTCATCATCGATCTCGACCGATCTCGCGAGTGATCGAACGATCTTCGAGTAGTAGCGGCCAGCGCGAAGAATCGCTCCCTCGTGGGTAACCACCCTATCGGCGGAAGTTTCCCTCGTCTTTCTCTTCCGCGTTATCGATCCTCTCGCCGATCGTCGCCGATCGTCATCGGGTGAAGGCGCGAGGGCGGATTACCGCGATCGCGTTCGTGAGAGAACGCTATATCGGGAGGCGCTGTTATCGGGAGGTAAGGTTTTCTTTTCTTTTCGCCCTTTCTTGGGGAAACGAGGAAAAGGGGGAAATCAGAACTAGAGAGAGGGAGAGAGAGAGAGAGAGAGAGAGAGAGAGAGAGAGAGAGAGAGAGCGCACGTGTAGGAGGTCTAGGTGGGAGGCAAAGAATGTGCGTGCCGATTGCGGTTTCGCGTTCGTTGAGTTTACTTTATTCGCTAATAATTTCACGCTACGAATTTTTCGTAACACGTAATTTTAATACGTGTATGCGCCTGTGTGCGATGCGCGTATGGCGCGTGTATTCGCGAACCCCTTACGCCTGAGCGAGTCAATGAATTACTCTTATGACGCAAGATCGTACGTGACAAAGTCGTGGGAATTCGGATGCCGTAAGAACCGGCACATGTGCTGTTATCGCGATATTTCACATGGTGCTCGGAATTTTTAAGTTTCCCTTCCGAGTTTCTGCTGCGGGACCCTCGAGGGCTCTGGTTCGCGCGTTTTCCGTCGAAGCGCGAAATTTAAATTGACGCGCAATCTCGGAATCGTTTCACATTGGATCGCACGCAGCTCTTGGAAAATCAAGCGGAGACATTAAAGGCAGACAGGACGTAATATTCTACTCAAATCACGCCCGAAAGCTTCACGTTCTCGCGTATTCAATAGCATTCCCGAGGAGACGTTTAAAGGCGAATTATAATTTATAATTTACAATAAGGATTCGCGCGTACATTAAAATGCCAGACGATCACACGTAGCGACGTCATATGGCGAGTTTCTCGCTCGTTTTCGTGCGTTCAACTCGCGGAGCATTTTTCTCATTCCGCGTCTTCGTTGCAATGAAATAGATCTATTCGTGCCCCGTCTGCTTTCCGTGAATCTGTATTTCCAGTCTAACTGGTCGAAGCGCGTTTTTCTAAAATTAGAACGAAATACTTCAAAGTGAAATAACACAACTCCGGTCAGGGTCGTGCCGCGGCTGATTGTCTTCGTTGCAGGCCGTGAGGGATCCTCATAAAATTTCCAGACCACCATAAGCCATTCCTCCTTCCGCGAAATTCTCTCTCTCTCTCTCTCTCCGGAATCGGATAATGGATCCCCCTTTCCCCGCAAATAAGCAGCAAACTTAATTGTTCTTACAATGGATCTTTGTCCGTTTCATGAATGGCGGGGATTATCGAATTGGCCCCGTACTTTCTCGATGTGAGCCCGCTTCGTTTCATTCATCCTCCTCTCCCCCTCTCCCCTCCCTCTTCATCGAAATGCTTTTCGTTCGAATTCTCGTGCATAATTAAGTCAACGTGTCGGGATACAATCCTCCGATCACCCCAATTATATACAATTCCGCGCGCCTTTTCCACGCTTCACAATGTTATACAACGCGCGACATACACAAAGAAATGTCAATTTACTTCAGCGTTGATTCATTCGTGTGTCGCCGTAATCGAGATACCTCACGTGCAGAATGCAACTTGCTTGAATTTGCTTGCGCGTGCACGATTTAATTGTCGTGATTCGTTTTATCGCGATTCGACCACGCTCCGGGCGAGCCGGGCCCCTGAGTTTTCGCTGATGACAAATAAAATTTCCGGGGAGGGGGGGGAGGCCGCAGTTTCCGAAGCAGCGCACGGTTTCGTGACTCGTTGTTCCCGTTGGCCCTGCAGAATTATATTATCCGACGATTGTGTGCCGTGTTTAAATAAAACGTTTATATGAAAATTCCTATTCTTCCGCCGGCATAAATTAGCATTATACGTTAATTATTCTCTTGATTATTCCCCACACGTGTGATCAGACAGCCTCTCGAATGTTATGCAAAGTAATTCAAGACACGCTCCTCTCGCTTCCAGTCGTTTCGTAGTTTCCTGTTTCCGTTTGAGACGGAAGTCAGTTTTCCCCTTTTCTCCTCCCAAAAAATCAGAAACGCATCCGATCCCTACGTACGTATTCGATTCGGGCCCAACTCGAATTGAGATTAATCGAGAAGCGCCTACGCGCGCCTGCGCGGAGCCGCGATCGCGCGTCGTCTGCTGCCGGGCCGGAGAATACCTCGCGTCACTTCGCACCGAGGATTCCCAGGCTGTAATCAGGCGAATCTTCGGCCGCAGGTGGTAACTCCCCATGGAAATCTCCGGCATGTTCGCAATGCCTGCACGCTTGCCTGGGATTGAGTACCTGGCGTGAATACCTGGCGGAATCGCGCTCCTTGCCGCGTTGGTCGGCCGGTACCATTACGTAATGGCGTTAATCAGAGGTAACGGCTGATCGCGAGCCGGCACGACACAAATCCGGACCGGCTGCGGCGGCCGGATCATCTGGCGAGAAAATTAAAAGCCTGAAACTAAATCTCCGACGGCCTTGACGATGTAATAACCGCGTGGCCGGCGATAGAGCCGAGGCTGCCCGGCGAGAAGTGCCGCGGGATTGACAATCGGCTGGCGTTGAACGGTTCAATTGGGAGCCGCGCGGCTTCAAACGCGCGACAATTGTCCCATGGAATCGAGGGTTTTCCCTTTTTTTTTCTTCCTTTACGGCATTTCGTTCCTGTCTAAAGCCAAGCCGCGCGCGAACACTCGGACGCGCATCGCCTCTCGAAATATTATCCCGCACAGCCGCACCGCGTCTCTCTTGCTCTTCGTCGAGTTAATCCCGCGAGATTCGCGATACGGTCTCGCGAATCCGCCGGGGCAATCTGAAAACACCGGCAATCACGGCGTATTAAATTTCCCCCTCGAGTCACTCGCGATCGGACATGCGCATGCATGCAAATGACAAATAGAAAACACGCTGGCCGCATCCGTTCGTTGATCGCGGATGCGTTGCGACGAATCATCCAGTCGTGTGTTTCGAGATGAATTTACGCGAACTATTTTTTGCTTCTAGCATCCGCGTACATGATGTACATCGCGAGATGAATGTGATTTAGCCAGAGGCGTGGTTAAGCGGACACAGTTGTCGGCAAATATCTCCCAATTTGACTCCGGCACCGCGCGTTTCAAGCGCGATAAAGACATCTCCGCCGGAGAGCGCGTTTCCTCCACGCGATGCTGAGGAGACAAAATTCGAAGATACGAGGCGGGGATAGGTTCGAGCGGCGAATCTGGTGCTTATCCCATATAAGTGCCAGAAACCGCAAGAAAATACTCGTCGAGACGCTACTCAGCGACGACATCCGCAACGATCGAGGATCGCAGCATCCGCGACATCCGCGGAGCGACGTTCGCGAGATCGCGATCGTTCGCCACGATCGTCACGGATTATTTGTCCCGAGCGCATCGGCCGCAAGCTGGCTGCGTTTCGCCGTAGCTCGCGCGATGCCACGGCTTGGCGCGTCCGTATCGCCACGATAACGAGTTCCCAGGTGTTTACGACCACGCGACGTCATCGAACCCACCTTTGCCTTTTCAGTCGTCGCGCACACGGCATCCGTATGCACGCGCGGCGTACGTTACGGTGCGACACGGTTGTATCCTCGCTTTGCGCCTCGCAGCAACATCGGGAATGCAGAAACCGAGCGAGCCGTTTATGCGATCCAACCGAGCGCGCGGCCGTCTCGGCTACGCTCCGTATAAAGATAACTGTGTCTCTCTTTGCGTGTTGGTTGTACACAGTGTGTACAAATTCTGTCCCCGCACGTGCCATTTATGCGGCTAGTGCAACGATGGTCTCGAGATAATGATGATAATCACCCAAGCGACACGTGGTGTTTTCCCTCCCGCCCGAGATCTCGCGCAGATGCGTGATTTTTTTTGCAGATTTATCGTTCATGCCGGAATGCCGGCTCGCCCGAATGCTCGCAATCGTTCCGATGCTAATCGCGATTGTTATTTATTTCCCTCGTTCTTATCCGAATCGCCAATCGGATAAGAAATGAGAGATTTTACTTTGCATTTCGCGCGTCCCGCGCGCGAATCAATACGAGGAGAATCGCGTAGCGTGCGATTTTACATCGCTTCGTTACCTCGACTGATCCGATAACCGGTCCGATAACAACGGAGATGTAAACATAATCTTATAGCGCGCCTGATGATAACCGGAAGAATTAACGTAACGCTATTCCAGGCATCTTAGCCTCCGGTATCATTTAATATTCGCGGCACCAATAAAACCGAAGCATTGAATCCGTGACATCAGATTCTATCTTGCCGGGGAATAAATATCTCGTAATTATGTCCATTGACGCAAATCGGTACAAGTAAACATTCCGTTCTAGCTCCTAATGACCCGCATTAAATCACTGCAGCTTAAAATGCCATCGATTAATTTTTTCTCCGAGTCTCATGGATTCAAGGAAAGCGCGACTGTTCTGCGAGCAGCAGATTGATTGGATCTAACGATAGCGTAACGCGCAATTATAATTCCCGCTTGTCGATTATTTCGTGCAACTTGCATAAAACTCTATTGTCGACGTATTCGATAAGAATATGGATCGATTCCCGGGGCATTTCGAGACGTATTCTCGAGCGTGTTCTTCAGCTTTGAATGAGGATTTCAGCGAAACGACACGAAAACTTTCCGTAAGAGAGCACACGCGGAGTAGAGTGTAATAGCGTGGCGTGACGAAAAGAAAAAGAAAAAAGTGCGATAATGTATCACGCGCGCCCGCGTATATTTCACGATTTAAAAATCGTACGTGGCGCTTTACCGCTCCTCTGGCGAGATCTGGCGCGGCTCTTATCGCGCCGCTTATCGATCTGCGATAACGTAATGCCCGCCAAACATCAAACAGATCACGTTTTATCTTCTGCGATTCGGCCGTCATGTTTTACACGAATTTTTAGCGATGCGACGCGTTTGGCACTCCCACGTTATCTCTGATGAAATCTGTGCCGAGAGGCGCGAAAGATATCAAAATGCCTTCTCTAGCGTGAAACGCAATGTACATTTCACACATCTCTCTTAATCGCACGGTTTATTTCACGGGGTTACGTCACGGAGAGATGAAAATCATTCTTCCGCCGTAAACGAATTACGAATTGAGCGTGAATCAAAGAGGTTGTTTGATTCAGTCGAATAACTTTTATTAACTTGGGATCTAAAACACGTAAAAGATCTACGCGGATCTACGACTCTTCACTGCGATGCAAAATTTCTTTTTTAACGCTGTTTTTTGATGAACGCGAAATACAAGGTGCTGATCAGCGGTTTCAAAGAATTTCAGTTCGAAGAAGCCTGATTTGCGTCACCGTGTCGCAACGCATTATCATAAGATTTAAATGGAATAAAAAGAGAGAGAGGAAAAAAAGGGGCAAAAAAGAAAAGAAAAAGAAAATGGACTTTACTTTCACGGTCGTAAAATTTCAGACATGAAACTTTTGCGCGATAATCGAGGATCAATCTGAAATTATGCGGATAAACGCGGCTCGCTTAAGAAGCAGCTTAAGCTCGCTCTGTGCCGGTGTTAATTTCTTGAATCTTAAATCATTGACAGCATGACGCACGTGTCGTGCATGTGAACCCTTCGTCGGGTCACGGGCCTTTCGAGGAAAGGACGACAAACAGTGGCCGATGGTATGACGGTGCGGTCACGGACGAAGATGGAGAGATTAGCTATTTGGCACGAGATTTTTCCCGACCGGTTCTCGGTATCGTGGAGATTGTTGCTGCTGAGACTGTCGGCTGCTATTGGTAATGCCTCCGAGTGATACTAGAAGCGACCTGTGACTCTCTGATTCCTGCTCGTTTTATCATTCTCCCTGTCTCTTGTCGTTCTTTCTCTGGCGCATGCCTCGCCGTCCGCTTCCCCTTTGTAATTTTGCACGTTAATTATTTTTAGCCTGGTTCATTGTAATTGTCCTCTCTATGACGCGTGTGCACCGCGTGATAAGATATCGTAAGTTTCATTGTGTCATCCTTGATTGAAATAGTGGTGGCTTATTCTCCGCAAATGTGAGAAAATCGGGCACTGTGAATGAACTTTGCTCCTTCGGATCTCGCTTGTTTTGCACTGCATTGTGCATTGTGTTTCTTTCTAATACTTGCGTATTCACATAATTTCACCATCGTTCTGTATTGTGACATGTAGAATTAGATGATGAGCAATACGTGTAAATATTTTTATTCATACGTATCTAATACTGATGTCTAATTAATATTCGTCAATATTAATCTGTACGTATCTCTGTAATTCGTGAAACATTCTCAAGTATTGATGTCTAATAATATCTAATTAATAATATCTCATCACATTAACAACTCAGTGCATTTCGTACTTGATTATCGATCCGCAGTTTCTTCAGACCTTGCTGCAGATCTTGTTCGATTGAATTGATTCATCGCTAGCTATAGTTATTTTTATGGTCGCCGATAATAATTGTCGTCTGCCAGTTCGTTCCGATTCGTTCACGGCCGACGTGTTTACGCGAGCCTATTGATTTATTCTCGATTTTTACTCACTGCCGGCGACAGATATCGCTTGAAACACTCTGTATATCTTTTGCCTACCGAGTTCTTCCCGTTGTCGCGTCCTTGTTTCGTTCTCCGATTCATCTCTGTCATACGGATCTTTTTATACGTTCATGGTCTGATATACGGTTCGTAGTTTGTGAAATCGACGTGAACGATGAAAATGATCGCTATCTCTCAAGGCTTTCGTTTCTAAATTATAGAAACGAAATTCTGATGTGTCATTGCAGCGCTGCGTTATATAACGCAGTGTAATCCAGGATGCCTTTCATGTCTGGCGAATCATCGATGTTTTTTAATTAATCGAATCCCCTTCCTTAAACAGACGTAAGCAGAGTAAACAAGAGATATTTCGAGAAATGAAAACGAAGACACGAGAAAGAGAGAGAGAGAGAGAGAGAGAGAGGGAGAGAGAGAGAGAGAGAGAGGGCGGGGGGTTTACAAGACGTTCCTTTTGAGAATTTTCAGATGTCGATATCGGCGAACATGCGAGAGAGATCGATTGGAATTTCATGATGCTTCGTCTCGATACGCCCGGCGTAATGATAATCCGCAGAGATATCGCGATGTCTGATTAATTAATCCGAGATCATCTCGGAAAGACGTATATGTGCTGCGTTATTGTTGTCTCTCGCATATCGCTTTACTTCCACGGGCGATTCCGAAACGATTCCGGTCCCTTCAGATCCGCGTTTTCGAGACGAGTTACGTCATCACGTGGCTGTTTCCGGGATCCAGTTGACCCTGCGTGAAGTGTCATCAAGCGAAGTGGTTTTTATGCGAATATGCAAATAATAATATGCCCGCGCACGCGCGTGGTCGCACACGCCTGTTCCATTATACAAGATAAAAAATTGCGTTTGTACAATACGCTCGCTTTATATTGATCGATCATACCGATTGATCATTATCTTTATAAACTCTATTTATAATATAGATGTTTTATGAGATGCTTTACACCATCAGTCTGATCGATCAATCGAGAACATTGGATTGGAATTTGTTTGACTCCGATCGATAACGAATAATATTTTTCATGTATTTTGCTTCAGGCTTCTTTTGCCTTTTGCTTTTTCTTTTCTGTTGGCCCAGGGCTTGATAAAAGAGCGATTTCAACATACGATAATCTCGAAATCACACGACGGGAGCATTTCGTGAAGAACAGCAGGCTGCTTATATATTTACTCTCTCTTGATAATTCCTGACAAATAGCTTGAAGCATTTTTTTCTTTTACTGTCATAATTCTAATATTAAATTCCAACATTAATGGAAAAGGACAGTTGAGAAGCTGTTGGTTCGTAACGATAACATTATTAGCCAATAAAAATCAAACAATTATTGCGCGGTAAATATAAACTAACTACAGTAGCATAATGTGTTGTAGAATAAGATGGAAACGATTCTCCAGCGGTTTGAATTTTGCCGATGGCAAATTAGCTTCAACATTCGATTTAGCTTCCTGATACGAGACGCGGCTAAACATCACTGTAAACTTGACAGAATTCTGATAGAACGTCGCGTTGAGAGAGCTCAACGTCAGTTTAACGACGAAGGTAGCGTTCGACTGGCACGACGAGTCGCTGGGAAACGCGTTGTCGCTTTTGAACGACGCTCGTAAGGAACGAATGCGCTTGCCGTCTCGCGTCCCGCGAAATGTATGTCAGCGCGGTGATATTGTTCCTAATTGCCATCATTGACAGGCAATGGATATTATTTCAGGCGAGTGCGCGCGCTGGTCGACGCTGATCTTGAATCGCTCGCGTGCGCGTCTTCGTTGCGCGGTGCGCCGCGCGATAACAATGTTTGCTTGCCGTTGATAATTCGCGAAAAATTGCGGCGAACGTTCGCGGCAGAATTTGCAGTTCGATAAGAGCTCCGTTAGATTGGCAATTATCGCGAGAAGGGGGATGATTTCCATTGAATTCAATAATAACTCACGACTGTGCGAATCCCGCTCTCTCGAGCTTTTGCTCCCTCGAATAGGCTCATCGAATCGAGTCTCTCTTGCATTTTTGGCACCGACGAAGCGAATGCTTTTTCTCGAAATTCCGAAATTATGATTTTGTACTGGAAATGTAATATTCAGTTAATCGTGCTTGCTATTTTCTTCAAAGAGAAGCAGCGAGGAGCGCGGAGGAAGTATCGCGTTACATGCAAATAAAAGGAGATTATTTAATCGAGGAAATTATTTAATTAAATAAAAGGAAGAGTATCGCTAGAAATGTCAGGAGTAAATAGATTCAAGCCTGACGTATTCTATCGAATCGAATCGAATCGACATTGACGGAGTCGTTGCTCCAACGTTGAATTTGTCGTTGTTGCGTGAGCACTTCCTCAACTTTACGTGAACTGACAGCCTCGTATCGCGTCAAGTATCGCGAATCGATCGATTGTTACTAATCGAGTCGGTCATAGGTGATTTTAAAAGTATTCGTTTTTTAACTATCTTCGTTATTCGCGTGCGATGCAGGGTTGACTGACCTATTCCCGTACGATGAATGTCTCCAGCATCGTTTCTGGCACGTTACGGCTTGTTGATCGTTTCGCATAGATACTCGACACCGATGTTTCGTTATCTGTGTGCAAGGAAAAACGATTCCCCTAGGTGTGGCCTATCACTCTTGATACTTCGACCTGTTCTCCGATCTCTCGCTTCCGCCTTTCTGTCGTCGTTGGACATTGCCGCTTGCGTAAACAAAAAAGAAATAATCGACAGTGTGACGTTTTTCGAACAAACCGACAGTACTGCTAGAACACATGAAATTCGTAGAGTCGGGAAGGGAGGGGATAATTCGAGAGGAGAAGCGAGTAATCTTTATCCGAATTATTTTTGTGATCAAACTCATTAACCGAATGGTCCCCATCGAGATTTCCCATTGACGAAATCGCGTGCGATCAAAATAGCGACGAATGGATTACGTTTCGCCTGGAATGGATCATTATCGATCGATGATACACTCGCAAATGATCGTTTATGTCGATTGATGAACGATAACAGAGTGATCTCGATTTACGAATCAAATAATCTCGACTTACAGTATGTCGCGAGCGCAAGAGCGCGTCGAAAAAAGAAAATCAACAGACGGGAAAGATTCCTTTCAGAAGAATTTAGTCGTCGGTAAAATCATCTCGATAGGATCGTCCCGTTTTATTTACCGATGTTCGTTCGATGATCGATCGGTATTTTTATCACGTTCTAAATACTTCTCCGATGATTTATCGCTCGCGAGGTTCTTCCTTTTGCGAATGAAGAAAGAAAAGCGAGATAGCTAATTAACGCGACGAGGCGCGGGTCACCCTGATCGGGCTTGAAATGAAATCGGCCGTTATGCTCGGCGTGTTATTCCGCGAGCCGATACGCGGCGTTATTATATAGCACGGAGTTCGTTAACAGGGACGGTATTAGCCCGTTAATAATAGCCCATTCATGCGCGCACGATTAATCGCGTTCCTGCGGTGGTGCATGGTGCCTCGGAAAACGTCTCTTTTTAACCGGCTGCACGTGCACTCATTGGCGCCGTTCGAGCGAATTACCCGCCCAGTAAGCTAATCCTGCGCGACGTATTAATAAGAAAAGCAACATGTGAGCGAGATCTCGACGAATTCGAGGGGAAACGCCGAAGACCGCGTCGCGAACTCGCGATCTGCGAGTTGGCGGGAATAAATCGGAATAAGGAGGAACCGACTTTGAGAAAGAATGGCAAGCAATGTTGGCTACTTTATTCGCCGGAATGATGCGGACACGACACCGTGCTTGCTCTCGACGTGCTCCCGTGCAAAGCCTGTACGTGCATGCCTCCTCGAATCAGCTTCGGAACGCTGAACTGGACCACGAGGACGCGTCGGTACCGTTAAGAATGAAGAGTCCGCAAAAAGTGCACCGTGACCAAATTGGGCGCGCGAGCATGGTGTAGCTTACGCATCTGTCTTCTTGCGTGATCGCGCATCGATCACCTGAGCGTCGCGGATCTGAAAGGGATTTCTTCCCGAGGGAGATATCTTGAGACTCGCCAATTATCCCGGAACGGCCGGTTCTTCCTCGGCAAGCGAGATTACCGAAAAGACGAAGCTCGCTCGGCATTTAACGGAACGTCCAGACCGCTTTGTGCTTGGAGATGCGCCTCGAATGCGGAGCATCTCGAATGCCGAAGAATTCCGTGATCTCGGTCGTTCGTGTGGGATCAATTATTCATTATTCACGTTCGCGTGTACGCGTTAGCCACGATGCATTATTGCCGGCGCACGTGTGCGCCGCGAAACGTTCGATTGATTCGATTAATACGGGGAGATTGCATTGGACGTCGATTACGATAAATCGCGCTGAAATGCGTAACGTCACGACACCGAGCGTCGTAATCGACGTTTGACCCTTGAACTCAGGAAACGCCGTGTCGAATCTAGGCGCTCGAGTATGCGCGTACGCACGCCGGCAGACAGTGCTCTTTTGCAAGAGCGCGTTTACGAAATCGCCGGAGAAGGATGCGGATCCATAAAAATCCGGGAGAACGACCATGTTGTAATGATAATTATCGTCGCGTAATACCGTCCTGACGGTGCGGTCGCAACGGAAAGTCAAGGATTAGAAATCTCCCAAGCTCGAAAAGTGAGTCAGTGCCGCGTCGTGGCAGATGAGGAAAATCGGGACGAACGTTGTGCAATCCGCGACCGACGAAGGGAATAAAGGAGATTGGGGGAGGGGAGAGACGCAAGATCGAGAAGGAAAGTGTGACCGACGCAGCAGGGGAACGATTTAACGCGGATGATCGGATCGGAGCAGATCTCGGATGATCGCGTCTTCTGGAATGCGAACGCGGGAAATTTATCGCATCGGAATGATGCTGCGGTTAGCGCAATGACAATAGCAACTGTGCGCGGTCCGTCGTGTGCATGCGAACGTTCAAACCGAAGCAGTTACGTGTACGCGTTTGAAAGTCGAATGCTGAAAAGACGACGAAGAGAGAGAGAGAGAGAGAGAGAGAGAAACCGCATGCGGACTGCATCGAGCTGCGTTGTCGATATGCTTATCCGTTGACAATCGTCGCGATTTGTTTCTGTTTGTTTATTCAGCTGAACGATTGTCGGATGATTGTCGATTATTCGATCGGGGCATCGACTCCCTTTCGAATCGCGTCTGAGCGAAGATCGACGCTTGATTCAGGGGGATTCATGTGTCTGTTTGTTGTGTGTGTTGCAGATGCCCTCGAGATCACGGTGTTGCCGGGATCACGTCTGAACGAGCGAGTCGTAAGTGACTTAAGCGATTAAAACGCCGTATTGATTGCACGGATTGCGGGTAGGCGGGGAAACGGGAGCGAGCGAGCAAGCGAGCAAGAATATAATTTACTGGCCGCTCTTGGGCGGCGGCGAAATTAAATTTAATCGCCGCGATTTCGCTCGTAAGGCCTAACGGCGATTAACGGCGATACGCGATCTTCTCGCATCTCGTCGATCTCTCGCGTTCAAAGTTGCAGCATTAGCGTTGTAGCGCGGAGCGCCAACCGGACGCGTCGTGCGACACGTTAAGCTCATCTAAGACTTGCGTTGCTCGTGAAGGGAACGGCATGTGAGTGGCTGATAGGTCGTTACTTTCGGTCGTACGAAACGTACGGCTCTTCTCTCTTCTTTCCGAGAAGCCAAGGTCGTTAGACCTCGAAAACGTTTTACATTATTACGGCCGTACCGTCCGTATTCCGCGGCGCTTTCGTGCGCCGGTACCGTTCTGTAGAATTACAGGAAGTCGCAAACGTTAAGCGCAGATACGTCCACGCAACGCGGAATAGCGGATCGCTCCTCGAGATTTCGAGCCTATCGGCCATGACCCACCCTGCCCCGTGCAGTTATGCGAAATGCTTCGGGCATCGTGCTCGTGGATCGCTCGACGTCCACGTTACTTCAAGTCGCGTTGCGTTGCTCGATCATCAAGCTCGGCTTATTCTGTTTTCTGTTATCTGACTGATTATTACGAGTGCGAGATTCAAGTCTAATCAGAGGATTTCGAACGCGAAGGACAGACTAATCGTGATATTCAGCTTCATTTCTCCAGGTTCGCAGCGAGAGGAGAGATCGATCTCTCGAAGGCGTGCTGGTATTATTTTTTGGTCGCAATTATACGTATAAAAAACATACGATTCTCGAGCCTCATCATTGCTCCGTCACGACTTGTTTACCTGCTCATTATCACGCGGATCGCTATCGATGCTCATTATCGCGCCGCTTATCATTAACATTCCTCGTTTTTGCTGGATTTGATTCAGTTTACCAATCGATCTTCTCATCACTCTCGCTGTTGATCGATTACGCAACAACGGGAAACCGGTGTCCGAAGTAAGCACAATGGAATCCGCTATTAATCTTATCTGCCTGATAATATGGAGCACTCTTTAACGATACCGCCAGGGATTTATTAGCGCCCGCGAGATATATTCGCGTATACAGACGCTCAATTAACGCGATTACGATCGATCACGAGAGTTCAATGCTCGTGGACGCGCGCTCGCGAATCAGCGTCCCTTTCGTTCGCGTATTTACACGAATAACGTTACGCGTTACATCGACACGCGGGCAGTATGCAAAATAATGCAAATAACGTGCCCAAGCGGCTCCCAAAGTCTCCGTCCTTCCGTCTATCTATAGAACGCCCGTCAGAGGAGAACGCGGCGGTTCAGCGCTCGAAAATGCGCTTTGGAATGGCAAGAGCGGCGCGTCTCGTTTTCTCCGCCTCAAAAATGGAGATCGATCATCTCATCGATAGAAGTTTTAACGTTATGGAGGAATTTACCGGAGCTTCTCGATGCTACGTTCGATTATCAGATCCGTAACGCTTCTATATTGCAGCGCGTACACGATTACGGATACCGTGATGATCTGGTGTACGGTTGATTGATGATGCAGACGCACTTGAATCGCGCTAGAAAATGTCTTGGCGTATAACAAGGTAGCTTATCTGCGTCTCGAACGACTCGGCGGGCGATGCATGTGGATTATTACAGCGGCTGATGGAAACATCAGGTCGTAATGGCCGTCGTACCTTTTCACGGGTCGCGCTTTTTACCCCATCATCGCGACCTGAGCCGCCCGTTATCTGCGGCCTCGCTTTGATCGGGGCAGTGATAACAGCGGCGCTGATAAGAATCGACCGCGCGACGTTTTGTCAGCGTCGAACGAGATCTCGGTTCGGATGTTTTGCAGGTGCTGGGATGATGATGATTACTGTCGGATCGCGGACTAATTACAGCGTGCACTAATTATAGCCGTTGGATAATCAGCCGCGTGCGCGGCGAGAGGCGAGCCGCGACGTTTTACTTTCGTTTACTCGCGCCGCACGAGTGGACCGTGAAAATCGCCATCTTTGACGCGCGCGCTTGCAAAGTTCGCCAGTATAATTCGCCAGTAATGATAAAGCAGCGAGCGAGCTCGTTATGAAGTTCGTTGTACCGGAAATACGGTGAGCGATGAGCGATTCTATCTTTATAGAGCTCTCCCGCTCGTACTTACCGATTATTGCTTACTTATGGATACCGCGTATCTTCGGAGCACACCGTAGCCCCGAGTGCGTCCAATTTAACTGTTAAAAGTCCACTTCTACCCATCGCGATGACCTCCTTTCGACCGCGCGTCGGTTATCTCGGCTATAGAGTGTGTTCACCTCGATTTCGCGCGAGTAACGCGCCACGTAATGTTCAAAAATAATTAATAATCCTCACCGGTGAACGCTTTTATCGCCATGCGCCGTGACCCCGAGACGAACGTATTGCATAATCCGTTCATCTCCCACGTGTACGATACGTTTCGCCGTAATTATGTCATTATGGACACTCATGCGCGCCTAATGACGCAAAGGCATCGCGAATTTCTGGAACGCGTGCTCCCGAAGCTCCCAGCGAGCGATCGACGGCATCACCGGCGAACCTGTTCATTCATGATCTCGTAATTCTTCTATTGCAGATAAATCAGATCGAAAGATGCAGGCAGCACCGTCTCTCCTGTCTCTCCTCCTGATTCTCCTGTACCAATCGGGATGGACACATGGGCTGTGCAATGTGAACAACACCAAAGCGTTGTGCCACAAGATGGAGGACCTCAAGTTCATCCAGACGCAGCATCTGGAATTCCTGAAGATTTTTGCGCAGGAAACCCTGGTCCCGGATCAGCTGAGCGACCTGGGCAATCTTAAGCATCTGGATCTGTCTAACGGTGACTTGAGTAAGATCGAACCGGGAAGCTTCCGAGCGCTGAGCGGTTTGAGGAGCCTGAATCTCGGCGAAAACCGCATCGAGTACCTGGGACTGGCCTCCTTGGACGGCCTGGTCCACTTGCGTAGCCTGAACCTGCGCAAGAACGCCATCCGGCAGCTGCCGCCTGCGCTGGCCCGCCTCAAGAGCCTCAGGCACCTGGACATTCAGGGTAATCCGCTCGAGTGCAACTGCGCCACCCTCAAGGTGCGCGATCTTATCGTGCAGAGGGGCGTGAGCGTGTCGAAGAAGATCGTGTGCGCAGGACCCGGTAATATGAAGGGCACGTCGCTGATGAAGCCAACCGCGGCGATCGTTTGCAGCTTCGAGCAGCAGGATCGGGAAATGCAGAGGGATCAGGCTCATGAGGGTTCCGGGACGGATCTAGAGGATCCGCTGAACGAATCGAACGAGGACGAGGAGGAGGAGAAGGAGGAAGAGGAGAAGGATGAGGAGGAAGAGGAGGAAGACGAATATGTGGAAGTGAATAACGGCACGTCGGAGAAGCCGAAAGAGCCAGAGATCGAGACGCCTTTTCCATCGACGGATTCCACGACGGCATCATCCGCGATCGCTTCCACTGCCTCGCCGTCGAAGGAAACGACCACGATGGAGACGACCACGTTGACGAATTCCTTGCAACGTACCGCCGAGGACGAGGAGATCTTTTTCGACAGCGAGGAGAAGAAAGAGCACACATCCACGACCGAGATATCGCGGAAGGAAGAGAACTTCAAGGACGCCTTGTTTTACCCAAGCTCGGGCGATGGAGATGATGGTTCCGGCGAGGGATCCGGCACTGCATTGTCGCACTACGACGAGGAAAAAAACGAGAAGAATGACAACAACGAGGAACCGTCGTTGTTCTCGGGAGCCGGTCTACTGGACGCGTTCTTTGGCTTCTTGGGGACTACGGCGGCTCCAACGAAGATAAGCGATCCGGATCTCGAGGAAGAGCAGTTCATAGACGCATCGTCCACCGAGATGGCTACCAAGGAGACGAGCAAGAGTTACCCCCTGGAGTTCGATAAGCCTGCTCCCACAAACGTCCCAATCTCTCCCGTTTCAATCTCTAACGGCGTGGAACTCTTGAAACCCGCCAGCGCGGATGGCGAGTCCAAGTCGGGCAACGTGAAGGCAGAGGTGGACAGCCTGAACGACGAGCAGGCCAATGTATCTCCGGCCAAGCAGTCCAAGAAGGGCATGGGCTCCTACGTCGTCTTGGGGATTCTGCTCGCAGTCGTCGCGGGACTGATCGGTTTCGCCGCGTACAGAGGCAAGCTGTGCAACAAGAAGAGAAAGCGAAGCGACGTGGAGAACGGTACCGAGCTGAAGGACATGCAGAAATCCCTCCTTTCGGACGCCGGGAATTCCACCCAGCCGAAAATCGCTTCCAACGGGAACGCCGAGAGCGTTCCTCTCGTGGAAGGCGGTACTCCTGATGCCGGCGAGGACGCGAAGCTGGACAAAGCTCGCGACGATCATCAACAGGTCCAAGAAGCTCCGAGATCCGTCAACGGTGCAACCATCGACCATCCGGATCCCGTGAAACCTCCCAGGCGACTGATCGCGCAGGATGAGCCGAGGACCGAGGAGAGGCCTCGCGTAGACGTGAACTCGTTGAGGGAGAATTTCTTGGCGGATAGAACGAGCCCGGCGCGACCTTCCGAGTCATCGATACCGGCGAACGACGCTCCGACGACCGGCGTGATCTCGGAGCCGAACGGACCGCCGCTCAGTCCCGGCGCTCAGAGAGTGAAGATTATCCTGCAGGAGAATCCCGACAGCGTGCCAAAGACACCCATACTCATCACACGAACGATGGCCGGTGAGAATCTAGTCAAGACGCCATGAAGCATCGCCACGGGGAGAGTGCATAAGCGAGATAACGTTACGAACGTTGCGTCGATCTAACTACCAACTCGTGCTCGTGCGTCGGACCTCGAGACACGCGGAGATGAAGTACGCGTGACGACGAGGGGGGAGGGGGGCTGCGAGGGGGGGGGGATTGGGGGATGGGTATCTAAGGGGGGGGGGCCAGGGTTCACGGAGCCGGCGAACGGAGAGTGCGTCTCGTCCCGAGACGAGATTAATAATAACGCCGTTGTTCCTCAGGCGTACGCCTGAGAATGGGGGGTGGGTGGGAGGTGGGAGGGGGAGAGAGGAGGAGGAAGGGTAGGGGGAGAGGGAGCCTTCCCCCGCGATGGACTTTCCTGATAAGAAAGATTAGCATGTCCAGCGAGACCACACACGCGCCGACAGTAGCAAGGGACACTATTGTTTCCGGCAGGAAGCTGAACATGTGCAATGGTCGGCCCGGCATGGCTTGCAGTCTCGAGCCGCTTCGTTGAACAATCGGACGCGCGTAATGCGCCAGCAACGTTAGATGTATTATATGCGCTCGCGCAAGGTATCCTGGTCTCGCGCGTCCTCCCGCGTTATCCCACTCGGGCATTGGCGAATTTTTTCGATATCGGTTACTAATCGGTGACCGAGACGCAGACTGAAGATTTTGCGGGGATCGCGTTAAAGCGCGGTGCCGCTGAAATCAGAGATTTCTTTCATGCTTGTTCCGTAACGTTTCCGAAAACGTGGCACCGGAAGCCTGCGATCCTCCATCGCTCACGGTTGACTCGTTCGGTATCCCCATTTTCATTCTATCCAGATATTCGGACTTGATCGGTGCTTGCCAAGATCAAGATTCGAGAAAACGCGCAGGACCAGGGATACCCCGCATCACATACGTAAGGATCCGCGGGTGTAGGATTAATACCGTAGTGCACTAGTCAGTCTTCCTAACGGATCTCGCGTGTCCCGCGAGCGCCGGAACGGCGAATCCCGCGGTGTTCCTTATCGCGCGAGATTGCACCGCGGGAGTCCCTCGAGGATCGGTAATGCACGAGAGAGACAGAGAGCGGAAGCATTCCAGTTCTGCCATATTTTTCCGTGAGGAGGCTCCGGAGAGAGCCTCGCATCATTCCTCTCTCGACGCCTCGCGCCGACCTGATCGCTCACCGACCGATCGCGAGACGGTGCGTCTCGTAGTTCGCAGGAGTGCAGTTCTTCAGGAATGCGTTCAGGTCCGCGCGGGTGGAAGCGAGAAATTTCACAATCCGAGAGAGGAGTCTATTGTCCTCTGGAGAATCGCGACCGCGAGCGAGTCGATGCTGCGCAATTTTAGGGTACACGTTATCCACATCGGAGAGATATATACGTAATAATCCTTTTAATCGCGTCATCCCTTAAGCGGAGACGATGGTCCATCCCTTCCCGGAGCGATCGCTCGCGCGCGATGGCGGAAGACGAGACGAGACGGCCAGGAAGACGACAACTCGCGCCTCGCGCGCGTTATTAATATATTTATTCACGGATTAATGGATAAACAGTGGGACTCCATGAAGGAATGGACCGTGATTCGCGTAACGTTCGCTCCGATTGATCGATTGTCAGATGGATCGTCGTCGGAGTAACGAAACGCCGCGACCGGCTATCGTATTATCATAATATCATAAAAGCGTTCCACATATGATCCCTGAAGCCAAATGTGTCGAATGCCCCATAAGGCGTATAAGATTTAATTTTAAGATAGCACGGATTCCGTTAGATCGACTTGTTCTAAGCGACGTGCATTGTCAGATTTAATTTAGGGAAAAGCGATAGAGTAAGCAGCTCGGCGATGATTGAAAGGCTTTATTTATATGTTCAGTCTTTGATCAATAAAAAGAGAGTGTTATTTTGTTGATACCGTCATCTCTATTTTAATTATGCATCACGCGCGATCTTTGATCGCTTTGTTCGTATTATTGAATACGTGTCATGCGTATCGAGTCGCGATTCGTGTCATGCTCGTTACATCGCTCCGATGCCACTCGTATCTCCATCCGAAAGCGAGATAAGCGCCGTTATCGTCGATATTCATGAGGGATACAGGAACAAATAACAAGCCTTTGCGTTTATTTATTACTTCACGCGAATATTGCTTGCACGCGCGCGGACATGCCGACGCGAGGAAAAAAGAGTTTACGCGAGTGAGCCTGACCGAACTCGCGGATTCGCTTATCAATCGTTTTCTCTCTGTTTCTTATTTTCTATCGATATTTTATATTTTTATCCTCAAGTGGAACGATTAATCAAAGTAAGCAACAATCGCGAGGCTTGCCCGAGAGCAGGCGGCGATGAATCGCCAGAGTGTGTCATTAGACGTCGTTGAGCGTGATTTGATCATCATTAATCGTAATTTATGCGTATATTATATTTCGCGCGAGCCGCTGCCTCTTATCGTATCGACATCGACGACGAGCCTATAATCTTAACGCGTCCTAATCACTTTGACAAGGAATCATCGTAATCTGAGATCGCTGCTTCTTCGTCGCACTCTAATTCAGCCTTGCTGTGGTTAAAGCCTCGGCCTGGAACACCGTCCAGGCTGGTGGAAAACTTTCGTTCTCTTTCAGCGCAAACTCTGCTCATCCGTTGGTTTCATTCGTCATTCCGTTGGATCATTAGCCTTCCTTGACCGATAATGTATGTGTACTTAGAAAAGAGCCAGCCACAAGATGCGGGAAATGTATTGTCATACTGTTATCGTGCAAATAGACATGCGTTATCGCAAATCCGCTTTGTTGACGTAGCGCTAAACTTGCTCGAGCATAGCATGCTCGACTCTTCTGCGTTGGAGAAATAAGGCATGAGAATGTGGAACGGCTATGAAACGCTGAGATAATGTAGCCGACTGATCGATAACGCGCTGAAGGAGACACGCTGAAAATCAACGATTTGTTACGTTTTTATTAAATGTACTAAACGCTTCGTCGTACGTGATGTTCGGTTAGACTGAAACAATTCACTCGCGTTCTGCGAACGATTCTCTGTAACCACTTCTGGGCTCTCGTCTGAGCTCTCTGATGGCGACGGACCTATTGGATCCTATCGGCTGAACGTCGGAGTCCTCGTCGTCGGTCACGTGCTCGTTTCTATCCGCCACCTGTCTTCTCTTCCTCTTCCTCGAGCTGGGAGTTTGCGGCCTTGGTCTGTCCTTGCTACTGCTGGAGTCGACGAGGTTGTCCGCAGCGCTGTGTCTTCTAGAGCTGCGCGCCAACGAGAGCCTCGAATTCGCCGGATTCGTGGGATTCGTATTCCGTGATTGATTCGCATCGCAGATGTTGCTGCTGGAGTTGCTCCTCTCTCTTCTGATTCGTACCTGCCGGCGCTCCTCTCGTCTCAACAGGTCGTCCTCGCTGTTGGTTCGTTTTCTGGTCGTTCTTCTCGTTCGCCTCTTCTTCGTCCGCAGATTATCCACGGAATTAATGGCGCGCAAGGTACCATTCTCGATGGTGATCTCGTCTAAAGCATCCATAGAGTGAACCAATCTGGACATCTGAACCGCTTCCTCATAGGTGGGTGGATTAACCAGTTCCAGCGGATTAATCCTGGGTTCCTCCGGATGTTCTAGTTCTTCCAGTTCCTCTTCGAGCTGCTGATTCCTGAAAACGGAGATGTCTATCATTCACATATTCGTCACATTTTATGTACGTGTGTATATATTTCTATCCGAGTTAAAAGTTGCGTATAAATTATGTCATGAATTACGTAATGTAGAATTAAATCAGGGGATAGTGTTAAAAAATTTCTTGGAATATTTGTATACATGATTGGCTTAATGAATCAAGTGAATTCTGGAAATGTAGCTACGTCGGTAACGTGTCTTTTGATATCAACAAGGGCTGAACCATGTGTACCAGCTTGCGAACTTGTGACGAACGTGCTCTGAAATGTGCGCTGTCGTTTGCGGTTAGAATAGATGTCTGTCTTATCTGTCGTAGGTAGATGCTCGCTCACTTAATATAGTTTTTGAATTCTTTTAAGAAGATTAAAAAGATGTAAAGAAGATAGCTTTCCAGAAATACGTGTGGAATGCGAACGTATTAATTAATTCGAAATGTCGTACACGCTCGAGGCGAAAATGATTATGAACCCGTATCCTTCTGTCCAAATGATCATCCTTTTTACGGATGTGTTGCACATATTATCAACTACGTCATCGGTTGTCTACCTTCTTTGCAGAACTCGTAATCTCTCTCTTTCTTCCGCTCTCTCGAGGTGCTGCCTCTGCTCGAGGACCCTTCTCTTTATTCTCATAGTGTGCTTGATCGACACCACGCTACCGCACAGAACGACGAAGATGAGCAAACTGATCATCACCATTCCCCAAGTTCTGTCCTTATTATAATACAAGTGCTCGTTCCAAACATCGAAGCACGCGGCTTCCCACGAATAGCCGGAAACATTCGCCGGGCTCTGGCAGATCAAGCTCGAACCTGTAGTTTTGGCAGGGGGCTCCATTAAATATTCAAAAGTAACGTAGAGCTGCGTACAATCGCATCTCCATGGATTATCCTCCAAGCGGATTATAGCCAAATCAAGATTGTTCCGGAACACGTCAGGATCCATCGCCTCTGTCAAACGATTTCCTGCAAATTGAATGATTGAACGTAACATCGGCGCGATTGCAAAAGAAAAGAGAACATCTCGAAATAGACTAATTCAAAGAACATTCATGATTTTGTGTAATCGCAATCTCAACGAGTTAGTCTCATCAACAAGTTCGATTAACATCGGAAGACTCGATCTTACCATTATTTCTCTTTATCTCATTGATGGTCAAGCCTCATCAGAATCTGTTTCGCATTGTTTCGATTTCTCGCTCAATTTCATGCTCGAAAATCGATATGTACCTGACAAGTCGATCTTTTGCAAGGATGGTAATCCAGTGAAGCTGTCGTTGTGTATCTCGATAAGCCTGTTCCTCTGCACGTCTAATATCTTCAACATCGCCGATCTTAGACCATGTGGTAACAGCTGCAATTGGTTGTCCTTCAAGTTCAGGCTCATGATTCTGGGCATGTCCTCCAGAGAGTCCGCTTCTAAGTGGCTGATGAAGTTGAACGACAAATCCAGCGACGTGACGAGGCACGACAGACGCGGAAATACGTGCAACGCATTGTAGGAGAGATTCAGCAACCTGAGGTCTATGTTCTCCTGGAATGTCTGTCTGTGAACCTGTTCAAGATTGTTCGCTGATAGATCCAGCAGCTGAAGCTTCACTAAGCCCTCGAAAGTGCTGGCGTTCAATCGCTCCAGATTGTTCGCATTCAGATAGAGATGCGTCAGCTGCTTATTCTTGGCGAAAATGCGATCCGGCAATATGCGAATCGTATTGCGAGAGAGACGAGCATGCGTTAGCATCGGGAGACCATGAAGACCAGGTCTGTCGAGGTTGCATCTTGATACATCCAGCCTCTTCAGCTTTAGATGCTGCAGAGTCGCGTATCTGCAAACGGATAGCGCACTGGTTGCATACTTTTCGACAAGGATTTTTGGTAACAATATTATTATTAAAGGATGATAAAGTATATAATGTGTATTTGTTATTAATCTCTTGACCAATCATTTTTAATGCAGATTATCATTATTTATTTCAGATTCAGGGTTCCCTTACCGAGTGCTGTACACTAATTTGGGATTATTGGCTAATCGCAGCTCCTCCAGTACCGGAAATTCGTTGAATGTATCGGGATACAGATAATTCAAGAAGCAATCGGACATGTCTAGCCATCGTAGCGTTTTGCTAGCAGGCGTTTGGATATTCTCCAAGGGATTTGCCGCGAGATTTAGGGTGGTTAACGCTGGCAGGCCAACCAACGACGCATTGCCAAGTTCTTTTATAGCTGAAACGTAATAAAACTTGTTGATCAATTGCGCAATGAAGTCACTAGAAATTGAGACTTTCGAGAAGAGAGAATATCTCGACACAACGAACACGCCTTATGATTATTTTAATACATACCGCAATGGCTGGCATCCAATGCCTGAAGTACCTCGCTGGTTAGTCCTTTCAAGTCAGATAATTGATTCCATGAGACGTATAGAACAATCAGAGATGGCAGCTGACTGATGGAGGCGATATCAGCCGTGTTTGCGATAGCGTTGCCCGATAAATCCAGTCTCTGAAGTTTCGTCAGTTTCTCAAGACTATTTGGTAAGGAGATGAGCTGATTTCTTGCCAGATTCAGGTACTGCAATCCGGTCAGCTGGCTAATCTCGTCGGTGATTTCGGTTAACAGATTGTTCGACAGGTCCAGATGCTCGATCTATCGCAGAGAAATGAATTCCAGTTAGTAATTTCCACAGGAGCTGTCGCGAAGAGATCTTCGACAGAAGATCAAAGCGAGGTGAAGCGAAGCGAAGCGTGGAATGATTCGCGAAACATTCCTGCTTATCGATGCACAGTACTTTATGTGTATTATTACATATTATCCACCGCATGATTCATTTATCTCGATTACGCATATCTATCCATCACGATTCCCGCGATCGTACATTAATTCCGTTATCAATGCACCATTACTACATTTCATCCTACATTTCCTAATGCAAAGGTCAATGATGCCTTTAGCGATTGCTCGCGTTTCTATCGAGATTCGCGATACGCTAGAACGAAAAGAAGAGAAGCTAGAACTCAACTCACAATGTCGCTGATATTTTCGGGAAACGTCTGTAGCCCTTGCTGCGAGCACTCGACAGTTCTAGGCACTTGATTAAGATAGCACAGACACCTGGCAGGACAGACGCTTTGACATCCGGCGATCGACAAAATCGTCAGCCACGTGATCAGCGATAGAAGCACACCGCGACGGATAATTCGACACACTATCGATGATCGTTCCTCCATCTTCCTCTTATATCATCATCGGACAAATGTCGAATCAATTGATCACATCGCGAAGGCCGCAGCGCCGCAATCACCATTCATCTCCGCCGTTATCGGGATGATATCCGCGAGTTCACGATCTCGCCGAGTATCATTGCTGTTGTCAGTGGAGGAGGACCATGTCGATGGCCGAAAATCCTTCGCCACGAATCGATGAGCGAACGCGTACCGGTTCTCCAAACCGTTCTGGAAGTACTGAGTTGCCAGTTATCTTTGATAAGTAACGCACAGGGCACGCCGCGCGATATCTCCGTGAGATAACTCGCCCGTCGCATCGAGGTGTCGAGCGCGCTTGTTCTGTACAATGGAATGCGAAGAAAGAATGAAAAGTCGCGAAAAAATAGGCCGATGAATGTACTCTGCGTGACGACATGTGATTATGACATCAGCGATACCTGTCCACTTTGTTTTCGCGAGCGATAGGGGCGATCTTGCGGGGAGTTATCTCAGTCGGCGTTTCGCGCGATTACCGCTGATTCTTGCTGATTATTACCTTCCTGTAACGTCATTAATTATGATAATCTCCACGCGAGATCGCCGTCCTCGAAACTGAACCCGGTTCGCGCGCGTGTCCACAGAATTTTCACGTTCGAGCTCCGACCATGAGTTTGCGTTATCGGTTTGATTGCGGGCGAATTATTGAGATGCGGATATTTTAACGAGCTTTGGCGCTTCGTCGAGTGCGCCGACCCGGGGTCGGCAGGTTTCTCTCTGCTAGATGGGACATGAATGGAAATTTGAATGGGCAGCGCCGCGGAAAATGTAAGACATTAGATAAATATCTCGAGTATCCCGAAAGCCGATATCGAGGCGGACATCTCTTCGCGGTCTAAGCCTCTCCCGGCTGACCCATGCGGATATTTTCCCCTCCCCCTTCTCCTCCTCCTCCCCCTTCTTGTCGCATTACGTTCCTTCCTCGTCGTTTTTTTTCCCGATCTGACGGGAGCGCAGCTTCCTTTCTCCGTGGCGACATGAAACATGAAGAATTAGATCAGAGAATGCGCGAGCTTGTGATATTTATGTTGCATTCTCCATGCGCATACGCGCGATTCGAGCATAATGTTTTATATCTTTGTTACACCTCCCCGATAATTATTCAGATCTTTAGCAGCTTCGAATTTCATTTTCATAATAAATGATCATCGCGAACGGTCGCGATACGCGAACAACGAGAGCCGCGAAAAGCGAGAAGAAGCTTCGGAGATTCTAAATTCCCAGAGGAGATTCATGACTTTAATTGTCTGATCGAGTTTACGCGTCTGCGTAATTTACGGCGCTCCGAATAATAATAACACGAGAACGAAAACGGGGAATTTCAGTGAATGGAAAAACGCGACGTGCGATCTCGCCAATGAGATCTTCTGCTTCTCTTCTGCGGCGAGGCCAATCGGCTAAATTACGAGCTAGCGAGAAAGATTAATGATGTCAACATCATACGTTGCAGGAACATTAAATAATTACACAACGCATCTTTGCGGCTGGAACATTAATATCAGCCGACTAATTATCGCTGATAAACGCGTATTAATTAAACATAAGAGTAATCGAATTTATCAATCGCGCGTTCAGGAAGCCGCGCGACTCGCGAGAAAGCTCCACCCCTCAGACAGAGAGAGAGAGAGAGAGAGAGAGAGAGAGAGAGAGAGAGAGAGAGAGAGAGAGAGGGAGGAAGAGATTTAAAAAGACCTTATCCGCGCAGGACTGACTCGCTCTCTTTTTCACACGTCCGGCCGAGCCAATAGGGAGGGTAGGTCACACCCTCGGGAGGGTGCGAGAGGTTTAGCCAGCGCCGGCGCTTAGTCCTGGGTTTATCCGGTGGGGAAGAGGACGCGTTCTACCTGTTGATACTAAACCAACCCCTTCGTGGCGATTTCGCAAATCCGGAGTTTCACGTCGCGGTCATGGTCACGCCCTCTGACTCGGCGACAGATGTCCGCATTTTTCCACAATGGAGTATCTTTCTCGTAATTTCATGGAGCTGCAGGGAGGAGCTCATCGAGTCTCAAGGGACGATAATCAGGATTATCTCATTCATTTTACATTTTCCGCTGTAATTCTGAGCTGATACGAAACGCCGTTTGAATCGATCCTTTGTTCGAAGCTTCGCTTCGCAAGGAATACGCGCGAGATCGCTGCATCGGGATAATAATCGCTTAGATAGCTGAAATGCGATAATTGAAAATCGATTCCTTGTGCGTACGAATCGCTTGGACAATTACGTATTCCATAATGAGATAGGAATCTTTCCATCGACACATTTCAATCTGTGCAATATCTGTGCGCTGTAGTTGCTTGCGAATTTTCATGTCGAAAATTCGCCACCGCGAAACGGAGATTCCAGCCGCGAGAATGGCTTCGAAATCGATCATCTCGGCGCGCCGATTCCTCGTGCTCACCCTTACGCGTCGAACACAGGCGAAGCAGGTAGCAGATAGCCATAATTAAAAATCGATCAGGCCGGGCCTCGCAGATAAAAGGCCTTCGACCGCGCGAGCGTACAGTACGCTCCAATAACGATCATCTCAGCTGTCTAGCAAGAAATTAAAGAAATTAATGACGTAAGCAGCGAAGCGATCATGCTTTCGTCACGCAAGAACATTAAAGATCTGGCATGTTGACGATATCGACACGTGTGAAAATTTCTTGGTCTACTTCAAGAGATCATTAACCAGGACGAGAATTCTGGGGATAATTCTGTATCAACCGATGGACGACAACTCAGATCTATTGCTTTTATTGCATCGCGAACGACGCGAGCTCGTATCGAGAACCATCTCAGGGTTTAATTTCCTTTATCGAGAAACATCCAGGAATTCTGATTACGTCCATCAGCGATAAAAGATCGCGATCGATCGATAATCAGGTAATCAGGCTTACCAGTTTACTCGTTTCAGCTCTCCTCCGACCTCGTGGGGATCGCGAGCTGGCGAGTCATCCTGATTTCGATTCGCTCCGTGCGATTCGTCGCGAAACATCTCGCGTCCCACAGATCGGTCCCCTCGTCGCTATTGGGGGCACCTGTACCGTGAAGGGTATAATACCGGCGCTCGCTATCTGGAGTATATTTTTAACGCCTTCATTTCCGGTCGCGCTGGTACACCGGAAATAACGGGACGATACCTCGCGGTGTTTCAGGTATTGATCAGTTCGAGGAGCTGGTACCAACCACCCACCCATCCACCCACCCACCCTCGACGGATGAGGAGGGAGGTGCACGATTCTGCAGACTCGAAGCATCGAATCCTTCCCCCCCCCCGTCCTCTCCCGCGCGCCGCTGCCMCCCCCGCCAGCTCCGACGCATCGCTGGCGACGCCCCTGTCCACCACCCCCAACCGCTGGCAGCGGCGTAACCGTCGAAGACGGATCTTTAGGTATCTCCGCCGTCTGCGCTCGGATCTTCGGACTACGCTCCGGTGCTTCGGAACGAGGGTTGGGTGGCTGGTGGGGCGCGTTTTTAGGGAGGAGACGAGAGCGCGACGGAATGAACTTTGTTGCTTTGTGGTAAACTCTCGCCGCGACGCGTATACCGTGACGCAGGGGAGGGGGGGGGGAGGGAGATATCGATGGCTGTGTCGATGACCGAAATACGGCATGACGTCGGCGAAATCGTCGAAAGCGCCAAACGAGGGAGAGTTCCGACGAGGAACGAAGGAATTTTTATCGTTTTGAACCTTCGGGAATGCGGCCGAGAAGATTCCCTGCTAATGACTGCGATAAGTAAGCTATAACGATAGAAATACAATAAAGAAAAGACATTTTTGTACGTTTTGACTGAGACTCTGAATCTCATTGTGCGCGGATTGCACGCACAAACGTTTAAGGAGACACATGCTCAAGAGACACGGTAACGGATGGATGATGATGGAATCCTTTACCGATCGCTGCTAACTTCAAGTCACTTCGACTTCATTCCTCGATCGCGTAACGTTTCGGGACCGGAAACGCCATGCGTGAACGCAAGATCTTGTTCTATTAGCATAATTACCCGATCGACCGTAATTTACGGCGCGTTTCTCTGTTTATTTGCGCTCGGTGTGTTTTATGAAAGCAATCCTCGCATTATTATTCCATTCTGCGAACGGAGATCGTCACAGGTGGACGAAGAGACGCGGGGTGCGCGGATTCGCGATCTCCGAGTGATTTTATTTTCCCTAAACTCGTCCCCGCCTCGCGGTAGTCCTTAAGCCGGGTTATAAATAACGGCTTATCTTTTGTCGGCTTCAACGCCGCCGCGACCCCGCACAAAGCCAAACTCCACCCCTCCTGGCGAGCCCTCTCCGCCACCTTTTATGCGTCGTAAGGGGTCGCGCGCGCGAGAAGACGTCCTTTGAAATGTGTGCTCGTAATTGCTTTGGCATGTCCCTAAATCAAATCCCACGGTTTTTCCGCATTGGAGAACACCTACGTGCGTCTCGCGAGATAAAGCTTCGATCACAAGTCGAACACTAGTCTGCTATCTATCATCTAGCGACAGCGATCTTTGCCTTTTTCACGACGATATTTAAGCGGACAGCGTGTGCGCCAATGCGATTGTTTCCGGGAAACTTGCTCGCAAGTAGTCAGATCTCCACGATGAAATTCGCGCGATTCGGCGACCCGCGAGCATGATCAAGCGCCAAGTTGGCCAAAAGGTTCCCGTGTTTAAAGCAACGGCTGGTGATTCCGAACAGTTAATGCGAAACGCGCCCGCCATAATGCCCGACGTTGTAATAAACTCAACACCACACCGATACACCATGGCCGACGCGTTTTACGCTGAAATCAATGCGATCCTACAGCAGACATTTATCGAGTTGTCGTTTAAGCGGGTTGCCGGTTGACGGCTGCGCGGTGTGGAAGTAGCTTAAGTAGCTGGATTTCTCGCTGATATTTGAATGGATGTCGGCTATTTGTGGTTCACTGCGCCCTTAACAAGATCAGGGACATTGAGGCGCGACACCCCCTAAGGATGAGATGCGCGACCCGCGTGCCTGCGCGTACGCCGATCTCTCTGTGTGCGCGCGTGTATGTACACGTGGTTGTACGTGTGCTCTCGCTTGCACATCTGCCGGCGCTCCCAAACCCCCTAGGAAGAGAAGGAGTCGTCCTCGCCAAACCTCAGCGTCCTCAGTGTTTCCGTCGCATTGTCTAATCGCCTCCGCCGGCTCCACCGTCCCTCCCCTTTTCCTCTCTTGCTGCTATTATTCGTTGCTGGCTAGCTACTTTGCGATATTCTTGATGATTCCATTCTGCCTCGCAATTATATTGCCCGAGGAATCGAACGGACGAATAAGTTAATTAGGACGAACTTATCGCGCTGCGATAACTTTTCCATTTTCCTCCACCCTTTCTCTCTCTCTCTCTCTCTCTCTCTCTCTCTCTCTCTCTCTCTCTCTATTCTTTATCGAGTCGATGATCGACACCTCTCGAACCGCGGCGCTCATCCCTCGCGACGCCTGATGACTGTTTCACCGCTGCGCCGCGGTATCGACGGTTGCTCGTGGATGAGCGTACTCGCGATTGCTCGCTATCTGCGGTGCCAGCATCCATGGACCAGCATCCGCTGGATGTAGGAAGAGAGATGGCTGCTACCACAGGACGGGCAACATGCCAATCTTGCGCGATGCTTTTTTATTGCCGTGATAAGCGACCGCCTCCTCCCCCCGGCCGTCTCAACCCTCCCGTGCGCCACCATTCGCCAAGAACCGCGAAAGATGTTACGAATGTAATCTTTACTTCTGCGGTCCTTAATGGGCATTTTCTCGGCGACGTGGCGCGTGTTACGCGATCCTCGCATTCGCGGCGTTTGACAGAAGGTGCCTTCTTTATGGCCACGACGCGGGAAAGAAATGCGATAAGCCCCCGTCGACAGGGCCGAGGGCCCATGCGCGAGTTATATCACGAGAAACGACGACGATGACGACGACGAGAACAAGATAAACGCGACCTATTAGCCTTTCGTTCGGTTATTACGGTAATTCCACGGATAACTTCGTCATTCAGTCGTTCAGCACAGTTTACTTGGCTGCGATTATCCTCGGGAAAAGATCCGCTGATGGTCAATAAACGGAAACCGCTACTAGGAATATTATTAATTAACACTTGTTACGTTTGACTCTGTCTTCTTGATTCCTTGTCTTCATAGGTTTAGCCAGTACGTCGCATCGTGGACTTGAGAAATTAATAAAGGAGCATTTGGAATAATTCCTTATCCTCGCATGTAAATTAGAAGAATCTTGATACGTATGCTCAACAGGAGATTTTGATGCGCCATTAAACAAAGTCTAAGCAAACGTTTCTTCGTTCTTTCTACGCGATACAATGATGTAACGCGTTGTAAAACAGAATATTCGAGTAGTACAACGCGGCTTGAGTTACTCGTCGCTTTTGGGAGACTTAAAAACTTTGATCCATCCCTCCATAAATCCAAGTTCCAAACTCCAAGTTCTTGCTGAGATAAAACGCGGCTCGGCCCGTCAGCCAGCAAAGAATTTAATGAGATTTCAGTCAATCTTACTCAAAGTGAAGTCGCCGCTCTTTTGTGTTAACCGAAATTACTTACAAAATGTCGGGATAAAGCGCAGAATAATTTTACACGAAAATCATTCACGTGTCGTGAATTTTACTTCCTCGTTCTTCGTCGCATTAAGCATAGGATTACATAGGTTACGGGGATCATTAGAGATATATCGGTTAATGAAGTTAATCGAAGTGGCGTCAACCGCGAAATCATGAGCGTAAATCTCCACGGATATGAACGAGCGAGCAAGAATTCCTCGTCCCTTTATTTATCGACGGTTTAAGTTATAGATGCAAATTAAACCGCTCATTCATCTTATGGTAATTACACGTCCGGGATTTGCAAATCCCTTGAACTTTCTTCCAACTCTCTTCTCTCGTTTGCCGCCTGCCATCCAGCTTGCCTATTGTAAATGTAACACGTCGCTGTAAATTGGCAATTTACGCTACAAGCTAGCCTGTCCAGCCTCGCGAGATAATTCCAACAGCTCCACGACATCTTTTAATCCACGAGATTATTCTCCCTACTGCAAAGCAAGAATAATATCGATAATAATCAAGGCACGTTATCGCTATAGGATCGATGATGGGAATGATGGACAGCAGGAATAACGTAAAACAACGAGGAGTGGACATTCCTAGGCATTCCTTTATTTTAGAATCACGTTTCATCGATGAATCGCGTCCGCTGGAAGATGGCGAGATGATCTGGTAGGTTCATCTTGGTTAGAGCGGAAAGGATTAGACGTCGGCTTCTTGCAGGCGGCAGTTATTTTCAATTATCCTTTCGCCTCCGCGTCAGAAGCGCGGCTTCTCCTACCCTCCCTGCGTCGTTCCTGGTCCGCTCTCGGGGGGTGTGTAATGTATGCGAGATAAAGGCCGAAGAGGCGCCGTCGTAGACTAAGATATTACAGGGAAATGGTATAAGGTGTGGAACGTGGCGGGTGGCGGTGGTGGCTGCCAGGTTCCCCGCGCGGTGGAGAGGGCAAAGGGGTGCCCATAACTTATCGCAGATTTAAGGCTCTTAGACTTAAGGGACTCTAATAATAATATAGCGCCATTCCGACACCGTTATAAGGAATAGCGTATAGCCGGAATTGTGTACTTTGCCCGAGTCCAACGGATTTGGTACTCGCGCGCGCACACGCGCGCGCATGGCATCGATACGTTCCAACATCGCGGATTGTCGCGAGTAAAAATCAAAGGGCTGGTCGAAACGGCCGGAAACAAGTCGGAAACGGCAGACGCGCATAACGTCGCGTCTGTCTTCAGGGAGACACGCGCGAATCTCGAACACGCTCGCATTCACGGAATGCACGTCGAATTATTTACAAACTCGCAGAGATCTCCGGTCTTCCAGTCGGTTTTGGCAGTCTCGAACGACGCTTGTAATAGACAGCTCGCGTTTCTATTTTCCTGAGCGCCGCTGATAAATCGCTGAACATCCCGAGCGCGTTTCCAAGCACGCCGCGGATTCTCGTTGTACGAGAAGAGACGTTACGGCCCACGGCGATCGCAATAACGGTAGGTACGGTCAGATAATGCAAAGAAGGCAGAAGAAGGGTCGGTCGGCGGGCAACGCGGGCGGAGATTTAAGATCGCGTGGCGGCGCGGTAAACAAAAGCCGCGATAAATTTCGTAAGTCGGCGAATTAATAAAAGATTACACCGCGGTTACGGCGGGCAGCCGCGAGATAAGAAGACTCTCTTGGCGGAGTCTCGAGACCGCAGCTAAATCATCGGATATCTTGCCCCGCGATACATAAACCACCCTTCAGGCTTACCACGTATACGTAGTTGTACACAACCCCCGCGCGTTATCTCCGCCGAAACGACGGCGATGCCGCGACTCGCGCGGCCGATCTCCAAAAGAAATCCGGATGTCGGCTATTCCGTGAGAGATCGCGAGATCGCGATTACTGGCATCGCTGGGGAAACGGCAGTTTTCCTCAATTTTTCTCACGGCTCAGACTGCTGCAGCAACGATCGGCTCGCTCGTGCGTATTGCGCGCGCGCGCGTGTGTGTACGCGATGCGAATCGTGGGATCTCTATGTTTACTCACTATTACGGGATAAGACATCGCGGGAACCGATGGACAAATATATAGGTCCTTTATTAATTGGCAAGCAGGACACTTTGACAGACAGTCAGGGATGGAAGACCGAAAGCTTCGCTTTGATGTCGAGGATCGCGGTCCATATCGTACTGGGAAGCTCAATTAATTAATTGACGAGAGAGCGAGCACTCCGACGTGCGTCCGATAGTTCCAAGACAACGTTAAATCTTTCCTCGGTCAACGAAGCGAACGGCAAATTTTTAATTTCGCAAATCACCGAAATAGATCGGAAACGGTCATAAAAGGAAGCTCGAGTAACCCTTAGGGCTTTACGGATCGTTCGACCTTCCGGGACGCTCGGCTCCTAATCTTCTGCTTCTCGCTGGAAACGTTAGATTGCAAAACGAGGATCCGCCATCCTTGTTTGCGCCACTTACTTACGATGATAAATTATTGAGGAAGTCGCCGTGAGAGAAACTCACAAACTTGCCGAAGTAAAAGATACATGCGAAGCTTGCACCTCGCCGATTATCTCTTTTCTAACTGATTTTACCTCACACGTTACAAATTAGGTGTACCGAGATCCGACGTTTCCGATGCGTTTCCCTAGAAAGATAAAAACAAGCGTGTCCAACGTGAACATGATGTATTAATAAACACACAGTAACAGCAATCCATCGAAGCTCATTTGCGATCATCGCAAAATCGACATTCCAAACAGCCCTCCGATTCTTCATCTCGTCGTGCTTCATTCTCGAGCTGTATCGATCACGCGTGCATCACGTGGTCCATCGCAGCCACTCGGCCGCGCGATTTCCGACACACCGGTGTCTTCCGGCGAGCGCGAATGTTTGTTAAGTGTGAGTTAAGTCTACGGTATTAAGACGCAGTGGACGGCGGCACGTAAGTGGGAATCACCGACGCAGGAAGAGGAGCAAGAGCGGAGCGAAGGAGGAAGAAGACGAAGAAACGAGCCGAAGGCGCAGTGGCGGCCACCGGAGGCGGTGATCTATGGTGGGATTACCGGTGGCGGTATTTCTTCATAACCGTTTCTCCGGTCGCCTCACCTCTCTCTCTCTCTCTCTCTCTCTCTCTCTCTCTCTCTCTCCTCTCCCTCCTCCTCCTCTTCTTCTTCTTCTTCTTCTTCTTCCTCTTTTGCTTCTTCTTCCCTTCAGCGACCTTCTCCCTGGCCTCTGTGGGTCTCTCACCTAGCGAGAAGCTCCTCGGCTTCTTCGGCACTGCCTATATCTCCCCGCGACGGTAGCGTGCACGCCCCCGCGCGCGCGCGCGTTCAGCTCGCGGGGGGTTGTATCTTAATAACATTCATGAGCTCAGATATACCCGCCAGATTTATTGCCCCGGCACCCGCGGATTCTGCGAACGCCCGGAACCAAACCCTCCGCCGCCCTTCCCCCCAATCCTTCTCCCCGCCCCTCCCCGCCCCTCCGGCCGTGTCTCCATTCTTACTGCCTCTCCCGGGCACTCGCTCCTTCGTTTTTCTCGTCTTCGGGATCACCCTTCATCGCTTCGGCCCGCGCAATCAACCCTGCGTGCCATCCTGTCCTCTCTTCCAGATGAACGTACGATACCTCGAGGGGGAGGCTCGACTCGCTCGTCTCAGCTCGGCTCGGAACGGGAGATTATCTGGATTTTGAAAGAGGAACAATGAATGATTCGTGTGTAAATGACAGAGCTTCGATACGTGCTCAACAAATGTCCGCTTCTTCTAGTTAAGGTCTTGATCTCGGCGCGGAGTCGTTCGGGAGATATCCGCTGCTCTGTCAGTGAAATTCAGATCGGAAACTACGCGGCGTTCTGTGCTCGATTTAATAATCGAGGATTTATCGTCGAATTTGCCTGAATGATTCGCAATGTCGCTTGATACATATCAATGAATCAGACATAATGCAGCCGATGAACTGACGCGCTTTTAAAGACGCGCCGATTTTATCGACGATAATCGATTCCACTCAGCGACATCCTCGTGAGGATTCGACCGATTATGATGCGTCAACGATTCAGTTATCGTTTTTCAACGCGTTCCCGATATCGCTTTCGCAGCTACGCGAGCTTTAATTGGGTCAGACGCACGGATGGAAAGCTACATCGTCTCGGCGTGATACGAAACCACTGCGGCTTCGCTTTTATCCGTTTATCAATTGAGTCTCCCCCGTGAGACACCCTTACTACCTACACCGCCCACCCTCCGTGCCAGCGTTGTAGACGCCGTCGACGCTTCTGTGTTTCGATATTTATGGCGGGCTGTATATTACACATGAAATGCCGCGTTTCTAGTGCCGCTGTGTATTCGGCATTAAATGCATAGCATTAGCCGTTATCGATTTACGATTCACTGGCGTGAAAAAAGGGAGGCGCGTTGCGGGCGATACGGATTTTAATTTTCGTAATTCACGACGCCGCGCATGCGTGCGCGCGCCAAGGCAACGTAAAAAGTCAGACAGATGCTCGAGCAAAAAGTCAATCGGACGCTCGTTGGCATTGCATTATTGTCATACGCATTCCGTTAATTATGTGATTATTATTATCCTCATGACTATACAGGTTTATTGGAGTGGAATAATTCAAGCGCGCTGAATTATCGTCGTAATAATTTACACCGTTTATTGAATGATTTTCAAATCGGCGATAATGTAATTTTAACTTTATAAGAATTTAATCTCAGCTTTAGCCGTAATCCCCGCCATCGATGAAGATCGCTTTCAGCGTCTCGTTCATTTCCGCTCGTCACGCGTGGTCTCTCTTCCGTACGCGATCTCTCTCTCTCTCTCTCTCTCTCTCTCTCTCTGTCTCTCTCTCTCTCTCTCTTTTATCGATCATCTCTCGAAACGCTCTGCTACGGGAAACGCACGGTGCACTTGAGGAAGAAAAAAGAAAACAACAAAGTGACATTATTTCCGACCTGGAATCGCAGCTCGAATCGGAGGTCATCGGCATTTCCTTTCGGCGGACAAACCTCGACGCGGGTTTACGCCGTTTTCTGCGGAGACGCGTAGCGCGCGCGTTCGTCCGCGTGTGTGTGTGTGCGCGCGCGTCCTACGTGGGTGTAGTTTAAGCTTCTCTCGTGCTGCGCAAGGCAATACAGATTTATGTAAGTATTTAGCACGGGCTCTTTGCTTTATCGCGAGTCGCCCAGCCAAGACGTACCCGGCCCAGCCGGCCTGACCGTCCGAAAATTTTCAATTATTTTTTCCCTCCTCCCGCCTCCGGAGCCACCCTCTTGCTGGCGTCCCGCGGGACGCCGGGATGCTTGACCGCTGATTATCCAGCTGTCTGAACCGTGAAGAAGGCCTAATCCACGATGATATCGGTGTCCCTGCGATTTCACGATATATAATCGGAGATATATTTTTATCAAGACTTTAGCACCTGCTGAATCGAAATATCTGAATCCATGAAGTATCAATTTACGATAATGCCATTGCATGCGACATGCTGACTGTAGAAAGAAAAAGGAGGAGTGCGAAGCTTTTTTAAAAGAAAAAAACGTTTTAATCGATTAATACTTGCAATATTAATTCCCGATTAATAGCGCTGAAGAATCGCGCGTTATTAAGATAATAAGAGTTGCAAAGCAGTAGCGAAGATTACTAAAAGGAGAAGCAAACCAGGAGAACCAAAAGGCAACAACGCCACGCTTCATCAGTACAAGCACTGCTTCATGACTGCTTCGACTCGGCATGCTTATTGCTGTAACGCAATCGATCGTCACATCGAGCTTTAAAACGTCGGCATCGTCGCGTTTGCGCCAGCACGCGAAAGTATAGTCAGATATTACACGTGTAACGTTAAAGCCGGCAATAAATAAACACGGGGGTAAGAAAGATCGTCTCGAGTCAGCCGGCGAGGAAATATGTGCGCAATATCCTGATCCTGCCACCGTTAGCTTCAGTCGCGGAGGATACGAGCGCCGGATCAAAAGGAAGCGCGCGCGCGCTCTGCCCTGCGCTGGTATGAAGGATTCTGTTTGGCCAACCATGAAAAGGCTAAAAGCCATCGATATCGTATCAGCAAGCCCTCCGTCGAATCCTGATCTCCTTCAGGAACGGGACTTAAGCCGTATGGCATTCCGCCCGATCCCCGTAAAAGAAGAACTAATCAGTGTCCCCGAATTTATCGAGAGCCTCGGTACACACGGTGATGCTGATCCTCCGGCTCCTGCGATCCATCTCGAATCGAGCCTGCTCCCCCTCTCCCCTCTCCCCTCTCCCCTCTCCCCTCTCCCCCCCTGCCCGCCCAACTCGGACATTCCAACCGGGCTATTAGGCAAAAATGGGATCAAATGCCTTTAACGAGCGAATGAGAGATCCCTCGGGCGCGTCCGCCAAGATTCCTCTAAATCAAGAACAACATTATGCTTCTCGCAAGGTTCCCAAAATGCTGGGCTTCAGAGCGAGCGTCCTCAGCTGAAAGGAGAAGAAGAAGAAGCGACTCGCGGGGAGAGTCGCGTTCAAACGAAAAACGCGCGAATGGCGCGACTCGTTCAGGCAGAGAAGACTCGTCTGAAAATCCTCCTCCCGCATCTCGTGTACCGCGTTCGAAGCTCTCCCTCCGCTGTGTCGGGGCGCTCTCTTGCCATCATCCACCCTCGCGTCCCGTGCGACACGTTCGCGTTCACGAGCAAGCATCCCCAGCAGCCATCCGGCGATCTATCCGGCCGTGAAGCGAGCTAATCGCCGGGACCTCCGCGGTAAGCGCTTTCTTACCGCGTGCAAATAACGGTCATGCGGATGCGGGGCACCGGTAGATCCCGTAGAGCGCGGGACGGGAGGGGGCGGGCGGATGTGGCGGAGATGTTGGTGCTCGGTCGATCTTAATGCTGTCTTAAGCCCACCGGAGCGCGACATAAATTATGTATCGTCCGGGCGTAAGATGCCGCCAAGATCCCAGGAGCACCTGGTATTCCTGGTTCGGCTCACGGTTTCTCTCCGGGACTGCCGGCGCGTTCACGAGGCGTCGCCTCGTCTCTCCTTTCCCTCCCCTCCGGCCTTTACGCTTGCTTACGTAGCCCCGCGCGTCTCCGGGTTCGCTCGAGGGGGAGGCGAGAAGGGGAGAGAGAGGGTCCCTAAATTTTCTCCAAGTCTATAAGGGTTAAGGAATTAACTGCGGCTGTGCTGGCTGGACCGTTCGGGCCTACGAGCTCCAGATACGCCGGGGCGGCTGCCTCCGAGGCTTAATAATAACCGGGGTGAGGATCGCTGGAAGGAGCAAGGGCGAGGGGTGGCCAGGCCAAGAGGGCGGGGAGAGAGGTATCCTCGCCAAAAGCCATTACAAGGATTTCTTTTATTTACGGTCGCGAGAGCGGAGCGAGCTCCGGCGTCTCGAGCGCGGGCTAAGTGGTATGATCTCCTCTCGTCGGGCTCTACTCCCGCGATAGATCTTGGCCAATGACCGACTAAGCGTCCACTCTCCGGGGCTTAATACCCCCGCCGTCCAATCGTGTAACATTCGGCTGTAGATCAATTAAGACGTCGTCGCTGGACGCAATCACGCTGCAACCACGACCGCCGCGATTCCTGGTCCTTTAAGGCGCGCGGCATTAAGATCGCTCCGATATCGACTCCATTATTATGTAATCTTCTTCGATTTTCTGAGATATCTGGAAATAATTGTAGCACATAAGTAGCCGTTCCTCTTGGTTAAGCTCCACCGTGGAGCATGGGGTTCGATGTTTCGAGTATGTTTTCCCAAAGTATGCTCTTCCAAGCTGTAAGCCTGAAGCCGTAACGGATAACGGACATCTCTGTCACTTGATCAGCGAAATTTATATTATGCATTATCGATTTAGAATTATCGATAATAATCGCGTCGATGTAGTTCCTTGGATATTCCCACTAGGCTCGGGATCGATAGCTGGCTCGATAATTGGATAAAGTTGTGTGAGTGTTGAGTAAATCGCTTCGTTTCTCGTAAAAGAAGAGAAACGTTTGCTCGGCGATGTGATTCTTCCTTCACACGTGGTCGCGTCGGCAGGGTCGGTGCCGATAAATTAACGGGATTAATTATCCTCGACCATCGGATTACTTGCAGCGGAGAATACGGTCTACCCCTTGGTGATTCTCCCTCCACGGCTCATTACTTTCAATCGTTGGCCTTCAGCCGTCCGTCCTCTTCTCCGCTACTCGTAATTTTTAGTATAGCGTAAGCGGGGGAGGGTAGGATTAAAGAATAAGAAGGGGAAGCTGGAGTTCGTTTATATGACCTCATCAGCTACCCTCGAGAGCGAAAAGAGAGAGAAACGGCCGAGCGAGGAGGGACGAGACGGAATGAGAGCAGGACAAGAAGATGGAAGCCGCGTCGCCAGCCGTAGCATCCCTCAAGGATTATGAGGCCAATCCTGCGGCTAATTTGCGAGCTCTCGAATTGTCAAACCCCTCCGCTATCTCGTGACTTCATCCGTTTCCCCGCTATCCCTCCTGCCTCACCGTTGTTTCGTCCAGCTCTAGAAAAGTTACGTTCCTTCTCACTGCAGCGTTGGCGAATCATCAACGGAATGCGCCTGCGAGTTTCTCACCACTGACAAGCATCAGAATCGCGCACAACACTCTAACTGATCTATGATCCCCACCGCGGGATCCGGAATTATCCAGAAACGATGCGTGTAACGATGCGAAGTGAAGTCACTGCTTCCTTATCGCTCGCAGCATGCGTTTCAGCAAGGCGTCCTCGCAGGAAGGGGCTTCACCCGATCTGCATCGCGACGACGTTCTTACGCGTATTCGTTAGGATTCGATTCAGCGGTCGATGGCATTTTCGGCTCTTATCAATCGCATCCAACAATCTAACCATCCCGGCCAACATTATCTACGGCGAAACGTCCGGCAGCCGCATGGAAACAGAATAGTTAGGCATATCCTAGCTACGGAGCTGATAGTAGAATCGCGCCGCTCCTTCTCTCGCCCCCTCCGCCTTTCTCTATCGCTCTCTCTTCCTCTCTTTCTGCCCGTGACTCCTCTCTCCCTCTCTCTCTCTCTCTCTCTCTCTCTCTCTCTCTCTCTCTCTCTCTCTTCCACGAGCTCTCCGTTATTATTCAGGAACTTTGCTGACAGCTCCCCGGATAGGCAGATAAGAACGTCCTCTGAATGCCAAAGCACACACAATGCTCCTTTGGAGCGACGCGTACCCACGTCTCGCGGATACTTTTCGCACGCGCGATCGCGCGAGAACGCAAAGAGGGAGGGAGAGAGAGAGAGAGAGAGAGAGAGAGAGAGAGAGAGAGAGAGAGAGAGAGGAAGGGAGAGAGGCCAATGTCTAGCATGCGGCGCGCCGCGACGCCGTGCGCCGAGTGATCAGAAATTTCCGTCGATCTTCCGCGATTTGTCGAGAGCCGTGTCAGCTCGATGGTTGCGACGCCGCTCGCGCGATTCGCGCGTGCCGTGAATTAATTAATCTATCGCTCGCCGGATCGCGTTAATTACCTGTCGCGTGCGCGTCTCCCGCGTCGCGTCGCGTCGCCGCGACCTCGATCGAATTTCGCAAAGTCTAAATCCCAATTACGCTCCCAGGTAAGAATGAAATTGACGCGACGAGCACGCTCGTCTCTTGCCCGAGCGTAATCGTTCGAATCGTCGTAGGACCGGCACGATACTCGATTCTGTGGGCGCGTCGCTCCCGCAATCCTCGACGATTTCTCCAACCGATTGATCTCTTTCGGATAGCAGCGTTGCACCGGGCATACATTCACGTTCATCGGCGCAAAAGGAATCTTATTAAACGCGTCGATGACAGCGGCAAGCCGATCTTAACGAGAGCGGCCATTTCTCGTAACGATTTAGTGCGGCTGGCGTGGTCTAAATTGTCTGCGCGCGGCGCTGACAAATTAAGATCAGATAGAGGGATGATCCCTCGGTCTGCTGACTTTCAGATTTTCATAAGACGTCGCCCTCCCTCCCGGGCCTTCCTCCCCTCTCTCGCGCCGCTGCCGCCGCCGCCGCCGCCGCTGCCGTTCCCTCTTGATTCTTCGCGCTGTTCGGCCCAGCAGCCAATTTTCTTATCCGATCGAGCGACCTGCTCCTCTTTCACTTCCTTCCGAATCGAGGATCCTCCGCGGGAGAAAGCGAAATCCCGACGAGCGATAACGGTAATAAATGGACGCTTTACTCCGCGGGTTTACACGATACGCTCGATCGTCAGCGAAATAATTCACGACCTTGAGATATGCGCATGTCTCGCACGTATCGTGTAAACGGAGCTGACTGCAAGTTCGTCGGAAGATTCATTCGCCGAAGCTCGAGCGGACACGAGCGGCAGGCAGGCTCTCGAAGGTGACAGAGATCTAAATGACGAGACGATCATTAATTCCGAGGCGTTTAAGGCGCGTGTTCCAGATCGTGTTTCAATCTCGAGTCGCTCGCAAGAGCAGAATTACGCGCTGCACTGCTCGATTATGCCCGATAAATTGTCGATGATGTAACGTACGATCCACTTACCTTCACTCGCGTAACGTAGCAGTGGAAATCCGCGCGACCCCCTTCGGGGGGCATTCGAAACAAGTTCCGTAAACCCTCGTTTGTCTCTCGTCGCCGGAGCTCGGTTCGAAAGGCAGAGCCCGATAACGATAACGAGAGGGATAACGGTAGGCAGGTAGGCTGGGTATAGCGCGGGGATAAGAAGAGGCTGTTGTGGCAAAGTCTAGATTCGATGTTTTGCGAGTGAGCGTCGGCCCGGATGGATCCTTGTAAAACGTTTTAATTGGACAAATCCGCCTATCCTCATTAAATCCGGGACGAGCCGAGAGCGAGCAGGCCCGTCAGGACGGCAGGTCGGTCCTGTGTGCGTCTCGCAGATACAGCGATATCCCCTCGACGTCATCTTTGCACGTTGCTGCGAGTCTTCCGTCTCGGGAAGATCCTCATCGCCGTAGGGAGATCCGATCCTGCTTTAATCATCTTGCGCGGATCCGCAGGATAGATAGTTGGCGGCGAGCTGATACGCGCTATCAGCGAGACACCTGCGGAAGAATTCTCCCTTCGTTGCTGAAGCACGCGACCGCGAGGACGACGGAGGCTGCTCTTTCTAATTCAAACGGCCCGTCCGTCCGGGATTCGTCATTTCCGCCGTCTTGCGTCCGCGTCCGCGGTCTTACCGCGCTGAAATCCCGCAGACGGCGGACTGATAGCGCGCGCGCGCGCGCGCGCGCGCGCGTCGCTTTTACGGGAACGACTCATTGACTATTGTGTGACGTTTGAGTTAGGGTTGACTCGATGACAGCTCGGCTGTCTTATCTTAGCTGCGAGATTTCGGTTCGGGCGCGCTTGCTTTGTGCACCGCTACACTTGGAGACAGTATCGCACAGGCGCCTGCCTGTATGCACGCGTGCACCAACATCGCCGTTCGTTTAGACACGTAGGCATCAGCGAGCCCTGCGAAACTCGCGGAACACCGCGCGGCGATGCATTGTGCTCGTCCCCCTTGCAAGACTGGAATGGATACAATGTCACGTCGCCCGCTTCAAGCTCTTACCTTACGGTTCCGCTCTCTTTCTTGCGCGCCGATTGTTGCCGAATCAACGGCGATACCCCGCGTAAACCTAGTTACGACTTCCTGTTATTCCTGCTATTGCTGCTGATCTTTCCCCGATATCGGAAACGGTTACTTTAGGAGAATTTTCTTGAAATAATCGTCACTCTGGCAGTTTCCTGCCTGTTCTCCAAGACTGATACGAATTGGATCGTAGGCGCAAAAGGCGACTCTTCGTGTTAATTACACTTCGTGTTAATTACGTCGAAATGGAGGCGATAAATAAATCGATGATTGAACAGCGACATCCGACAGCGACCACCTGATGAACTCGAACCTGGCGTAAGGGAGTGACGCTCAATGACGCTCAAAGTCCTGTTTGCGACGTATATTTTTTATTCGACATCATCTCGTATTTACACTCATGAAAGTCCATAATAATTATATTAATTGTTACGTGATAATTACAATGAATATGCGGCCGATAAACGTTGGAGCCGCGGCGTGTCAATGTAGTAAGGAGTAACAGGTCGGTTAACGATTTCCCTTTATTTTAACGCGTGGGCGCGTTCACACGTTGCTCACGTCTCTGTCCCTTAGTCGACGTTATTTCAAGCATATTAACTAGTCCGCGTGATACGGATGCTGCTGCGGCGACTCGCCCTCGAAGAGAGCCATCTTCAGCCGCTTGTTCTTGGCCCTACGGTTCTTGAACCAGAATTGCACGTTCTTCGGCTCCAGGCGTGGGAACTTTTGGCGGTACGGCATCTTGTTCAGCTCCTCCGTGTACGATAGAATGAGCTACGAGAAACGATCGTAAAGTCTTTTACAGCGAAACACCCATGAGACAGCTGGGGATCAAGGCAGCTGGACTCGCAGCTAAGCGCGTCTCTGCCATTTAAATGGCACATTTTTATTTCAGAACAACGCGCATAATAACAACACGCATCGCACAACAGTTCATCAAGCAATACGTCACGTAACGAAATCGTGTGAGGAAAAACATTGCTCTGTGCAACATGCTGTGTACATGCCGCGCATATGAGACTCGATCGATCATCGCAGTCTGATTTCTTAGCAAGACAGCATTAACATTGTTTGTCGCGGCCGCGACAAATTAGCGCAATAACGACACACACACGGGCGATCCATACATACCGCGTGGCTCGGGTGAGTGCTGCGCTTGAACCAATACTCCAGTCTCGGCACTTCCGTCACGGGATCGATGAACGTCCGGTTCCTCTTCCTCCTCTCGTCGGCCAGCATGCTAGTGGGACAGCCGGCTGGCCCGCGTGGCGGCAGATAATGCGACATGTACATTATGCCGTGGCCGAACATGGGACTGGGCACCAAGGAGAATCCCGGTGGAATCGGGCCCGTGTGCCTCGTCTCGTCGTCCTCGGAGCCGGACGACACCCTCGCGTCCTCCTGCTTCACCGAGGAGGGGGTCGACGATGGCGGCTGCTGCTGATCCTCGGGTCTCGTGGTCAAGGACAGGGGACCGACAGGCGGACTACTCGGCGGGCAGGGTGACCCTGACGTCGACTGGAACAAAAGATGGATGATTCTGCGTGTGACGGATCTTCAGGCTCTAGACGAGAGGTTTTATGGAAAAGCCGTCACTTCTTCGATACATTGATCATAGCTGCGGCTGGAACTCTAATCTTCCCCCCTCCCCTGCTCTCCTCCCCTCCCCGCGCGCGTACCTGCTGCCTAGTGTCCTCCTCCTCGTCCGTGCAGTCCTCGCTGACGATACTGGCGCCTCTTGGACTGAGTCCGGGCGGACTGCAGCCGTTCATGCTGGCCCTCTTCTGCGCCGCCCTGGCGTTCTTGAACCAGTACACGACGTTGTTGGCGTCCAGCGGCTTCCTGCCGCGGCGCGACTCCAGAGAGTTCAATTCCGCCACGTAGTGCTGGATCTGCTCGCGGGACGGGTGCTGATTCTCGGCGAACCAGCGCTGAAGACGCGGTAGCTCGAGCTCGGAGTCGAAGCTGGTCCTCATCCTCGTCTTGTGCGAGTACTGTAGCAGCGCCGGATGTGGCGGGCCGATCGGTCCTCCGCCGGAAGCGATCGTGCCACCACCGCTGTCGGGCTGCGGGCTCTGCGTGTGATGATGATGATGATGATTAGAAGACGGCGCCATCGGGTTCATACCGAGACCGATCTGCTGCTGCTGCAGCCAGGTCTCGAAATTCCGCTTCGTCTCCTCCGACAGATCGTTGCCGCCTCTGCAGAGGGACAGCAGGGTCATCTGCAAAGAAGCCAGTACGATTGCCCTCTCAGAGCCCTGTTCCCTGAATCTTCAGCATCCGCTGCTGATTAAATCTCAATCTCGCGGACGACGTTCTCGCGGACGGAGAGTCTCTTGTTGTTGCGTCCTCGCGCGCGTCGTTATTATTTAAAAATCAATTCCCTCGCTCGATTGTTGACGAGCGGGACGCCAGTGCGCGGCGCGGCGTTAAGATTATGGAAAAGTTTCGCCTGAGGAAGCGGTACACACGGCCTTATCTGGCCGTGATGATTTATAAGGACAAATATATCTCCGGGCCGGGAGATCAGGCGCCATCTTAATAACAACGGTAATCCGTTATCGCGTGTCCGTGGTACTCCGCTAGCGTCAGATACAGATACCGAGACGACAATTATCCGCGGTGGAGCATCTCCTCGCGGATCCTCCGCGATTCGTCCGAGTCTCGGTTTTACGACGACGCGTTTAATCGCCCGCCGCAGGTAGGCAAGGCGCGACTCCGACAGGCGCTTGACGGGATTTCAGAGATCGTTCGGCAAACAATTCGTGCGCGCGGGACGGACCGAAAGCGGGACGCGGCCGGCTTATCTGAAGACATCGCGCCTACTGCGCGCCTCCACGCCTCATTTGCGCGTATTTATTATTTAACACCGACTGCGCGTGAGGCAATCGGCTGATCCGTGGAATAGTGGTAAATCAATCGCGATCACGCGATCCGTTTGAACTCTGTTCAAACAATTTCGAGTCCGCGGAGATCACTGACGCGCTGTTGCTATGCGCACGTGTTTCTCTGCGGGAGAAAAATTAGCGGATGCAAGCGGATGCGAGAGCGCCGGCATCGCCATCGGAGATCGGAAGAATTTACGAACGTAATCATCGGACGAGTTATTTAAATGGCAGCTTTGTTCGCCGCGTCCTTCTTCGCCGCGGCTTCATCTCGAACGGAATCTCGTTTCGCCTTTTTCAGGAGCGTTCCTTCTCCGACGCGGAACTCCACGTCGCGACTTGGCGAATCATGTCAGTCGCAGAATTAGTCGCTTTTTCGCTCTCCGTAATTTACGTATTTACGTAAAAAGAAGCGGCCATGTCCGGATACGCGCGCGTATGTTGAATAGATTTGTACGAATATGCAGCAAATAAATCAATATGCCGGTGCGCCGCTATAAATATAGTTGAGTCTTAATCCTGATATATTAGGTCCGCATCACTGCTCTACATTCCGAATAACAAATACGATCGAAGGTAGATCCCGTTTCGACTCCCGATTCGTCTGGAATGTCGTGCTGACAGCGATGATTTACACTTGCCGATCCCAATTAATGCGAATTTTACGGCGCGAGCCCCTCAAAAAGCGTTTATTGCCGAAACTTTCCATTATCTGTCGGGAGACGCGGGCGCCGTGCTTTCGAGAAAGATCGTGTATGCTCTTCATCTTACGTCTCTGCATGTTTAAACTCCTAATCGCTCATCACCGTAAGCTATTTTGATATATTCAGATGCCACAAATCGCGCGCTTTATCGCGAGTCGCGAATACACCAGAAATAACTGACAATAACTCGACGAGGATCGCTGCGTCGAGATAAGCGAAATTTACGCAAGATGCGTAAAAAGATTGTCGCTTACTTTTCATTGGATGTTCGAGGATGCGGTCTCGACGAGTGTTTCACTCAACAGCGTCATTCAGCAAAATGACTCGAATCACTAGAACTAGGATAATGTTCAATAACGATAAACAATAACGTTCAACGTTCGCGCCGGGAACATTCCTCGATGATAATAAAGAAAACAATAACAGTAAGAAAAGTCCGTTCCACCGCAAATTGCGCGAATTCTCGCGAATTCTCGCGAATTCGTCGTAATCGCAGGTAACGCTTGCCGAGAAGGCATCGTACGAGCAAGGCGAGATGATTGACGAAGGGAGAGCCGTATCAGCGGCGCGTCTTCGTCAGATTATGCCAAATCTACGCGAGAGACGTCGGTTCTCCATCACAGCGGTTCGCCATTAGCCGTCGGGGCTACGAAACTCGAAGCAGGAAACGTTTTGCCGAGGAAAATTGGTAATCATAGACCACCATGAGCGGCATTAAAGTTCGGGGATGGGCGAGTAGCGGGATCTTCAAAGAGAGTGCACTTAGATAATGCCGGCCTGGAGGAGACGGTGGGGTACTTCTCCTACACCCGATGCCGATATCGAGGGGGCTTTTGATGAAGGCTGCGAATTTGGTTGAGTAAAGGGTAATCCTATCACACGCTACGAGATCTCCCGCTGTCGGAAGGGCACGCCTGCGCCAGCCCGGTTGTCGAAAAATCGCGCAGCTATTTCAATCTTCCGGGAACGAGATCGAGCCGGGATAAACCCCGCCAAAAGTCATCGCGAGAAAGAGAGAGAGAGAGAGAGAGAGAGAGAGAGAGAGAGAGAGAGAGAGAGAATTTCACGTTAACTGGAATAATCGAGATTACGTTTCCCGGCTTCGTCGACGCTGAAGATCGGCGCAGTTGGCCGCAGCGCTAATCGACTCTTGTCAGCTTGGACGTTTGACGATTAAAGCTTCTGCTCAACTGAGATATCGGTATCTCCTTCCTCTTCAGTGTCTATCCTTACTGTCCTACCCAAAGAAAGGAGAACAACGATATCACAGCAGCGACGCGCGATATTATACATGTGACACGTGGACGCAGTGCGAGGAATATAAAGATACAAGATTCTGCGAGACTTGGGAAATCTTCATTTTCGCGCGAAAGCGTCTCGATTCTCGAAGCGGAAGCTCGCGGTGGTGCAGCAGTGACTCCGAACCAAGAAAGCATTTATTCAAGGTGAGGATCAGCGAGCCGCGAGCAAGAATCTACCAAAGATTACCACTTGCCGTTCTTGCGGGTGGTAACAAGGGTTCCTCCGAGCCGGAGGACTTCTTAATGAGATTAAGTGCCGCGACGACAAACACTCTCTGGCTAGATTTACATTTTATACATTTTTAAGCGGTCGTCTTACCACGAATATTCCCCGCTCCGATCTCGCCTTGAATGGCTCCTGAATTCTCTCGGTTATTTAACCCCGGCCTTCAACCTAAATAAACGCGCCTTTGCGTACCGCCTTTACATTTTTCCTTCCTCACGGGACGCGTCTTCGTGTCTCGAAACACGATGTTAATCATTGCATTGTTACCGTTGAGAAACCGAGACAAGCTCGCTTCGAGCTTGCTCGAAGACTTTGGCTATCTGCGGAAACACAATCCATGAATACCAGACATTATCTTTACATAGCATGCGCTTGCGTCTATTTCCTCTTATCTGACGACACTTGTCCCCTCGCGAGGAAAACTGATGAAGCCCGGCGAAAAAGTGGCAAATTACGAATTCGTATCAATGACGTACCTCGTCCAAGGGACATCCAGCGGAGACGAGAAGCGTGTGACTGTGCAACAGCAGTAATCGCAGCAGTTTGTTTCTAACTTCGGCGGCTGGGCTCGGAGGTGGCGGTCTGGACCTGTACACTTGAATCTTCAGGGTTGCCACCGATGTCAGTTCGGCCAGAATGTCTCCCACTGTCAATAGCGGACCATCGGCGACTTTCTCCATCGGTAAGGGCTTCCAGTTCCGTATAACAATGCTTCCTCTGGCGCTCGGTATCAGATCGCTGGAATAACCCAGTCGAACGAGCGCCTCGCCCACCAGATCCTGCCAGCGAAAGGTCGAAGCTCTCAATGAACTATTGCCCGGACGCATTCTTGTGCGTTCTCTCACAAATTACGTTGATCAAATTTGTAAATTCGATTAATCAAGATTCGGTGAAAGACATGCGAGAGCTGCTTGATTCTCTTTCAGGTAGTTTAGTTACTATCGAAGGAGACCATTCGTTTTTCACCGAGAAGGGAATGCTCGATTGATTAAAATATCGTGTTAGGCGAGAATAAGTCACTCGTCGCTTCTATTTCGTCAATTAGCCGCGAAAGAACGTGAACGGGAACGCGAGTCTTACCTGGAAGGGCATAGCCACCGGAATGATAACGTAAGAGTCCGTTTCCACTTGAGGGCTTCGCCATTTTTCACGGCTGTTGCTCACGTGACTCTCCACGATATTGTGAATCGTCTCCACTACGCAGTGCACCGGCAGATTTTTCGCTGCAACAGACAGGAAGGAACTCACATGAAGCGCGTTTCATTGCTTGGCTGCGAGTGACAATCGTGACTTGCAACACGCACTTTTCCTACGACCATTCATCTTTCAGTCACTTTCGATGAAGATACTTCTCGATCTCTTTGACACCGCCGACCGTAGTATCAATCAATTCGCTGCGGAGACCGAGGAGGCGACACGAAGATGTCTTCGCGAAGGTTCGGGCCGCGAGGCTCTTGGATCGTCTCGCGCGGCTTCGAAGTGAAGCACTATTTCGGCGTTCGGCTTACAATAGGTATAGTCTTCGGCATCCAAATTCGAGGGGCAGGATGATTCGCGTAGCGCGCAACCGAGGACCGCCGAGCAACGAGAGGGATGCGAGACGGAGGGAGAGAGAGGAGAGAAGTTTAACTCCGGCGCTAAGCATATGCAGATCCACTCGTCTATCCCGAGACAATGGAACCTGCGCGATGGCACAATAGCTGCGATCCTTGTGTAACCCTGACTTAAGTCCCGGAGTCTATCCCACTCCAGATTATAATCCCAGACTTCTGCGAAACCGAGGAAATGGAGTGCGAGAAGGAAAAGAACAAGAGAGACAGAGAAAGGGAGGGGGAGAAAAGGAGAGATTGAGAAGAACGATTACGATTAGAGAGAGAGAGAGAGAGAGAGAGAGAGAGAGAGAGAGAGGGAGGAGGGGGGGGGTAAGGGTAAGTTCCAGCCGCACAATTCCTGAGCTGCGAAGCGTCATGCTTATCCATTAGAGGTACCGTCGAATCTTCGACCATTACATTTCGTTCGCTCTCTCTCTCTCCCTCGCTCTCCCTCTCCCTCTCTCTCTCTCTCTCTCTCTCTCTCTCTCTCTCTGTCTGTCTCTCTTTCTTTCTCTGTCGTTCCGGACACGCACGCGTGTATCTACGCAACGTGGTCATCGACCTCGTCACGCGACAAGCCGAAAAGAAAGGGGATGCGTAACGCTGACGAGCAAGTTTAGATGAAGCTGCGCTCCACGATGTGGACGTCTCGTCATCTGGCGAAACGTCACGTTAGAAAATAGCGCGTTGATGAGGATGCACCGATTCGATTCTCGAGATTTACGCGGCAATGTCCGACGAAAGCTTGTGAAATGGAAATCTGGGAATGCAGATTTCGTTCGGGCGCACGCGCGCGATCTTACTGCCTAAGTAAGGATCAAACGATCCAAATGCAATATCGAGTCGGATCGATAAACAGATCGAAGCCCGGTTGATACAAGGCGCTAAGACACTCCCGTCAGAGACGACCAACAAAGGATTTACCGCGGCACGTTATTAGGTATTAATGGCCGAAACTTCCATCTAATACGCCAGGCATCACAGAGCCATCCACCCCTACGTTGCATAAGACAGGTCGTATCTGGCGGGTCCGAGGGCTGACCAGCGTCCACCTTAATCTAGGGACGTATAGTTTTCATTAAGGCGTCCCGTCCTTGCGTCCCGTCTTTGTGCCGGGATCAGCTGGTTTAAGGTGGGCTTTTACACCGCGCGATTTAATCGCGGCACATCGTATTACGCGCCCTGTTTATTACACCGACGCGTCGTCGTCTCGACGTAAGTCCATGATACACTCCCCGGATCATTTGCGAAAGTATCATTTGCCTAGGGCGGTATCGTCGTGGTACCTCAAGATCGTTCCCATGAAGCGAGATGAAGCGAGATGAAGCGAGATGACGCGAGACTAACTCGTCGTTTCGAGGGAAACGGACAGTCGAGCCAGGAGGAATTTCGGACGATATGACTTCTAGATTGGATACAAGTCACGATGATAGGCTGCAGGAGTGAGATTTTCCATGTTTTTAAAGAGCTTCTACGCCGTTGGCAGGAAGTTGATCGCAAGAAGCGTCGCGGAGAAGAAATGTAAGGGAGGTGGCGAGCACTCATCCGCGAAATCTTTAATCTCTGCAGCGGCAAAGACATTTCTCATTTCTGGTGCAGGTCCTATCGGGTTTCCGGTTATCTCCCCGCACGACGGAAGCGTCATGCCGCTCCGTCTTTGACAGCTCTCGTCGAGAGATAAGATTCATCCGAAGGGCAACCTTTGAAGAAGCGAAACCAGTTTCTCTCGATGGCTCTTTTTCATTTGCGATGCTCTCATCTGGCGTTAGTCCTCAGTATTGTGGTCTCCCTTAGATCTCTCACGCGATTTCTAACGATGAATCCTCATCTAACGATTCCATTGCCGTACGATAAATTCGATTCGATCTGTCGACAGATACGTAGACTCCATTAAAACTTGCCGATTCAAAGAGTGCTACATCACAAGAACATATTCTCGAGGCATAACGCGGGGAAAATCATTTCCAATTAAGCGTCGGAGATTCTTTCCAAAATCTCTAATGTCCGCTTTGCGGCGACAACGACAACGGCGGGTTCGCTCAGGAGAGCTCCGCGAGAGCTCCCGACTTTGCAAATTAACGGAATGCTCAGTTCTGCATCGAGCCGGTGGTGCAGATACAAGATAAAAAGTTGGAACATATTTTTCGACACCTCCCCCTCGTTGTTATCGCCCCCTCCGCAACCTCCGCGATGATAGCCGGCGCAAAGTGCGATTTCGAATGGGAGGGAGAGGGGGATACTTCTTTCTGCGTCTGCAACCCTCCTCGCGCATGCGCGCGCCGAGATTACCGAGATCTTTCTAAATCACTGACGGGAAACGGCGGGTTTTGGGTTCATCGACAGGAAAGTTTTCGTGGCTGTGTCGGCGCGCGATTAAGCGGAACGGCGAAGGGAGAAGCGAAATGAATTTAATTTGTCGGTAAATCAAGCTGGAGACGAGACTGAGCGGGCATTCAAAGGAGGATTCCGATAGCAAGCGCAAACACGAAAACGAACCGCGTCGCGTATTTCTATTCTCGTATTCTCGCGACGAGCTGCAGAACGCGCGTGTCATCGCAACTGACAGACGCTGATCCAAGACGCTGGTGGATGAGCGCGAACTCCGAGTGGTCCCTCCGAGTAGTCCTAGGGTTTCTTCTTCGTTGACCCGGTAATCCAAGACGACTCGCGGCTTAATCTCTAGAAATAGAATAAGGCCAAGCGCGAAGCCACGCGCGAATTGTGCGCGCCGATACGAGTGTTTCTGCGATCTCCGATCCGAATCGGTCATCAAATTCGCGATCATCTTCATCTTCGCGGAGTACGCGTTCGCGGATGGAAAATCGCCGAGCCGAGCCGAGCCGCAGGAACTTGGCGATCCTGGCCGACTGCCGCGGCTACTTCCGTCCTCGGGACTTTGCCTAAGCGTGCGTGCCAGAAGGAAAGTGTGGGTGGTTTCGGTATCTGAGGCTGATCCGGCGGATGTCGGTCTTTACAGATAAGCGACCGGCTCTTTCGAAGTCTTTATCTGCGGCACCCGTCCTCTCCTCTCCTCTCTCTCTCTTTCCCTTCTCGAGCTCCCCTCTCTGCCCTGCCGCGTCACTCTTATTTTCCTCTCGCTAACGAGCCGCCGCGCTCGCCTCGATCATCTGTGTTTTTCGTTATGCCGGATTAATGCTCGCCGGGAAACGCATCCGTTTCGTTTGATTACGTTTAATTACGTTTATTTTCCTCCCTTCCTCTCTTTCTCTCTTTTTCTCTTTTCCTTTCAGTCGAGTAGAAAGTCTAAGCGGCATGATCTTACGTTACGTTTCGTAATCTTGCATCATCTTGAAATTGCACCGTGTGCAATGTATTTGAAAAGATCGCAACGATATCTCGATCTTCGAATCGAGCCGATAGGTTCAGTCGAAGAGAATCGAATCTCCTGTATCGCTTCTGTACGATATTCTCAAGAATCGTCGCGAAAAACTTGTTGCAAAACTCTCGCGTGATCTCTGGCGCATACTTTCGTTTCGGCTTGTTTTTACGGATAGAGGAAAGGACAGAGAAGGATCGCGAGACTGTCGCATGGATTATCAACAAAGCTCACTAGCAAAGATTAACAATTTCTAGAAAAATCGATAGCTATAAAGCGTTGAACCATAAAGCGAGCCTTAAATAACTCGAAATACTCTCACAAGGAGATACTGCAAGAGAGGGAGAGAGAGAGAGAGAGAGAGAAGGCTATATTATCGAATATATATATATATATATATATATATATATATATATATCCTCGCTTATCGTGTATTTACGACCAATCAATCGGAAACCTTAGATACCGAAGATATCGATAGCAGCGTTCCTAGTCATCGGGCATTGCATGCCATGTCCGTAAGCTCGCATGCAGTTTAAGCTCTTTGAGAGGCGCTAAGCTCGCATCCGTCGAAAACATCGGATAAGACGTAATGAGATAAGCCCGCAGCTGGCGCAGCTTATAAGATCACCGGCCACGCGATGAAACCTTCTAAATCTAAGTGTTAGCCGATTCACGGAGACTGGATCACTGGTAGCGTCGACGACGCATCTTGGCGGCGCGCTCCTCGAGTGAGCCGACACACGCGCGAAGAATCGATAATTATCGATTACTCCTCTTCCAGCTGTCTCTTCGAGCGGATCCTGCACGGGAATGGGAGGATAATGAGTCCGCCGAGATTGAGGCGGATCGAAAGCGTCGAGATCAATGATGAGAGCGAAAATCTGGTAACTCGCGTCCGCAGAAGCAGCTCATCGGGTTTGCAGAGAACATAAATGGATCACGTGAACGTAACGTGTACTCGACGACGTAATTCTGATAATGAGCGTTTCGCTCATCGAGATATGAGCGACCGATCCGATCGATCACGTCCAAGAATTGTCAATCTTCCGATTGTTCGAGCAGGGAAAGCCCTCCGACGACGAACGCGATCGCCGTCGATTCGGCAGGCGCAGCGGCAGGCGCGTTCGCTGGAAGCAAGGGTGAAAACTTGCTCTAAGATACTTAGGGGGTAAGCTCTTACGTAACGCGGAGAGAATAAGAGAAGGGTGTGTAGTTCGCCGATACTTGAGCGGGAACGCGCGCGGTTCCGCGCGCGGGACGCGTATTCGCACGCACGCGATCGGCTCGTGAACGGCCCCCGCGTGCCCCGTGCGCGGAAGATTAAAATTACTTGAGTAAACTGCCTGCTCGCAGGACGGAAGGGGTGCGCGCACGCGCGCGAGACGGGCGGGAAGGGCGAACGTCTCGTAAATTTCTCGGCTAAGGAGCTTAATTTGGATTTTCGGTAACGAGTTATTGTGAGCGCCAACTCATTGGGGGATGATTTACGCGGCAGCGGGAACAGGTTCCGGTCGTCTATTACCGCCGCGCGATAGACGGATTACTCCGCGGATTCTGAAGAGAGTAATATCTGGAAACTTCTTATCGCGGACGGGGCCGCGTAACCGGCCTGTCACCCTGAAAAGTTTCCTCCGCGCCGGAAGCCGCTCGCCGCCGTTCGCCATCTTCCGAATATTAACGTCAAAATCGGGAGGCCAGGCTGGCTCCGCATTAGCATATTTATTGCAGCGAGCTTGAGTCGATCTCGTGCGAGTGTCGACTCGCTGGATAAATATACGTTCCAATTTATATCACGCGTACTTGTACATCGCGCGGATTCTACTCTCTGCGGAACGCGGACTCTGTGTCGGACGATGATGCATGATGCGGAAGAACGATATCGCGATCCCTCCCCGTGTCTCCGCGCGCGCGTTCTATCACGTATTCAAATCGGCGACGATCCCCGAGTCCCTGAAACGGAGCGTGTCAATCTGAGGTCACATCTAAGGTAATCTTGATATTAGCCGGTGGAGCTAATTGCTTTCATTTACCAACCGCCGAGCGGCGCGTCTCGATCGATCTCCGAGCTTCGACGCATCGTTCGCCGCGCGATGGATCCGTCGTCGGAGAATTCCAGATTGTTGAACGCTGTTGAGCGTTCGAATCCAATAATTCGAAGCAAAGCGGCACCTAACGCGCTCTTAAACGGCGGATTAGCGTGATCCGCGCGTCTCTCTCTCTCTCTCTCTCTCTCTCTCTCTCTCTCTCTCTCGCGCGCGCGCGCGCGCGCGCGCGAATCGCCGGCCGCGCAAACGAAGTAAGAACGAAAACGGGCGCGCAAGCAATGACTTAGCCTGACAAGCTGATTTAGGAACAGGATGGAGTCCTGCGCGAGAAATCCTCAGAAGGAAGAGCGGCTGATCCTTCCGGCGACCGGAGGAGTCCTGCAGAATGACGTAGTAATCCCGGGGGAGAGCCTCGGCCTTAGCCTTAGCTTAAGCCGTGAGGGTTTGCATACACGGCGGAATGGGGGCGGGGGAGGGGGAGGCGGGAGGCCGACACTAAGACAGCGGGCGCGTGCACGCGTCCTTAAAACACGGATATGCGCGCAACGGGAACACCCCGCCGCCGCCGCCGCCTCCTTAATCCACGAGGGTTCCCGGCAAAACCCGAATTCCCATTGGCCGAGGAATACTAACGGATTTGGCTATTCCAAGTCGCTCTGACCCGATCTGAAATATTTAGCTGGATCGATCCAGCCGGGACAGGTCGAGAAGTGAGATCAAACGAGTTCGCTGCGTGTTTATCCGCCGTACCCGGAGATTACCGAGACTCGGGGCCTTCTCCCTTCCCTTCTCGCTCCCTCTCCCTCTCCCTTTCTCTCTCTCTCTCTCCCTCTCTCGCTGTGGCTGTCTCTCTTTATCTCTGCGCGTTTTTTTGCGGCCCATCTGATAATGAGTGCCGAGCTCGCGCGGCGCGTGTTGAGGGTACTCGTCGATGATCGCGTGATACTTAACCGCAAATTGACTGATCATCTCTCTCTTTGTAGGGCTAGATAAGTGATGGGAGCAACGGATCTCGTTGTTGCTCCCTCACTCCGTTTCTCTAGTCATTGGCCGCAATCCCCGGCGAGTTTCGGCGATTGGAGGCATCGCGGAATCGCCCGGGCGGTGGGGCGCACAGGAGTTAATTGAAACACGTCGCCGAATGGTTCTTTTAAACAATGACGGCGTTTTAGCGACATTGTAGCAAGACACGTAATCTTCGGGGGTTTCCTCTTCGGAGGAGTGACTAAGATCGAAGCGGGGAAGCGCGAGTGGGAGGAGCGGAGAAAACGGCAGCCGCCAGAGCGGAGGATCCGTGATAGAAGGGTGAAGTCTCGGGAAGGGTAAAAGGGGAGGGTTAAAGGGCTCCTTAGCGGAGATCTTAGGCAAATCCAGCGTGAAATCGCATCAGAACATCCCCTTGCCGAAACCACCACTTACTCCTACCATCCTCGCCCGGTATCTGCGGTATCCGCCTAGGGAAATTCTTACTCGCTACTTCTTCGAGCCTGATCGGAAAGGTCGCGCGTGAAATCCTCCGGCGTCCGCTCGCGAGCGCCTCGCAACCCCTTCGGGGGAAACCCCTGTGCAAAAAGCACGCGCTAATCTCCGAGTTACATCCATCGCGAGCGTGCCAACTGGCGATCGCGTCAATCAAGCTGCGATGATGCTGCTGGCACGATATCAAGTTCCCTCTGCGCAAACCACTGTGGAGTCTCCTAAACATGTCCCTAGCATCTTTACCAAGTTTTCATTTCGTACTTTGGGGACTTTGCGGTTTACCGACAGTTTCGCGTAAAACGTCGACAACGTTCGATCTACCGGCATCGATTATCGTCGACGTGTGTCGCTTTTGTCTTCGAGTCCGACTGATTCGTCCGTCAGCAAAATCGATCCCTATCGCTAAGAATCAACGCGCTATGGCGAATTCAGGGGAGGGTGGGGAGAATTTATCTCGATCTTTGTTCGGAGCTTGAAGGTAGTCAGCCTCTGACAATCTGACAGTTACAAGCGGACAATTACTCAAGGCGCTCTTTCTCTCTCTCTCTCTCTCTCGCCCGTCTTTCCTCTCCCCGTATCTCGTCCCACCGCTTCGCTCTCTCTCTTCTCTCTCTCTCTCTCTCTCTCTCTCTCTCTCTCCTTCTCACGGCGCGATCGCGGAGCATTTCCCGGGCTCCGGTCTCTTAATCAAAACACGGAGAGAGAAAAGACATTAAAAGCCGCAGAGAGACTCGTATCTCGCCTCGAAATAGAGCTCTAGCCGACCAGGGAAGATAAGACTCCCCCTCGGAGCCGCTCTCTTTCCGGCGCTCTCTTATAGGATCGCTCTATATGCGCGCTCTATTATTACAATACATCCAGACGCGGCTGTGCGAGAGTCGCGTGCGATTTCCACGCCCGGTGAGGAGATTATGTCAGACCTCGGCGAAACGGAAAAATCTTTCGGCCCGCGTGATAAGCCCTGACAGATCACAAGCGGGGAGGCGCGGGCGCCGAGAGTACAGCGTTTCCTCCCTCCCTCTCGCCCTCTCTCTCTCTCTCTCTCTCTCTCTCTCTTTCTCCTTATCCGATTTTATCCGGACGCGCGAGTCTGTAGGTCTACGACTTCGTCGCGAACGACAAGGCGTCGCCTTGACGCGAGACGCCGAGTCAGGCTGAAATTTGCGATTGCCCTCTGCGCGCGCGTAATCTCAGCGCGCTGTCTTCGTATACATTCGAGCGTAAGCGTACTCGTATAGACACATCTCTTGTGAGCAGGCTCCATTCGTCCCGGTCCTAATGACGACAATGCAGCATCTGTTATCGGAAAATTTGCATCACCTGTCGGATTCTGTTTCACAAGGGAGTCTCCGCGCCGCGTCCGTTCCTACGATTGTTCGGTATCGGCGCCCTTAACGCATCGCGAATCCGCTCGGCGGATACCGAGGAGCCCTGGAGTCTCTGGTACTCGCATGCGAGCCTCTCCCCTTCCTCCCCTGTTCCCACTCGCTACCTCTCTCTCTCTCTCTCTCTCTCTCTCTCCGACTGTTGCACTTCTTGCGACAGTCGCGAGGCGCTCGAACTGGATCCCCGGTTCGAATACATCCGAGCGAATAATGCGTAATCCTCGGTAGGGGGGGGAGGGGCGGGGGATACGCGGACTCGGCGTCTTAGGCTAATCTTGTTAGGCTTTGTGAGCCCACGGCTGACCCTACGCAGAGCGGACTTTTAATCCCTTAACTCGCTACGCGCACGGAGATTTTGCATAAGAAAGAAATAGGATTGTTCTGCCGTCGTCGAAGGCGACGAAGCCGTCTGCCACTGCGCCTCGCCTCCGAAGACATCCGTTATTTTCCGTTGGCGCGTCGTCAGTCATACGTTAACGCGCAGCGCGCGCGTTTCTTCCAATTCCAACGTGTCGCGCAGCTCTCGAGGAGCTGGTTCATCGATATCGATGATTAATATCGATTAATCAGTAGCACGGTATGCGAGACGAAAGTCAGAAGAGTGATCGACAATGACGAATCCGGAGCTGAAAGTCGATTGAAAACATAAATGTCCATTATTTCCTCGCGCATGGAAGTCGGTACTATTAATCGACCGAGAGAGAGAGAGAGAGAGAGAGAGAGAGAGAGAGAGAGAGAGAGAGAGAGAGAGAGAGAGAGAGAGAGAGAGAGAGAATGAATGAATGATCTTTATTAGCTCAGTATATACTATTTGTATAGATAATATGCTTAAAATATAACCTTTTAACATTCTCTTAAATTTATCCTCTCGCGCCGCTTTAACTCGACTGGCAAAGAGTTTTACAGTTTTCCTCCTTCATAGAACACACTCTTCTGCGCACACTCTTCTTGTTCCACGGAAATCTATTGCGATATTTCCAGCTTGTCTTGTTTGCCTTTCGCTTATCGCTTCCTACTATGCCCAATTTATTTCTTAACGCCTCCGGAAACACGTTATTTAAAATCTTAAAAGTAGATATACACACATTGTAGCACAGCTTCTGTCTTACGGACATAAATCGCAACGCCTGCAGCATATCGTCCACTTTGGCATGTCTATCACACTGTAACATGACCGGTCATAGCCCGGTTTTGCGCCTTTTGCAATTTATCCAACTGTGTTTCTCCCATATCAATTAGCAGCGTTGCGCAATATTCAAAATGAGGTGCTATGATTGATTTATGCACCGTGCACAGCTCGTGCATACAGCTGATACGAAATTCTATTGGAAAAACCAATTTTTTAGAGAGAGAGCAAGAGAGAGAGAGAGAGAGAGAGAGAGATCAATAACACGTCGCAACGGAGACCATCGTCGTCGTAACGCATGGAGCATTGAAAAACGCCGAAAGAGCGGCAAACGGCATCTTAACGGATCGGTCACGCGTCCGCGTAACGTTGCGCCTCGCGGACGCGGATGACGCTCGTAGCGAGTAGTGATTAATGCTGAGCGTGTCGCTGTTGTGATACGAGGAATTGAAAAAGAAAGCAAGAAAATGCCCGCCACGCAGCTGCTGGCGAGAGGAAGACAAATGGATTCCCGGAGTACCAATCGTCGCCGAGGAAACTTTAAATAATAATTAACGATGATTACGGCGTAATGCGCCCGCGCGCTCGAACAATGCCGATAAATGGCGGTCATTGTCAATATCGTTTTAATGCTCGCGCTGCGTTTCACGGAACCGACGCGACACGTCGTCTTGCGAGGGCCGCTACTTCTCGCGGGACCGCGTCGTCACGAGGAACGCCGACGTTTTCGGACAATGGCGCCGATCGAATTCGCCGGGCGATCTCCCTATCGATAGGGAAAAATCGAGAACCCCCGCCCGGCCGGCAGCGTTCTGGCGGGAAACGGGAAGCCGCACGAGAGCGGAGAATGCCGGGGTCGCGAGCGTCCCCCGGGACCCCGCGATAGCGAGGGGCGGGGTACATAACGGTTGCACCGCTATCTGGAATTTGCTATGTATACATGCAGCAGCTAGCTGACGAATCCTATTAAAAACATGTACAACTGAGCCGAGAGAAAGAAAGAGAGAGAGAGAGAGAGAGAGAGAGAGAGAGAGAGAGAGAGAGAGAGAGAGAGAGAGAGAGAGAGAGAGAGAGAGAGAGAGAGAGAACGTTTCCACGACGAGACGTCGCTGTGCGACGCCGAGGAAGCGGCGCTGCTCCTTGATGCCGGCTTGTATTTATATTTATAAGAGCCTTAGAACACATTAAGAGGCTCCGCCGGCCATTATGAATGCACAATGGAGTCCGAATCCGAAATCGCGGCTTCATTCCCGCGGTCCCCGTCGGGATAATTAAAAAGGGGGCCAATACGGAGGAGGAGGAGGAGGAGGAGGAGGAGGAGGATTGGGAGGGGGGAGGCGACTCGGCTTACGCGAGGCCTCCCTTTGCCGCGCAGCGGATCCTCCCTTCTTATCTGTTTCCGTGGTGCATCCTTAAAAGCTACGGGGTGAAAGCACGTCCCAGCGTTGATCGCCGCGGCCATTCGCGGCGGCCGTTGTTCCCGTTTTAATTCTGATCAGGCCCGCGACAATCACATTAATTCCGCGATTTTTAATTCCGCCAGGCGCAAATAAAACAGGAGGCAAATATTTAAAGATATTTGAGGAATTAAAAGCGGGCAATTATAGTTATAGTTACCGTTAAAATAACGTTTCATATTTATAATTATCCGCATTAATCACGGTAATAGCAAATATAGTTTAATGATTATTGTTATGCGCGTGTATATATAGTAAAAGCGCAATTTCAATAATGGTATAAATGCAATTTCCTGCTTTACTTTGAACCGCCGATCGGTGCCTACAGTAACGGCATAAATCATGTTTAAAGGTATTACCAAAACGTTTCGCGTAAAATCCAGATAATTTTACGGCCGCGTTACATCGCCCGCGACTTAAAACCGTTCGCGCCACTGGCTGGCTCGCGCGATACTTTTTTTTCTCCCGTCGTCCCGTCCCGTAAATAGCGTCTCGTTCGACGAATCGCGCTCGTTATCGCCGCTTCTCGTCGATCAACATTAAACGCAACGCGCCAACGACGAATTATTCGCCGCTTCGAACCGTTTTGTAACGGCAAACGCAGACGCACGATTCTAGGCGCACGATTATTACCCCGCCCGGCCGGGGTGCTCCCCTCGGCGACGTCACCTGCTCCGAGTCTGAAAGAGGAGAAAGATAAATCGAAAGCAGGATGCAGAGGCGTGGATTTTCGCGGAGGCCGACGCGCGGCGGCGGCGGCGGCGGCGGCGGCGGCGGCGGCGACGAGCGGGCGAGCGCGCACGATCTCACGCACACGCGTGCACGCGTGCACGCGTACGCGCCCGCACACGGACGCCGGCGAACACACGGGGGTAGGGGGAGGGGGAGGGGGGAGAGGAACAGAGAGAGAGAGAGAGAGAGAGAGAGAGAGAGAGAGAGAGAGAGAGAGAGAGCGAGAGAGAGAGAGGTCGGCGGGATCGTCGTATACCTACACGCATCACAATATAACACGCCGAAGTGAATGCCACCAACACATCGCCGCCACCTTCGGGGATTATCCTACGGGGATATTTTTGATCGTGCAATAATCCCTAATACGATTTACACAGCTCGTGCTCGCAGGGACGCACGCACCAAGCCCGGCCGGCCGCTAACGGTTCGGCCCGTTGCACCTGATCGTTATTCCAGCCAGCCACGTTTCGTTTTCACGATTAGAGGCGCGTTAGCGCAAAAACGCGCGGCTCGCGATCGGCGAGGATCGATCGATCTCGATTGTCCGATCGAGATATGGGGTAAGCGATGACTCGAAGGGAACGAGATGTAGAGGAGGGCGAATTGAAAAAGGCTCACCTTAGAAGTGGTTTAATTATAATCCGCGATTGTATTCGGAAGCGAGCGAGCGAGCGAGCGCGCGCGCGCGCGCGCTCGCTATCAAATCAACGGCGCGATAGTATTTAATGCACTTAACTCTCTCTCGCGGCGGGAACGTTTACGCGGAATATTAAATCACACCACACGGTGATCATCAATTCGACTTTAAAGCAGATAACCTTAAATCACTGCAAATATTACGTCCACTTGCCCTTTCAATTACGCGCGGTTACGCGCGCTTCCCCCGGCCGTTGCGTTCCTCATTTGCAGGATTACTCGCGCGCAATACCCGCGACGTGCCTTTATAATTGAGACGCGTGTAATTATGTGTACACACACGCGCGAATCTCATTCGGTACTCCCAATCGCGTTCGATTCTTTCGCGCCATTATCTCCACGGCTTTGCTATCGCGTTCCGTTCCTTCGCTTCAGGCGACTTAGCGGTTACGCAAGCGGAGAGCGACATCCGAAAAGACAGAGAGAGAGAGAGAGAGAGAGAGAGAGAGAGAGAGAGAGAGAGAGAAACAGCGTGAGAGGAGACTGCCAAGGGACGACCGCGGGATTCCGTATCGATTATCGTTGGCGATTAGAGCGTGGCCGCTAATCGCCTACGCGTCGTCCTCGAATCGCAGAAGAGCCGGCGATAGTAAGCGACACTTTGCTCTAAGCTCGCACAGCCGTTAGAACGCCGGATAAAGATAAGTGTCGGGACCCTTCCCCGGTCGTCTTCTTCTTCTTCTTCTTCTTCTTCTTCTTCGTCTTCCTCCTTCGGCCGCGACCGAAGATTAAGCCGGCAGCCGTGAGCGCTGACCCGTGAAGATAACCGACGCGTATTCCATCCAAAGCCGTCGATCGGCTCTCCCCGCGCACATGCGTGCCTCTCGCGTTATAAGCCGCGGCTTTTTTATCAACCCCGCTTGTGTACCCGGCTCGCTGCGTCGTCCACGCTTTCGGATTTCCAAGCGCCGCGCGCCGCGCCGCGCCGCGCCGCAGCGCGTTCGTTGCACTTTGATCCCCCTCACCCGTTATGAGAGGCGCGAGAGGAATCACGCCGCAGATAACGCTCGCGCTTCGCACTCGGAACGAAAAGATCGACGGGGGATGACGGCGATCGCTCCTCGGAACAGCGCCGATTCTCTCCCCTTCCTCGGACGCGAATTACGCGTCCGTCAACAATAGACGCGATTGATTTCGAGTCTAATTCCCAGTCTAATTGCCCAGATCGTGGCGCGATACGCGTTAATGGCGTTAAGAAATGATCCGATGCTAGCATAGTAACGCTTTATTCGTGCATGTAATTTTTAACCACCGCCATCGCCAGTCGTCATTGCGCGAGATGCATCAGCGAACAATGTCACTATGGGGTCACAACGGAGCGTTTTAAATATCGCATGACGAGCCAACGTTCATGAACATCTCGCCGAATGTCTCGCCGTATCGAACGAGCCGATTCATTCGCGCGCAAATATTTCCTTCGCTTCGTCAAAGCCGACGAGAGTTACGACACAGACAAGCGGTACAACATTAAAAGCGAGAGAGAGAGAGAGAGAGAGAGAGAGAGAGAGAGAGAGACAAAGCGGCGAAGATTTCGGTGCGCGAGTATCCCCGCCGAGATCTAGGATCTTGTTTCGCGATAAGCCGCGGCTCGTTATCGCGCGCGTTGTACGTGCTGCGCGCGGATCAGGGACTCCTCGCCCGCTTCGGATTCCGGTCCGAGTGGCCGATCGCGCACGTGACCGATGCGACCGTCAGCGATCTCGCGGAAAGGAGCGCGGAATTAATTCGACTCGCGCGTTCTCCGCGATCGTTCGCGTCGCAGCGATTGGCAATCGCGCACGGCGCAAGCGGCGTCCGTGTGTGGTGCGACGGTATAGTGTTACGAAAGTGCGCTTTTAATCCCCTTCCTCCSCCCCCCCCCCCGCCCCATGCCCCCTCCTTTCGTCCCCATCCCCCCTGCCCCTCACCCCCGAGCGAAAAATCAATAGCGTGCCCCCTTGATGGTTAAAACCTCCCCCGGGATAAGCCCGGGCTGGGACCGTAGTTAAATAAATCCTGGATCAAAGGATAAGTCCTATACCTACCCCGCTCTCCCTCTCCGTCTCTCCCTCCCTCTCTCTCTCTCTCTCTCTCTCTCTCTCTCTCTCTCTTTCTCTGTTCTTTTTTTTCATTCGCATATACTTTCTCCCCCTTTCTCGCGAGCGCGCGCGATCCTCTGTGCCGCCGCTCCCTTCTCCTTTTCCCATCCTCTGCCGCTGTGTATCACCCCATCTCCTCCCTTCGCCTTTCCCGCGCTTTTCCATCCACCGCGGATTATTGCCAAGATCGTAAATTATGAATCTTAACCAGTTCGACCGAGTGAAATTATTTCCTATCCCTCTTCCCCTCTCCTACCTTCTACGGGATGGTCCTCCTGTTCTCCTTTTATTTGGCCGGCTACGCCGGCTAAGCACGAAGATCGAGATTTGTGACGGTCCCCATTCGACGGAATTAAGATCATGTTCCGTCCTTTTTTGCAGCGGCGCTCCTTTCTCTCGTCGCTCATAGCTCGGAGCTTGCCCTCGCGGGCACCTCTCCTTCATCGCTCGCAGCCCATCGCGCGAGCTTTAATCTCGGATTACCTCGTGCCACCTCCAGGATTAATCCGAGGCGGAGTTGACTTATTTGCAAACGACGACGACGGCGACGACGACGATGATGATGACGGCGCCCGATGACAGCCGCGTCGAGGAACGCGCGATTATCAACGGCGAGTTTGCAGGAGCAGTTCTTCGGCGGCGACAGAAATTAATGAGCACTTGCGCAGCAAAGTCGGTTAACTCTGACCGACAATTTATTTTACGCCCTTTTCGATGTTTGTTTCGGATAGAAATGAAGAATTAGCCAAACCGAGATCAAAGGCCAACCGATGCCGCTCGAGCCGACAAGGCACGAAGCAAGGATCCCTGATTAATGGATCTCCCTTTGCCGGATGCGTGATTCGGGTTTCCGCAAGGATACAAGCAGTTCCCGGCGACCGTTTGAATACGCAACAAGGATGGACGCAAAAGGACAGCGAGATTTTCTAGCGAGCTTTCTAAGGATACTCGAGTCCTTAAGTCAACAGGGAAACATAAAAGGAATCGAAAGTTTGTACTGCGCGCCGGTCTCGTCCCGAGATTTCCGTTGAATTCGAAGGGCTTTTTGTACCAGGACCTTATAGGACGAACGTCGGATCAGCTCGTCTTAGCCAAAGAAACGCACGCTCGGATAACTGCCAGGCGGGACGTCGCTGATCCTGAATTTGGACGGAGTTTAGGGGGTTTTCGTATCAGGAGCTCATGATTACGCAATCGTATTCTATTCGCGTCTTTCCTCCTAACGACAGGCTCGCTCGGGGATCGTCCGAGTCCTGTCCCATTTATCCCGCCTGCCTCTTCATCGCGCGAATATAATCTTGCAGCGATAATGCGGCCTTTTTAACGGAAAGGTTACAAGCATGGCCGCCAAGCTGCATTCTCACATAATGAAAGATGTAATCCACAGCTTCTGTGTAACAATGTTTCAACTTGGAATTTAGTGGAATCGACTTAATCGAGGAATTTAATTAATTTACCAATCACTCGTCATTTTTCGAGACGATGATCCTTTTCCGATAGAATATCTCTCAGCGGATCTCATCGTCGAAACCTCCTCGCGCATAAACAAGTGTCCCAAAAACAAGAATTTATACGACGCAGCGTCATTGCATCGCAAATGAAATGAGATATACCATAACGGGATGAAAAACGAGGCTCGTGTCGCGGTTCATTAACGCCGCGCCGTGTTGCGAATCAAAAAGCGCGCCTTCTCGTCGTCCGATCGATTCGCTCGGAGAGTCGGGATTAGCGGACGCCTTTACTTCCGTCCGATGGATTTGTCTAGATTTACCGGACGTCTCGCCACCAGGACCTTATGAGGTAACTTTCCCAGCGCGTTCCCGGCGAACGAACGAGCGCGAGGCGAACCGCGTCGCAGGATCCTCCGCGTCCTGCCGCCCTGGTACCTCCGCCTACGTATATCCCCTCTAAATCGTCCGCGGCGGCTTTGCTTACGAGCGAGCCTGGATTCCGTCGTCTCCCAATCCTCGCGCCTGTTGCCGGATGACGGCGGGTCATCATCCCTGTCGGGCTCCCCGCGATATCCCATGAGAATGTGGGTAAGGCCACTGTGTGACCTCTCCGTGCCAGGAGAGCATAACGCCGGGGGAGAAGGACGGGGAAGGAAGCGACGCATTGAACGCGGGGGAGCGGGGTATCGTGTGTCAAGGATCCATAAAAAGTCCCGGCAGGAGTGACTTCCTGTTTGGCGCGGCTTCGAGTTCGGAATGGGAATGGGCTATCTCGAAGATCGCCTCGAAGAGCGAGCAGCACCGAGCAGCGAGACAATTATCAATGTCCGAAAAATTCATCCCTCGCGAAATGATTCGCGCGATAGTGCCGACGTTCCAAATTCAGATCTGGAGTCATGCTGATGCTGATGATATTTGTAAGATGCACAACTCGTGCAGAATCGATCCGGAAACCGGATTATGGAATCTCTCGTTTTTTAACTAACGAAACATGTACAAATACTCGAATAAAATTAATTTCACGCTTTTTCATGTTTTTCACGCTTAGAGTCGTGAGGATCTCGAATTTATCTCAAATTTAAAAATATCTCCTTAAATACCTTAAATTCAATATGAAAGCGATACGCGTATATATTTCATCCCCCTTTTCACTTTTAGTGCTCGATGGCATGGATCGAAAAGGGAAAGAGAATTCAGTTTTATATTTCTACAATATCCATCATGCGTGGCATTTTGATGCGCATCCCGGCGTGCAAAGGTTTTAAGCATTCATAATGCTTGTTTGTCGTGCGAGAAACATGCAATTCGTTCTTATTCCATCTTGATAATTGACGCAGTGAAAACATGCACCGCGATACCGACTGAAGCACGCATGGAGCGAACGGCCGTAGTAAACGGCTCTTCACCAGCTGCAATTTACTTCCCAGACAAAGAGATCCCTTCGAAAAGACGGTGGCGGTTCCTCAGCAAACGGAGGGTGTTGTTTACCGAGGGACTAGGAGAACAGAGCCGACGACGGCTTATTGTTTGTCTAACACCATCCGAACGGGCCGAATGGCATTCCCGGTGGTGTCATCCCGTTGTGATGATCAGGATTTCATTTTTGGTGCTGGAGGTATAAGTTCGTCCGAGGTTTTCAGGAGGAGCGAGGAGCCGACGTGAATCTGCGATTTTCGCATCTTCATCATCTTCTCGTTCTCTCGGCATCTTTTATTTCTCAAGACAGTGGCAGGAATAAAATTCTGCGACTTTGTGCAACGAAGCGTTGTGTAACGTTTATCCAAGTTTCAAATACGTTAATCCGTAAATCGTCTTATCTTTTAATATTGATGCATGAATACAAATTTTTCTAAAGGAAAATGTTATTAACCAGAAAGGGATAATGAGAGAAAGGAAGAGATAATCTATACGTGTATGTTTATGTGTATAAACATCATTTGTATATCTAATTTGAAAATGTAATAAAGAGGTATGGAAAATTAATAAAAAATAATATTGATTGACAAAACGGTGTAATCGATAACAATAATTCATAAATGTATTGAAATGCAAAATTCTACGTTTCTGCGTTCTGAACCGCTTCCTTCGCTGTGATCCATAACGAATTAACTAATCTCGGAGATTATATAACTCTGGCGTTTTGTTTGGCGAACCTGCTTTGGATTACTAGAGGATTACTAGATTTAACCTTAAATGACGGGATTATATAATTTAGGATTGCTTGCGCTTAGTCGAGATACAGGAACGTGACAATTAATTTTTCATTAACGTAAATTTCATGAAATAATAGATATATTCATTATGCATTATCTTGAATTAATATCTTAGTGTCTTTTTTATGAGGAAATACTCTCGTTTCATTTTGTTTGAATAGTCTCAATATTCTCAATATTCTCTCTCTCTCTCTCTCTCTCTCTCTCTCTCTCTCTCTCTCTCTCTCTCTCTTTCTGTGTGTGTACGCGCACTCGTACACAATACACTTGAAAAATGACAAAATGAGGTCTCTTGTAGAGAACTTTCTGCGCAACATAAATCTTTACATTGACACGCGAATGATAGCCCATTGACGACAACAAATCGCAATTGAGCGGGCTTATTTTTATTTCTGCCGTACATTATTGCCGTACATTAACCGCATTGCCCTTCATTTTTGCCTTCACAGAAGTCGAACATCACTTATTCGATTTGCCTCGTAAAACAATCAGACCGAGATGATAAGAGATCCCGAATGATAGCCGAACAAACAAGAGCTGAGACGTAATTAAGATAGCTGACGTATCAAGACAATGAATCTTTGTTTCTCCTCAGTTTTGTACGCTTTTACATCTCTTACACTCGCACGACGATAAGGGCGGCAGTCATTTATCACTCTTCTTTTTCCCTTTTCTTTTTTTGCTTTCTTTAAGAAGAGAGGACAGAATGCAAGGTGCAAGATTAAAGGCCGCTTTCAGAGCCAAGAGCAGGCGAGACGGTATCCTCGTTCGGAAGATACTGTCGGATGCTGCGCAGGCTCATCCAACGCATTATCCCCTCCCTCGCTCAGCCACCGGTTGCTACGATTTTTTTCACGACTCTCGTGCGTAAACAACTAGCAGGGTAGCATACGCACCCTGCAGGATACCGCCGATCCTTCGGGAGCCGCGCGATCCGGGCGGGCGGCGGAGGATGATGACAGTGCAGGATGACGGGGTGCGGGGAGCGAAGCCGTACGGGACGGATGCCCGTGCCCGACAGAAGAACGAGGAGGAGCGAGTCGGCGCGCGCGCACGCGGGGGAGAGCGAGCGGCGAGGGGAGGGGGACGGAAGGGTGCGTGCGCGCGGCGTACGTGCGTAAGAATGCCACGTCCTGGCGTCCTGCTCTCCTGATCGGCGGGGTCCTACAAAAGCCCTTATTTGGGTCACGGGGCATTTCGAGGCTCCGGAACGGAATCCGAGACACCTTCCTCTCGCTCCTACTGTCCGGTCAGCGAAAATAAGGCGACAGGTATCGGACAAAGGACCTCATTTGCATATTTTTCGGCAAGATAGGAGCCGAGCGGCGGCGAGTCAGGCCGCCATCGAATAGATATTCTCTCCTTCCCTCCCACCTTCCACCTCCCCCTCCTCGTTCAGCCCCCGAAGAACAGGAACGCGGCCACTCGGCGCTGGGATATGCGCTCCTGGTACGAGAGACGTCTATTAGGCCTATAAATTATCGATCACGTGGCGGTGAAACGCGGAGAGAAGCCGGACCGAAGCGAAAAGAGAACCGTGGTAGGTACAATCGGGTCAATGAAGATGTACAACCGAAAGGTGAAAAAGAAGATAAAAAGAATCGCATTGTATCACGCTAAATTGCTCATTAGAATCGGGCGTGACTCGACTTCGAGGAAAGATTAGATCATCGCGATTAGACTCCTTTGTATTTTACGTTCAACGACAATCAATCGAAATGGGGACGCGTTGGTTTAAGTCGAACCGGCATAGAAGACATAATTATCAAATTTAATGTACGAACGATAAATCGGGAAAGATCAATTGTTTATCTATATATATTCTTCAATATAAAGATACAAACTTTTATTTTTCTTTATATTTAAGAACACGTTTCTCGAGTTTTGCTCGAAAAAGAAGGAAAGAAATTTAAGCATCCTGAGAATGATAAAACAAAAACGGAAAAACAGTTTTACAATAAAATGATATCGCATATTCGAGAGCTGTACGTATAGAGTTACTGCTAAAAAGAGAACCTCTCACGAAAAATGGAACAAAGGTAAGATATATCTTAACGTAAATGTGTAAAATCGCAAATGTGTAAAATCGCCTTCTGGAACGAGCACAGAAGAGGCGTGAAGAAAGAAAAGAGAAATATCGACGAATGTCGGAATAATTAGAGCAGCAACGCTTGCGCAACGTTCGGCAAGCGCAATCGGCGAGCGAACGGGCGGGCATTTAGGAAGGTAAAAAAGGGTAACGCATGACCCTTGAGCATCAGGGATGCAGGATCCCGAGGCGAAGAAGTCGCGGGAGTCGCGTTTCGGGAGCCTCGGAAAAACGGGAAGTCCAAAAATCCGCGAGGATCAGGCCGTCATATCGCTCGCGTCGCTCGCTCGCACCACCTGACGTGCGCGTCGACTTCCGCGCCTCCTGCGAGCCTGATTGCCACCTCCGCCGTCGCTCCTTATCCCGAATCTCGCGCGCGGGATGAGGCCGGCCCAATCCGGCGCGCGGGTGATCCACGGCTCGAACCCCGCGGAGCCGCCCGCCCGCTCCGGGGATGTCCTTGAACGCGGAGCAGGGAATCCGGGGAGTCACGTGTGTGCCTCCTTCTTTCCCGTCCGCGGCGCAACAGGCTAACGGCGCTTCTTCGGCACCGGACCGCACAAAGGATCTACACGTGATCCTTGCCGGTACCTCCTGCTATCCTGACCCACGAAACTCGCCGCAATAATCTCCTGGGAAGTTTCTAGCCCGATCAAGGGGATAAATGTCCGCGGGATCGCAAGACACGATGATCCTCCCGACTCGAGTCGAGAGACGGGAGAGAGAGGGGGAGAGAAAGAGAGAGAGAGAGAGAGAGAGAGAGAGGGAGAGGGAAGGAGAGAGCACTCCGAATCCTGCGCGCGCATATTCGTGCGTCCGGTGCGATCGCTCGATCGCAGCTTGTTTTTCTTGAGGAGATTTGAAGCTGCGCGGTGACATAATGCTGAATAATGTGCAGGCGATAAATAATCAAGCAATTAGTCGCATTCGAGTCAATCTCGAATGTTCAAGATGCTTCTTTATCTCGAATCAGATTGCATCCGATTTAGATAAGGTATTCGGCTATTGGGTTCCAAAGAGATTAGAAATAGCTTATAAATTTTCTTTCTTCGAGGAAGCTGCATAATTAATTCGGGTATCATTGAGACATGCCATTATTCGTACGTACGAATACGTGCAACACGGCACAGCAAGTAATTTCCCATACATACGCTACATAGTAACCGCGCGCGCGCGCGAGAGAGAGAGGGAGAGAGAGCAGCTCTTTCGAAAAGCTTCCGCTCGTAGGAATTTTAAATGGTCGGCGATAAAGTTGGCGATAAAGCATCTGAAATTATCGGATTTCGCAGCTATCTCATTGATATGCGAATCTAATTTCTACTCGCCGAGCGCGAGTTTTCGGCTTGTCGTTGCGCCGGTACATATAATTTATTTGCCGCTATAGCGGTTGCGCGCATAATCCGGCATTAAGCCGGACAGTGATGATAATCAGAGTTTTGTTAATAGAACTGCAAAAGGCTTAAAGCCAGCGGACCTTGATATTACTTGACGGCGCGCGATCCCGAAATCCCGCACGGTATCCTTATCGCACGCGGCGGTGGGTGGGTGGGTGGAGGGGGAGGAGGGCGTGGGAAGGCGGAAGGCGTGGGGAGAGGGAGGAGGGGCAGGTTCTTGAAAAATCAGATGACACGCGGCCAAGACGTCTTTCTCTCTATGAATCATTTATTACGGCGTATTCGGCATTACGTAATCCAAGGTCACAATCCGCAGATTTACCGTCGGAGATGCCGGTGAGGTTTCAGACTCTCTAATCCCAAGGTGCGCCCCGTACGGAGGAGACAAAATGGCGGGATTATACAAATCCCATATATCGCTTAATCCGGGCTTAAGATTATGGTGATAGAGCAACGACCCCTCCTATCTTTCGGAATTTTTCTCCCATGAAAACGCACGCCGGGTTGGAGCGCGGGTTGCCGGTGGTGCAGGAGGGATACCGGAGAGGGGATAGCGAGGGGTCGACCCGAATTTTTCAGGCTACGTCTCCGCGCCGAAACGCAACGTTCTGTTATTCCGGCGAGCATATTGCGCGCGACGTGCAGCCGAGAGCGAGAGAGCATTGGAGCAACGATCGCGCAATGAACGCGCGAATCACCGTCGACCGAGTTGGGCGAGCGATATCCCGTAAAATGGAGCATTTTTCCGGCAATCCCGGCGCGCCGCGTCGCGTAGCTCCTCGCGATTCGTTCCGGCTTCGTTCCGGCTTCGGACCGGTTTCGGCCGACGCTGCTGACGTCTCCGTCGTGTTTTCCCGTCATTCTTCCATCATCCGCGCGACAAAGCGCGCCTTGTTCCAGATCTTCGCGCCGACCAACCGATATCTCTCGCCGATGCAACTCCGCGCATCTCGTGCGCGCGAGCGCGCACACGTACGCCGAGCGTACACAGGCGCAGTATCTTTCGAATCGTTCGTAGAATTCCCGTCGTATCAGGACGGGATGTAAAGCTTCCTGGGGGATGAGCCGCTTAGCCTCTAAACCTTGTGTGCTCTGCCATAGTCCTCCCGCCGCCGCCGCTCCCGGCAGCCTCTCGACCGCCCTTTTGTACGAACCATCATCCACGGTCCGCGTATGAGTGCGCGCGTACGTGTGCACGCATACGGGACGGAAAGCGGGCCGTATACGCGGCCCTGCACGGGGATTATCCGGGCTCTGTATTCGTGGGGATTATCTTTGGGCGCCGCGGACGTACGTGTGCGAGCGGCGTTGTGTATGTGCGTGGCCAAATCCTTTAGTGGCTCCCGGTCTGCTTCTCTCCCTCGCTCGCCGCTCTCGGTCCTCTCTGTCTCTCTTTCTCTCCCTGCGTGCAATCGTATGTGTGCGCGTATGCGCGTGTACGTACGCGCGCGCGCGCGCGCGCGCGCATCCGCCGAGAGCACGACGGACACACACGTACGTGCGCCCGTCGTATACACGTGCACGCATACGCGAGCCTGCGTCACCGGGTTTGACCGAATACTGCACGTATGCACCCGCGTTGGCGCTCGCGCGAGCCCGTACCCCTGCCTACGTGTGCACGTGTACGTGCACGCGCGCGCGCGCCTGTCTGTGTACGCGGGCGGGCGCGTATACGTGAGTCCGGGATTAATCCGGGATTATTGGTCGTGTGTGCGCCGCCCGCCGTCCAAATCCAAAATCCAACGCACACAACTCAGCTAATCCCAACCCGTCCCCCCGCCCCGCCCCTCGCCGCTCCTCTCGTCGCCCTCGCCTCGCTTCCCTCACTCGGCGTATCCTGTGTTCCACGTTCCACCGAGAGGTACGGAGAGTTGTCTACAGGGTGTATCCGAAAGTACGCGCTCGCCGATTTTTGCCGTTCGATCAAATCGGACCGGCTGCCGGTCTGCTGCCGAAGGTTCCCGGGGATTCCTGTTAATTCGCATCCTTCGCCGGAATTCTACCGGTCGCCGAGGATAAGGTTAACTCGACACGTAGGTTAATGCGGGGGCATCGCATGGATCGGAGGATCCAAGGATCCTTGCTCTTCGAGCCACTCGATCGTCCATCGGTGTTTTCATACTTTGCGCTGAATTAAAAATGGATCTCTCCGGCGCGCGTGTGCGCAATAACGCGGCGAAACGGAGCGCGCGGGGAATGCGGGACGTCTCGGGGGGTTTCATCGAGGAGAGAAAAGGAAAGGGAAAAAAAAAGGAAAAAATCGAAAATTACGGGATCAAAAATCGTCGGCGTAAGCAGACGGTTACACACGGAACGTCCATTGTCTCCGCGAGGCTGATGGCGTCGCGGATAGCGCACGACTAGGACAGTCGAGAGATGTATAAGTGATTTTTAAGTGGGTCTTCAATGCTTCGTTGCGTCCGTAATTAAAGATAGATTACGATCTTCGTCGTCCAGGATACGTCACGGCGAGTAATAGCCCGCCGAATTACTTGCAGCCATATCAGCACGAATTGAATTTCAACCGGTACTTGCTCTCGGTACTGGTACTAGCACTGGTACCATCACCACCACCACTACTACTACTACTATTCTATTCTATTCGACGATTTGCGAGTCTGCGTTCGATTGCGAACTTGCCGAGCCTTTTCGATAGCTATCGAGATCGGGCATCCGATTAAAGTATTAGCAAGAAAAAACTCGACGCCGAATCGAGCAGGAGACAAAAGCGTGATAGTCGTTAGATACATGAAGAGGACACGCGATAACGCATTGTCCCCGCGCTCGGAGCAAACAATCTCTGATATCACCAAGCACCTTCCACCGAGGCCGACTGATCCGGAGATGGAAATTATTTCTTCTCGCGGATAACGGGCTCCAGTTATTCCCTCCCTTTCCCTTCGTCCGGGATTTTACGATCGTGCCCCCTCCGAGGGACGGGGGGAAGTTTGATCCGTGCGGGATAGCGGCCGATTGCAACAACGGTAAGGACGTCCGCGCGCACACTTGCGCACCTGTGAGAAATATCCGTCCGCAATATGGCCCACGATTGCCCCCCCCCCCCTGCCGCGAGTTATGATATCGATTTTGCCTTCGGCTTAACGCGTGGTCAGGTTGAAAGCTAGAGCACATACAGGGCGTCCTGCGAAAGAATCATTCGTCTCCGTTGCGGTGACGAGCAAGGACCGCGCGTTGTTCGCCGATCCGCACGCACACCGTATCCTTCCAGCCCGTTGTCGATTAATCGGCGATCTGCAACGTCCACCGCTTCACTCCTCTCTTCCTCCCACCCTCTTGTTTTTCCGTGATGGCGAATATCCAATTTCGTTCCTCGCAAACGGGATGCTCGTCCTCCGAATATCTTCGACACGAATCCGCGAGGAGCACGGGCAGCTCGCGCTCGCAAGTTTCCGGATTACCGAATCAACGCCCTTGGGAGCTTTTTAATTCCGACGAAAGCGGCGGGAATTCAAAGGCGGCCCGCCACAAAAGGCCACCGCCAGGGAGTATCGCGTAGGGTTAAATGGCGTAACGAGTCCGATCGTATGGCGCAAGACGCCATGGTAGGTGTTCGCAGGTCGCCTAGCCGCATAGCCAGGGATTCGAATTTAATCCGGATTAGTTCGTAAGGGTCACAATATCCTCCCCTCTGACTGCGCCCCGTCCGTTCCGTCCTTCGCGCACACGGATGCGCATATATAGACATCTCCCCCCCCCCCCCCCCTCTCTCTCTCTCTCTCTCTCTCTCTCTCTCTCTCTCTCTCTAGGTAAATCCGGACGGAACACACGCGGACGATTATCCTAATTCCGAGCTGACGCTTACGGTCTCGCGGACTGAAAGAGAGGAAGGTGAGGGATGGGAAGGGGGACGCGGCGAACGATCTCGTCTTTCCGGCTCACCTTTGATACGAGCCGACGCGAAATCGCTTCTTAGCGGAACGCGACGACGCCGACTTATCCCTCGAATGCGTTCGGGCGCGTTATTCCGATGCACCCCTGTTTTCTTTTCTTGGATCTCGCGGATAAGAAGCCCGGATAATCTGGCTCTGAGATTCATTAGCGTCGCCGCGCGAGCATTGATAAAAATTACGACCGAAGCAACCCTTGCTTGCTTCTTATCCGATTGCTTTCCCGCTCGCCGACATTCTCGGCTGAAAATTGGCCCGACGAAATTTGGGCCCCCTCGCGTCCCTTTTCGGGAGAATTCGGGAGATTTCAGAGGCGCGCGCGCGCGCGCGCGCTACCCTCGATGAGAAAGCCGGAGATAAGAACCGGGAAAGCGGAAAGAGGATCCGCGAGTGCACGCGGAGGGGAGGGGAGTGTAGGAGGGGGAGGGGAGGGTCGGGGGKGGGGATTAACGGTGACGCACGAGGATTTAAGGAGAATCCACGAAATCCGTGGATTCAGGAAGTGCGTGCTTCTGTCCACTCCGCATCGTCTCCCACATCGCAGCGTGCGCCGTGCTTTTCTCGCCGCCTGGATCGGCACCGGCAAGGCAAATGTGTACTCTTGCTCCTTGGATTCTCGATTACGATATCGCGCATGATCGATCCATCGCGAAGCTGGATTTCCTTGGAAATTTTTCGAGCGATCTCTCGAAACGGAGATCAGTCCCACGAGCAGTCCGATCTCAAATAATGTACGATGAAATTTCCTTTCACTTGCCGCGGCGAAGTTGTAAGGAAAGGGAGCAACGGATAAACGGTGGGAAAGACGCACGACGCGTCAAACGATAAGCTTCCCGAGCATGCGTGCGGTAAATTCGACACGCGTGAATTCAATCGTGAATTATTCAAGCGCAAAAAGATAGCGTCGAAGAAACAAGATTCATTGTATTTATCGCGTAAGTAATCGCTTAAAACCATAAACCATTTCTTTTGATATTTTTCCGATAATTCCCGGAGCGAATGGCTGCCTCGATAAAGTACAATTAAATAATATAACGGCGACAACGGCGCTCGTCTTGCAAACATGCGTCTATCCTGCAGCCGAGCAGGAATTCTGAAAATTCTGAACATCAGTTTTCAGCGTAGAACGTAGAATTTAATAGAAAACTAAACATCGCGTTATGTGGCGTTTGATTCTCGCTACAAGCGGACGCGTGCAAATTGTTTCTACCGCATTATCGAGGATCAAGGAAATTCCGCCGATAGTCTATCTCGTTTACGAGCTTTAACGACCCCTCTCGCACGACCTCCGTCGACCATACACGTCTTCGTCATGCTCAGCGGAAGCGGGACTTTGTAGCGCGACGTAGCAACCGATTATTATTCTCAACTGTCGCGGACAAAACGGCCGCATTCGAGCATTCTCGAGCAATCTTACGATATCTTGATCCCGCGATCGTATCGCTACTTATTAGAATCATCCACTGTGATTAGATACACGCTTGCTTTCTCTCTCACTTTCTTCCTCTTTGCGAGGCGACTCGCATAGAATTCGGGCGAAGCACGTCGCGCCCTTCCTGGAGAAATAAGAGGAGAGATCGGCGAGAGATCGGAGCTACCGAGTGAATTTTCGATAACTCCCGCCGCCTCCTGCCCTCTCGCCATCCACTTTACGCAAACGTTCGCATCGGCTTCTGCCGAACGCGAGAACGCGGGAACGTCGATTAACCGCGCTTCCGTTTGGCGGACTACACGTTAATGGACGTGACACCGGGGCACCGGTCGTTGCTTTCCTCGTCGTTCCGTCAAGTTCGCGTCGCGAAGACGCTTCTCGCCAACGTTCTCTCCACGTCAAGGCTAACCTGATTCGGCCAGTCGTCGGAATCGCTCAAATATTGCGGGACGCGATCCCGCTTAAGTTTAAGGGCGCGCGCGAGGAAACGAGAAAGATGAGAATAGCGCGGAAGACTCCGGGCTAATTTATCGCTGATATCGATGCCTGCAGCTTCTCCATCGCGCCACTTTTGCCGTCACACTTTCGTGCTACCTTGCTACCTTGCGACAATAAATTTAGGAAAATAACGGGCCCGCAATTCGGGCCGAAGACGCCGAATATCGATGATCAACGCACTCGCTCCACTACTCGTCTGATTCTACTCTCAGCTCATAATTGACGGATCGATAAGCGCGGGCGGCGGCGGGGAGGGGGATTAGCACGGAAGTGGGGGTGGGGGGGACTCACCTGTGCTCGAGGCGGATTTGCTGAGATCAAAGCCCTCCTGCTTCGGACTCGCGCTGATTTCTTGCTTGGGGTGCTGATTGTGCGCGGAGAACGGCGTCTGAGATGCGCTCAGCGGCGTCTGCGACTGCAGCGGATGCACCGGCGGGGGKTGAGGTGCGTTCTGCGGCTGAGACTGCTGGGACTGATGAGACTGAGGGCTCCTCGGTAACGAGGACACGCTGCTCGGTCTCGATGGCGGCGAGGCCTTGTGTGTCAATGCCAATGCTTGGCTCTGCAATATCGCGGCAAGAGCCACTCGTTAGCGTTTCTTTCGAGGCGGCACGCGCCGACGTCTATCGAGCATGTAAAATGATCAATGTTCGTTTCACGATGTCACGGGAAAGCGCGAGTCCGATTCTAGTCTCGGTCGTAACAAAGAGATTCTCTCGCGTGGTACGATGAAAAATTGTTTGCGCATCGCGACGACGCGGAGGAAGATCTGATGCCAAAAAGCACGATTCATCGTACATTTTCCCGCTCGCTCGCAACGAGCTCCCTGCCGCGGCTCCTGCGCCGTCCGCGGAGCGGAAATATTTTCTGCGCGCAGGAGCGACGCGTCGTGCTCCTGTTTAAATTATTTCATCGTCCATCTACGGTATAATCCCGCGAGAGTGCAATCATCGCCGCGGGCTAACACGAATCCTCGGTCGTCATCGAAAATCTCCAAAGACGAAACCATGCTCGCGCGTCGTGCTCGCAAGCGCTCCGACGACTGCTCCGTTTCATCGTGAAATGAAATCTTTTGAAAAACCGCCGCTCAATATCGCTCAATCGATCGTTCGCGATCGACACGCGATCGATAATCGATAATTGACGTTTGATGACACGATCTCAGCGGCTGAGAAATCGCTTTTCGAAATCGGCTGGCGAGCGCTCGCGATCGGAGGCGATGTAGCGATTAAAAGAACCTTCGGCGGCAATTCACGGTGAGAACGTGGAGAACGTCGCCTAAACGCGGTCGAATCTGCGACGTTTCGGTCGACGTTTCGGATGATCTAAGCGTCGATGAAATCTGAGCACGTGCTCAATTCCCGAGGCAGGCGGCCGCCAGGCTAAGGCATAAGCGCGGACTTAGATTTATGTACGAATGAACTGAACTTAACACTAACGGCTAAGCCGTCCACGGTGTCAACTGGGGTCAACTGGACCCAGAATGCGACAATCCTACATCGCCGCCGCCGCCGCCGCCGCCGCCGCCGCCGCCGCCGCCGCCGATGTGCGAAATGCACCGAGCGATGGATTTCGTCGTCTGGAAACTGGATCGGATCGTCGATGACGCCTCCGTGGAATAAAAGCGGCGGAATGAACGCGACGCGACGCGACGCGACGCGACGCGGCGCGGCGTTTAACCCTCCGCCCGAGCCTTCACGACTTCCTGCCGCCTTCGTGCTCGCTCGCAATCAGCGATTTTTGCGGGTGCTTAACCTCGTTGCTTAATCAGCAAATTATAGGATTTAATTAGCCGATACGGCCGTGGCCTTGGATAGCGGCGGCGATCCCAGCAGGACCGAGCGTTCATCCTTTCTCGAGGATGAGTCCAGCTTTAGTCCAGCTCGAGATTCGCTCATTGTTCCTCTCGTCATCTGGATTCCGCGATTCCGCGCGAGTTGACTCTTTCAACGAGGATCGTACGCCCCTCTCTCTCTCTCTCTCTCTCTCTCTCTCTCGCTCTCTCTCTCTCTCGTTTCACTTCTGCGCCACGTGTATCCGCCCGCCAACTAAACTACGGAAGACGTCAGGATAAGATGTACGCCTATCGACTTTCCGCTCAGATTAGAAGGGCCAGGTACGTCCCATCGGCTTCTAATATCCTGCGTATACGCATTTAATATCGGGACGCCTCGCCGCTCTGACCATCAACCGCAAACGCTCGGCCAATAATTTTTTCACTTGCCCGGACTGTACCGGGGTACCAGCTACTGTTTCGGGAGCTGCTTCGAGGTATGCACTCGCAAAAAACACGTCAGACCGCTGAAGACCCGGGCCTGAGACGGGAGTGAGCGAGAAGGAGCGGATGACGATGAAGAAGAAGGAAGAAGGAGGAAGAAGGGGGAGGAGCGGAGGAGCGGAGGAGCGGAGGAGCGGAATGCCTGAAGGTGCCGAAGAGGGCAAGAGGGAAGAGAGGAAGAGAGAAAGAGAGGGAGGCAGGGAAGGAGAGAGAGAGGAGAGGGGGAGGGGAGGGAGGGGGGGAAGCAGAGGGACCGGCAGCCGGGGCCCGGTGTCGTTGACGGAAGAGGGACGAGTGGAGCGACGGGGCCCCGACGGGGGCCCGATGCGGATCGCAGGAGGAAGAGGACGACGGCGAGAGGAGGGTCGCTCGCCCCCTCCCCGGCCTCCCCCTCCGACCCTCGTCGTTTCCGCGCGCGCGAGGAACGAAGACGAACGCGAGGCCGAAAGCAGGAGCGCGTAAGAAGGGGCAACAGGTGGATGGGGTTTAGCGGCTTATCCGGCTAACGCCCCAAGTGATATCGCGGTAACTCTGCCGTGACGTGCGAGGGCTTACGACGCCGTTATCGTAAAATCAGGAATTTCGGTTCGCCCATCGATCCGGCTTTCGAGGACGCGGACTGGTCTCGCGTTGACTCGCGTTGAATCGCGCGCGAGGGAACGTGCGAGGTCCAGAAGCGAATCCTGACCGAATGGAGGACGTCGCTGACGGACGTCGATGAGAATCTGCGACGGGGATTTATTTACGCGGAGTATCCGGGGTATGCGGACGGAATCGATCGGAGATCGTTAGAGTCGCGGACACGCGAGCGTTTGCCGTTTCTTCCATTCTCAACGTCGCCGCGCGGCGACGAGCGGAGCGAAACGAATTAATGCCTGGACGATTGTGCCGCGCATGCCGCGACCCGTGCTAGCGCGGATCTACTCGACGACAGCGAAACGACGACATGGCAAATAATTAACCGCGGCGAGCGCGGTATCGCGCCATGCCGCGCGTACGACAAACGCGTTCGGCGGCGTTTATCGGCGGATCAGCTTATCTACCGGGTGTAACGGAGATACGCAGATACGCAGGCGTTTCCTGCTGGGATGTGTGTATGTGTGCGTGCGCGCGCGCGCGCGCGCGTGTGTGTGTTTCCCGTTAAGGCGATAACCTTAATCGCTGACCAAGCACAGAATCCTCGTAGAGACCTGGAGGCAGATCTCGCGGGGAACGGCGCTCGACATCCGACGAATCAAGAGCGCGACGCGAGAGAGCGAGCCGCGCGCGAACGAGCTTACGTAAGGCCGAATCGCGCGACGATGACGGCTTTTAATATTCGCTCAATTGAAGGCGCCGCGGCCCTTTTCGGACGCGGACGCGCGTCTTACGTCAGCGGCCACGCCGTCGTCCGGCTAATTCCACCCGGCAAAAAATCCGCGATGCTCCCTCGCGGAGGATCGCCCTCCCCTCGCCTCTCCCCGCCTCACCCGCGACTCTCTCCCGCGTTCGGCGCGCGTAAATTGCCGAGCGCGCTCGTCTTTATTAATTCTTCGAACGCCCGCGTCACGAAAAATCGCGATCGAAGGCGTACTATCGAGCTCGAATCTTTTCCGAAATGATCGGACGGCCGGCAGGACGGACGGATGATGCAGATTCCAGATTATCCCGCGATTTGTGATCCGGCTCGATCACGCCGCTTCTACGCCTGCTCCGTATCTCACGACGAGAGAGTCGTAAAACGTGCTCGGGTATTCTTTTCCACGACATAATCGCCGTTATCGTTAAGAATAGAACCGTCTGCGAGAGAGAGAGAGAGAGAGAGAGAGAGAGAGAGAGAGAGAGAGGAGACGGACGATGCGCGGACGTTACACTTTTTATAAAATATCGACGGGGAGGGAGCGCGCTCGTCCATTTCTTCCTTTTCTAATCTCTCGATCCGTTGGCGCGGTACAACAGCCGGTACAGCGTTGTGCACTACTGACGCAAATTCGTAAATCTACTTAACAAAATTCAACGCGATCCCACTATCTGCTCCAGCACGCGCGATAATTCGCTATCTTTCGGCGGTCATCGCATGAAACGGAATTAAATTAAATGTGGCGCGACCCATATTAATCTGCAACATTCTAATCGTGCTTATCGAAATATCGAACGGCCGATATCCCCGGGCGATAATTGGTTCCCTCTTTGTGACAGATAATCCGCGGATTGATGCGTTCGCGATCGCGTTACGTAAATTGTCGCCGACCCGAATGTCGGATCGGCCGTTCCTAAGTGCAAAACATGGTACAGCTAAAGATTAGAAAGCAGCAGATACGATCCTCTGTCAGCGCCGATCGCACTGACGGTGACGCGAATTCGCGGGCTCGACACGGAGAAAGCTCGACACGGCAGACACGGATGTCACCTGACCGAAGTTGCAACGTATCCGTTAATTTTCCTTTCCCTCCTCCGCCCTTTCCGTCCCCTCGACGGGGAGTTAAAGGATAATTCGCCGATCTGCGCGTCCGCGCAGCAGAATACGTTTAGCTGGCGCTCCTCCTGACCGGCGAACGGACCTCCGAGGGAATTGCTTAAACGTTTAATTTCTGATTTAATCTCTGGTAATCCATGAAGGCTAGATCACCGATCACCGATTCCCGAGTATCATAAATTTAATCCATTAATAATCCAATTAAATAAGTATCAATTAAAAACACGAAACGCCACCCGTGTTCCATCTTTACATCCAATAAAGCTCTCCTTTGACCGTCCATCGCGGTAATTAATTTCCCTTCGTATAATATTCATCGATAAAACAAAGGATCGTTGCTGCGCCATAAAAAAAATAACACGAGAGGCCTATAGAGGAGAAAGACAGACAGACAGACGAGAGAGAGAGAGAGAGAGAGAGAGAGAGAGAGAGAGAGAGAGAGAGGACCCGCGAGCTCTACCTGCGTTTGATATATCGGCTTCGGTGGCCGGATAGATGGATTACAATCATTCCGGGAGCTGGGGTGGTCAAATACCGTGACCATGCGTGCTTCAAACGTATCCTCGCGCACGCACACGCGCACGCACACGCACACGTACACACGCAACGCGCTTTCGAGTACACACGTGGCGTACGACTGTGCGTGCACGCGCAGTCCTGCGTGCAGCGCAGTGCAAGGACGCGTTTTCAAGTGCCGCGTCGCGATGCGAGCGCGTCTGAAAATTTCAGACCGCGATCAGATCTGCTTGTCCGTCTCTCTTGCTCGCGGCGCGCGACGCGATCGCGCAGAGATTTCCTTTACGTTGTTCCAATCGCCGATCGACGAGTCTCGCGTGGCGTAAATCGCGTCGCGACGCTACGAGCGGACTAAATTTATAAAATTTATCAAATTTAACAAGTTTCGCATTCCTTTTACCTATACGTGACTACGCAGACTACGCCAGCCCGTTTTTACCATCCTGATACAACCATCTCGCGCTATTACGGCATCATCGGTCGATGATGATGCCCGAGTTTATCTCTCGACCTACACCTGTACGCGGATTAACGCAGCCTTCGCGATAGGACGAGCGTGTGCTCTCGTACGACAAATTTACGAAAATATTTCCGCAAGACTTGCAAGACTTGTTCGCTCGCGCTTCGATAGCTCGATCACGAGCAAAGCGCCCCAAGTTTGCCCAAGTTCGCGAGGCGAGATGGTCCGCGTACGAAAACGAGAGGATGAAGGAGGGAACCCGCCGCGCGTGAGATCACGGTCGGCTCCCTTCCTGCCTTTTTCTTTTTAACGACCGAAAGCGAACGGAGTGGACGGAATGGACGATGAAACGGAGCGTGTCAAAACTCGCGCGCGGCTTCGCGTTGATGATTCCACGTTGATTCCACGTTGATTCCTCTTCAAAATCGACCCGCCTCTCGCGGCTTGCGATCTACGATCGCGCCGTGGATTTTTCGATACGCTGCGATCGCTCTACGAAAGCGCTCGCCGATCGAGAGATCGTCCGGTCAATGGAGACATGCGGTCTTATTCCGCTGAATGCCAGAACATGAACACGCTCGTGGCACAGGAAGAAGGCAGGGGCACATCCGTATCGTGGTCAGAACCCGTGACCCCCCGATACGTGCACGTGTAAACGTACGCGCGCCCGTCCATGCAGCGCACACACGCAAACCGCGGCTTTGCCAAGGATTATCCCCCGCCCTGCCCTGCCAACGCTTCTCGGTTCTCATTGTGAGACCGCCGGGCGTCGGATGTGTGCGTGTCGGGCTTAAATCGGGCCCCTCGATTTTCGATTCGCGGCGGATCGCGAGAGACTCTCGCCGAGATCCGCTCGCCGCTCGTTCGAGATCCGACAATTATTATTCCCATTTCGCTAGCCCTTTTCCTTTTCGCTTTTCCCGCCTTCCTGAATTATTTCAGCGCGCGTGTATTCAGCGCCTTATCGTCGTTGACCAATTTTTCCGGCGCGAACATTCACTCAGGAACGCGCGCGCGTTCGATCTTTGATCCGTTCTCGGGATTCTTCGCGATTCTCGCAGCGTAATAGAGCGCTGATGTATTTATTTGCGCTTTACGCGATCGCGCATTGCGCACGTGGAGCGGCCGGCCGCTTTGCGATGCGAAAGAATGTGCCGAATTGACGACGGGAATTAAGCGGACTGAAAGCGCGTTCAAAGAGAGGGAGAGAGAGAGAGAGAGAGAGAAAACGAAGGGTGCGATAGGGTGGCCAATTGGCTGTGTAATGTCAGAAAGGGGTTGCTTTCCTCGCCCTTCGTACACGCCGTGACGCTTAATATAGCCGCTGCGTTATTTTTACAAGTTCAACAAGAACGCCGAAAACGCACTGGCCACTGGCTAATCCGCAAGTTTGTCGGAATTTTATTTTCCTCGTCGAGATCGAGGAGAATACACACTTTCGACGATGGAGACGCGAACTTTTGCTTCCCAACTTTTGCTACGCCAAATAACAAACTTGGACGCTGAATAAATGGCCCGCACATTAAACGAATCGCTACCGTTTATATTCCGTTTATCTGCACTTGAGTGCGCATGGGAATGCATGAGAATACCGAGATAGCTAAAGATACTTTGCGAGATACTCTCGTATCTTATCGAGGAGGAACTCGCGTGCTCCGTTTCTTCATTGTCGCGTTATTACGTACCGCAGCATTGTATACGGTATATAATTGGCGGAGTATAAATTCACGGAGGAATCGATCGCCCCAAGGGGAGGACCGAGGGATTACCTGTACTTGATCCGTCTTCGTGTTAGCAGCCATCCATGCCTCTACGAAAGTGTCCATTGCGCTCTGAAAATCCATTCCCTTCTGGGAACCTCAATGTTTCGCCTGGGCCTCGGAAGTCGCCGGCATTCGCGACATATCGCGCAGCAGCTTTCGGATGCAGCTCACAGATTCATGCTGTCCATCTTTGGAGATTTATCCGCAATTCGCACTTCGTCAGCCGAGAGCGAGCCGCCTAGTCGGTCGAGCCGTCGATTTTCCACGATCGATCCTTTCGTGTCCGTTCAGCTTCGCGTCACTTTCAGCACCGGCGTGCGTGCACGCCGGAATATCGATCGATATTTTGGCGATCTCGATCGGGATCACAGACCGCCCTTTGTGCGCGCAGTGTCCGATCTGGCGACACGCGTGTTTTACCGCGCGTGTTCTACCGGCTTCTCGTTTCTCCTACTCCTGCTGGATGCTAACGATTAACGCGCGGGTGATCGTTTCTCTCAGAGCGGAACGGGTTACACGTCTACGGTCACTACGATCCGTTCTACCTTCTATTTGCTATACAGCGCGAGGTATTACATACGACAGGATCGAGCGTAGCCCCGACTACGCGGGGGATCACACACGTGCTCGCGACTCATTATCGATCGATCGGTTAGGTACACGTTAGCTTCAGGATCGATCTCGTGATCGTTCCCGATCGGCGCCTTTGTCCATTCAGGATGTCTCGCGTGCGCGCGCGCGGCTACACCATCCCGAACGTTAACGTCGGATCCTCCTCGATCCTCGATCGCGTGGACCGATCGAAGCGTCGCCGGTCATTTCCCTGAAAAACGCTCACCCTCCCTGAAGACGGGGGAGGGCGGGGGGAGGAGTGGAGGATAGGAAGTAGAGGGCAGAGGGTGGAGGGGGAGGGCACTGCTGCCACGGCGCGCGTGGACCGTCACCGGCCGTCAAGTTCGAACATGTGCGTGCCGCGTTAAACCCGGAGCCTTCGATCGATCGCCTCGCAGTCTCTTTCTCTATCTCTCTCTTTCTCTCTCTCTTTCTCTCTCTCTCTCGTCTCGCGGTGGCTTCCTCGCAGCAGACGGATCCGATCACGGTCACGTTCACATCGTCGTTCCCCCCGTTCCCCCGTGCTGGAAAACGCCCTTGGGAAAACGCGCGCGGATCAGCGAGCACCAACGAAACGTCATTCGCGCCGCCGAGCACGCTCCGCGATGACGGAAAGCCACGTTCGCAGGGAACGGCGTTCGAGCCGCGACTGTGCGCGTCGAGGCGTCGCGGCGCTCGATCTGCTGCCCCTACGACGCCCTACCCGCGCCGTCAGTATCAACCCCACCACTGCGTCGCACCGCCGCGCCGCCGCCGCTCTACCACCGCCACCGCCACCACCACCACCACCACCACCACCACCACCACCACCACCACCATCGTCGTCAACCCATCACGACAGCGTCTCGCTCGCCGAGATCGCGGCGGCAGCGGCGAGTGCCTTCCTCTGGTCCTCACGCGACCGCTTCACCCTCGCGCACGCCGGAAACTCACCTTCGTCCCCCCCATCCCCGTCATCCGGCCGTCTCGCTCGCGCGCTCGCGCGCTCGCGCTCTTATCCACCCCTGATTCCGTTCCTCCGCAACTGGCTCCTTCCGGATAAACGCGACGTCCCTCTCGCGGCTTTACCGCCGCCTCCTCTCGGCGTCTCTCGAGGTGTCTTTCTCGTTTCTTCACGATCCAGCGATCCTTCGCGATGTCCTTCCGGTGTTTTGCTTCTTCTTTTCGGGAATGTTAAATACTGTCGCGCCTAATGTGACTTTGACATTGCAGCGTGTATTCGATCGCTCTCTGTCTCTTCAAGTTTCGATGAGTCGGCGAATGTTGCTTTGTCGTAGTCTCATTTATCTTCCAGCGGAGCAATGTTGCATCTTTATCGATTTTATGTGTCTTCCTCTTGCCGAGTTTCGAATCTGGATCGTGGAGTCTCTGTCCTTCTACTCTCGTTACGTCCTTCGTCGCTAAGATCTTCGCTCTTATCTCCAAAGTACCCACCGCAAAACCATCTCAAGGAATCTTCAGGTAAGATGCATGTATATTTTTGTCCACTTTGTTCACTCACGAGGGAAGACTGACGGCGATGATCGAGTATGGAGAATATCGAACGAGATTTATTTGCCACTGCATGGATCTTTCGCGATGTCAATTGCGAGCCATATTCGTCTGTATTCACGAATTCAGCTTCGGTTCTCATTCGCTGTTGAATTAATTTTCCAAATAGCATCTCTCGTTGTGAAAATTTCTGCTGACGCGCCATCAAGGTTATAATGCAATAATAATAATACTAATATTCGTCTTTAAATTTAGGAACTAGACACGTATCTATCAGAAAATTTCGAATGGCGAGAATTATGGTGCTTCATAAACACGCTGTATGACACAAAAACAAGCCAATCTGCGAATAATAATCAAATATGACGTCTGAAGAGTTCGATGCGTTTAATTCCATGCGATAAGAGGCCGCAGATGCGATCGGGATTAGAAATTTTTCGACCTTCGTAATAAAAGCAATCAAGATCCGAAATATCGAGGTCGCATCCATCGATAAGGCAACAGATTAACAGATTAACGCAAGCTAATATAACAAAGATGACCTTCGTGCCGGTTATACCGGCAAACACGGTTTACAATTCGATCAACAGTCTTAGATTTGATCTTACGAGGGGAGATACACAAAATTAAACATCACGGAGAGGAATAAGCGATAGTAAATTAAAGACAAGATTACTGTAAAGATATCAGGAAAATCTGAGGCACGACCTGAGATTACACGGATGACGAAAGATATCACACAAAATATTCCAATTTCTCATAAAATAGCTCGTTACAATTGTCATCTGCTTTATTTAGCGGACGTAATCTTTGATCGAAATAACAATGATTAATCAGCAGCCATAATCTCTCTCTTTCTCTCTCTCTCTCTCTCTCTCTCTCTCTCTCTCTCTATCTCTATCTCTATCTCTCTCTTTATTCGGTACGTGGACTATGTTTCCTTCCGCGCTATTAAAACGGATCGTCCAAATCGGCGGACCTCAAAGGGAACTTGCGCACGCAGACACGCATGTAGCACTCACGTACACTCAGGCGTTCGCACGTATCTCCGTATCTATATGATAGACGTCGCGGTCGGATGAGACAATTTCTGGAAATTAATTTTCATGCGACAACGAACGAGTAACGAATCGCGCTGCCGATTCCCGCTGTATCCACGAATTTCCGGTGCTTCGCGCGACATCCTTCCCCGATTACGTCCTTTCACATCCGCCGCACACGCACACGTTCGCGCTGCGCGTATGTGGCTTCGGCTCGTCGGGCATGATAGCGGAAACAACAGCGAAATGTCGACGCGACATAAAGTGACGTAAGGTGCCGTGATTATCGGCGCGATAATCCGCCAGATCTAGATGAAGCTGCGATTCCGAGTCGAATATCCGTTCATCGACGGATTAACGATGACACTGAAACATTTTCCGACACTCGACAGATAACAGCGACGATTACGTCAGTGGCAAAACTTGCCCTCTTATCGGCAGAATCCGTTGCATCGGATCGACGAGGCTTCGGCTTTCGCTCGGTACGCTTCTTGCCTGCTTCGTCATGGGAATCGGGAGACGGCAGGAAAAGCATCGCGGATGACAGCGTCACGAGCCACTCGTTCGCTTGTTCGCTGGACAATATCTAATGATATCGCCCAGTAGAATATCGCCTCAATAACGAACTTGTGCCCGACGCGGCTCCGCTCGATCCGCAACGAAAAAGAACAACTTTCCGCGGGGGAGGGGATCTCGTCATCAAATTAATCGCCAAACCCGAAACTCGCGCAGGACGACGACACAAACGGGCGAAAAAAGGAAAGAAGATTAAAAAAAGACGGGAGAAAAAAAAGAGAAAAATAATACTAGCAATAATAACCACAACAACAACACACCCGCCGCCCGCCACGCTGCGCGCCCCACACGGCTTAATTCCAGGTCCGATAGCGTCCGCCGATTGGCAGACTGGATAATCCCGGGATTAAAAGCCCCGCGTGCTCAAAAGTTAATGCCTTATTCACGTGGTGCGTGTTAGCCGATATTGCTTTCGCGCCGCAGAGCAGCGCCGCGCGATGCTAATCCTTTACCATAGAAATTATTTAAACATGGTCGGAACGTGGAAAAAAAAAATAAAAAAGAGAAAGAGAAAACGCGCGGACACCGTTTGCGCAATGCTGGCAATGCTGCGTATGGTCGGCAGTTTTTTTCTTTACGAGAAAAGATCGAGATGAAACAGCCGGACACTTTTGCCGAAATCGATTCTTTCCTGGTTCCTTTCCCTCCCTTATGTCTCAGGGATCACCGAAGAGATCTGGTTTACTGCGGCGCGCGTCCGTTGCGCGCACGCGCGAGGTTCGTTGAAGCGAAATTGCAGACGAATTTGCCCCGTGACGGGCAGGCAGATACAAAGATTCGTTTTGCGCGGCGATAATAGCAGGTAAGCGGTATAAGCGGGCGCGTTGCGAACACATCCAGGCACCACATCCAGGTCGATTCTCGATGAGGCGATTCCGCGGCCGTATCTTCCATCGAGCGTTGGGAAAGTCGCGGAGGCATCAGTAGCCGCGAGCGACCTGCTTAAGCAGCCGATAGCGAGTATAATAGCAAACGCGATAGCAGATACGAGACGTACAACGACACTGATCCGCTTATGCGCGCATACTAGATCTTATTTAGCGGAGCTCTCGATTCTTCGGATTAAACGCGCTCAGTCGTGATTCATCGCTGTCCGCGTGTATTAAGCGCAGCTCGTGAATTACTCATTCCCGTCGAACGCTGCCCGCCAGTGTGGCCGTAGTCTAATCCCCGCGCCGCTGATTACGATGCCGAAGCCAATAAAGCATCGCGACCCGAGAGCTCCGTCTCCGAGTTCCCTGCCGCCATCCGGCGATGCACTCTTCGATGCCTCGCTTATACCTCCTCTCGCGCCGGTACGTGCACATGGCACGCGCGCGCGCACTCCCACAGCTCCCCGGGGGGGGGGAGGGCGGCGGGGGGKGGRGGKGGRGGKGGAGGAGGAGGAAGGCGACAGTGGGGTAACGATTGCATCCGCGGATGCCTGTGATGCAATCTGTGTGCAAAGCGGTCCGAAGTTGCAGCTCCTGCGACGACGAAGACCCGTCGTAGAAGGGGCACGTCGTCCTCTCTCTCCCTCCCTCCCTCCCTCTCTCCCGAAGGGATGGGAAGGAGAGGGGGCGAGTCCTCGCGACGAGGACGGGCAGGGAGGGAGGGGAGGGGAGGAGGAGGAGGAGGAGGGTCCGGAGGATTCGGATGCGCCGGTGGAAGAAGGACCGCGAGTTCCGGATCGCGAGATCTGGTGGGGGCACGAGAGGATATGCCGGGAAGGTAGAGGGGAAGGTTAGGTTGTCGGGAGCGTCGGCAAGGCCCTTGGCAAGGGTGGTTTGCCAGGGTTCGACAAAGCACCGGACGGCAAAGCCCTGTTCCATGGGCGTGCACCGACGGAGCTTGCGGGCGGAGCCTGTGCGACACGCCTACCATGGAACTAGCAGCTTTCGTCTCGCCGAACCACCGCGAAGCCGGCGCGCTCGTCCTACGTCCAGGACGGCGTCTCCCCCCCCCACCTTCGGGGTGCCCTCGCGTCGAGGGCTCTCTCTCTCTCTCTCTCTCTCTCTCTTTCCTTCCGGAGCTTTTTCGAGGTAAGGACAAGCCTCGCCGTCTCGCGACGGGGGACACACGAACGCCTCACACCGTTACGATATATACGGCGTTTATCCGAGGTGTGAGATGCTGGACCAGGAGAGAGAGGGGGAAATGGAGGGACGGTCGAGGCGGGCTGGCACGCTACGGGAAAAGCTGGGTTTTCTCCGCAAGGAGCGATAAAGGAGAGGACCCGGAGAGGGAGGAGTAAGAAGCGCGCGCGAGAGAGACAACTAAGGCGAGAGTAACGTATGCCCGGAGCTAATTTGCCGGGAGCTTACCCGGGAAATTACGAGCGATCCCGCGCGATGCATCCGAATATCCTCGTCGTCCAATGGGCGGACCCGGTAATGCCCAGCTAGAATTAAAAGAACCGCCTAGAAGGACGTCCGGACTTGAAAATGCAACGGCCTGATGGCCAGGAAGCGTTCTTAGGCGTCGAGCGTCTCTCAAATTAGGCAAATTAGCTTTTAAATAGGTTTTAAATATTTAATATATTTTTCGTACGTTTGCGTGTTTGTTGATAAACTCGCCGAGGGCTTGGGACGTAAGGCGTTAGATGTCTATTTTTCTAAAGTAGGTAATCGCGATCGCGAGCGCTAGATGTCGAGTGTCATCATCTAGCGAGGTTGTATCTTGCAGTCTCTTTTAATCGGTTCGACGAGGGCACGAAAACTTGATATTGGAATATGGGAGGAGGACATAATCTCTTATCGATGCTTATTTTTAAAGAAACTTTCACGTCTTGATTTAAAACGTGAGATCTCATCGCATGGGATTTATGTATCTTATCGATTTTCGATATGGACATTGCAAGGATATTTCCTGCGAATACAATTACCAATGCAGAGTTCCAGTCATCGCGCAGCCTTGTATCGACAACCGTTGCCGTAATGTACATCCTCGGGGAAATAATGCGCGTCACTGCGCAGGAAATATCTCATGATATTTTCCATGCTGGCATTAAGAACGTCGCGTGTACCTTGCGTGAAAAACATTCATGGACATTTCCAAACTATCGACAGCGCGAAACGATCGAAACGACGAGAAAATTAGGGGATCCGGAGTCACGCGTCATTGATTATCACGCTGCGATTAGCATATGATTAGCGTATTGGCACAATACGATCGGGAGATTCGTGAGACGGATTTTGGACCTCTTATCACTAACGTGATTTATCACGCTAATCTCATTGCATAATTATCAGTATTATCAGTTGTAAAGACGCAATGTCAGCGGGATTATTGCGTATCGATCGTAGCTTCGATAAATTAAAATACATAATGCGATAAATCAGATAGAGATTTATGTTGGAAAGAAGTAAATTAATTATTCCATCGCGCTGTTAATATCGTCAATACATTATCCATAATCAACGTGCACGTATCTTGATATCAAAGTACTCGTAACTTGATTCCGTTATTGCTCACTTAACGCCCGATCGTTATCAACAAACGGAATGCAGCCGCGTTCCGATAAAAAGCTCTCTCCATTTTTCAGAAACCTCGGAACCATCCGAGGTTTACGTCCGTTTCCAACAAAAGCGGACGAGGCTGAGGAGGCCGAAAGCGACAGACCGAATCCAGAGTTTCCATCGAAACTCTCCTTGTCAATTGTTCGTTCGAATGACACGCGCGATACGCATTCGACGAATCCCAGTCACCCTGGACTCATTCCGAAGCACGCGCGTAAGCGGGAGCGTCCGCCCTTATTTACGGCGGATACTTGGACCGATTAGCGGAACTCGCGATAAAATAAACTTCCGTTCCGAATTTTACGGCGGAGCCCAGGCACGCCAGACGCGCGACGATATAAGCGCGATAGATGATAAAGAGATATTCCTCTCGCTGAACGCCGCGCGGGTGAGGGGAGGGGAGAGGAAGCGGCGGAGGAGGAGGAGAGGGAGGGAGGATGCGTTACTCCTGCCGGCGAGAGATATCTGCCGCGGCGGATCTGAGCATGTGGTCTGGCGACGTTAAGATACAAATTGAAAACCATTTAGCAAATCTCCCAGTCGTTCCAAGTGTTAATAAATTCTGGTTTACGAGGGTCGCGGAGGGTTACGTTATGGATCCGAGGGCCGGGGCGGCTCTCTGCCTCGCATAAAAGCGAGTACGCTCGGCCGTGTGTACGCGCGCCTCGCGCGGGAATCCCCGCGGAATATTTCGATAGGTATCGAAACGGATCTTTTTATCGCTCGATCGAGCGGAACTTGCGCGCGGAATATACGGCCGTGCAATTTGCTGGAGCGGAGGTAACGTGCGCGCGAACGTTAATAAAGGCACGACGGAGGAATGAAATTTCGGGGTAAGGATGGATACGCTCCGCGCTCCGCGTCCATGCGTGTACGCCTTATTGCGCGTTATGCAGCGAGTCGGTGGTTGGCATTATTGGAAATTGTGGATCCGCGTGCTACGCGCCGATGGGAGGGGGAACGCTCTCGTTCGACTCGTGTCTTGCTGAAATAAAATTAAAATTGGACGCGTTACAGGCGTCACGGCGACAAAGATCATTGCGTATTGTGAGGTTATGACCTCCCGCGAGCTTGCAAAATGCGCGGCTTAATAGATACCGTGGAAAGAAAGCTGCTTCCTCGGAGCTGCTGCGTGAATCCCCCACCGCCACCCCGAGATCGAGAAGTCATCCTCGAACGAGAAGCGCAGCGATAAATGCGCACATTCTCAAAGCACATTTGTCCCTCGTTAAATCGCGTCAAGTCGCGTGCCACTGAGGCACAAACGTCGCGACTTGTTATCTCGCAATGAGAGACGGACGGAATTTCATGCAAACTGTGCCGCTGCACAGCGCCGTCTTCTTCCTCGGCGGGGTCGATCGAGCTGCAATCAGCTCTCGGCCTGCTTTATCTTCCTTAGTTCGTGGACGGGGCGGCGAGCGATACAGAATTTAATACAGCTTCAACGTTCAATAAACTCCGGCTGCGGCCGCGCACGTGTGTGGCGCGCACACGTCGCGCCGCTCTGTCGCGCTAAATTCTAACTCGTCGTAGGAGAGTTGTACGCCGTAATCCCCCGACTACTGCCTCCACGCGAGTCCTTTGAGGGTGAAAACGCTACTGGGAGCAAAGGGTGGGTCGGCCACGCGGACGAGACGGCGAAGAAGGCCATCGAGGCACGGTCGTAGTTTGCGGGAAATCTGTACATATAATACGACGTAATAGGAAAGAGGAGATTTCACTCGGTACAAGCCCGGGGGGTGGGGGGTGGGGGAGACTGAACCGTGGGGAGGGGGAGGGGTGAGCGGGGGGTATTATCTGCGCGATGCGACGAGGACACGCAGGAGCGAGCGAGCCGGGAGGACAGGAGGGCCGGCGAGAGGATAGACGGGCGACTCAAAGGCAAATATGAGGTTTGGAAATTTGGATTAGGGGTCCGTCGGGCGGGAGGGCGCGGCGGTGGTCCCGACATCCCTTTCGGAGTCCTCGCGGAATGGTCGGGCGGCGTATGTGGACGCTGCGAGCCAGGCTTTTCCACATGGCGACCGACATCAAGCTGCTTAGACGGCGATCGAGCTCTTCGGGTTAACTCGTCAGGATTGCCCGGATCGTGTATTAATCTAACCGACCGTGAATTGGTGACCGGATCAGTGAGACGTATTTTTGATGAGATACTTTCGGGAGAGCTTAGGTTTTCAAATATATCTATAAAGGGATGATTCTCGATGTACGTTACGTTGAATGTACGAAACATAGATTTCTCTTATCACCGGTGTATGTATTATACGTATCGTACATAGCTGAAATGGATGAAAAGTGGTGAAAAATTTTCGTGGACACTGCGAGCGGAAGGAGGGGAACGCGTGAATAGATATAGTAGCATAGATATGATAGGCTGCGTTTACCGTGCAAGTGCAACTTGCGATTTTCCGCGAAATTGCCTCCGTCTATATCTGCCACAATCGTGATTCGGGAAATTTATAATACCACGATAAAATGCGAGTCGCCGTCGCAGCGCTCGCTGATGAATTATTCATCTTTCGCCGTACGTGAAAGCGACACGTAACGTAACTTACAATTATAACGCAGAGTGCAACAAGAGCAGACGGATCCTAATAAATTTACGGATCGCAGAGGGGGAGGTTCGACGGAGCAAATTTGAAGAATTCTTCGACGCGTTCATTCCTGAACATCTTCCCTTCTCGAGCCCGATGCCCGGAGCATTGAGCCGCGGGGGTGCGGCTGAAGGGGCTGAAGAAACTGCCTCGCGGGGCTTCGAGGGAGAGGGGCGACGATCGCTTATCTGCACCGCGGTCTAATTCAAATTCGCCGGAAGATAATGCGCCGCGGCAGCACGACACGCGGCTACCTTCTCACCCCGCGGTTACGTAAGTTGAAGCCGCCCTCTCCCCACCCCTCCGCCGCCGCCGCCGCCGCCGCCGCCGCCGCGCAGTCTTCTCGCCCCTTTCTCGCGGCTCGCGTGGACGTAAGGCGCGGACGTGGCTTGTGCGCCACTCGACAGCGGGATGCGTTATATATCACGGGAGAAAACTTCCAACGTAGATAACCTACTTGAGGAGTTAGCCCGCGTACATGCAAATTTCTGAATTATTATGCCACGCCGAGTACATTATGCGAGCCACCTGACCCCCGCGCCGCCCCCTCGCCGAGCCCTACCCCCTCCGGTCCCCGCGCGGCCTCTCGACGAGAGACGAGAGCAGTTATCTGGCCCGCCCGCCTATCCTGGCCAATTGCACTTTGCAATTAATCTCCGATACCGCGCGTGCGGTACCGGAATAAGGGGAAGGAGAGTAGGGAGACGGGGAAACTTGGGGCCGGAAGTTGGCGGATGCTAGTGGCCCGCGTCGCCTTGGAGCGCGATGCCGCCGTGACGTTAATTTTCAGAGATAGCGTATCGTTAATCGACGGAATTTCGGTAAACAGATGACGCAACCCGCGCAATAATCGAGAAGCAACGCCGTCGCGTTAGGTTACGTATACATCTAACTAATGGGATAATGGTCACGAATTTGCTAATCAGTGTATCAGTCATGCTTATGTGTTGGTGGGCAGCCATAGCTGCTACACGTAAATGCAGCGAAAATATAAGTGCAAACAAGCGGAGGAGTGTATTATTACAGCAACGTATCATTAATTGCTTATCAAGCCATGAACGGGACCTTCCCGACCCATCGCTCTTCTCAAAGAGGGCGTCTGTATACGTGCGTATGCGAGACGGAGAGAGAAAGAGAGAGAGAGAGAGAGAGAGAGAGAGAGAGAGAGAGAGAGAGAGAGAGAGAGAGAGGAAGGGAAGACGCGTAACCTAATTACATTATCATAGGGAGTCGACGAAGAGAGGAAAAATCCATCGAGGCCGAGGAACGTGGTGAATCGAATTTGCCGAACAGCGACATCCTCGATGTCGTAACGCCAAGAGCGATATGCAGCTCGCGGCGCGTCGTCGCGCGCGATCGAGATCCGCCTTGAGGAAAAGTCCGAGACGCGAGGCCGAGTCGAAGCCGACGAGGCAGCTTCGGCAGAAAAGACTTGGTTGCGTAACACTTTCCCCGATTAATTACGTTAATTGTCCCGGGGCAATATCAGGCGGCAATTAAGGCTGCGACGGCTAATTAAGTTCCGAGCGGAGACATCGGTCCGAGCACTAACTCCCACCCTGCTGTAACCCTTCACCCTTTGTCCCTCTATCTGCTTACCGTCTGTCGTTCTCTCGCTCTCTCGTCTCTCTCGCGATACAGCGCACAAAGCTGCGGACTAACTGAATTTTCTTGAGCAGTCAGGCGTCCATCAAAGATCCCGACGACAGAAGGGCCCTCTCGCAAGGGCCCTTCGCGCGCCGCGGAGAGACCGTAACCCGCTTGCATCCCTTCGATCAGGCAGGGCCACCTACTATCGATCCTCCGGTGGATCAGTCGCGCAATCAATTGCTGGCTGATCGATCGGCAAGGAGCGCCGCTGGAAGGAACGCCGCGGCGAACCGCGATTCAGACCAGACACGGGACGATCTTTTTACCTTCCCACCTCCCCTCCCCCTCCCGCCGTCCGGAGCCATCCGGAGCCTGCGAGACGGCGACGCCGAGCGTCGCTGTTTCTCGGTAACGACGACATCAAAAGACCGTAACGCAATTGTGCCCCGCCAGCCGGCAACGTTGCACCAACGAAAAAGGCTAAGAGAGAGAACGTATACGGGGTAGGACGGGGTAGCATACGGGGCAGGCGGGGGAGAGGCGCCGCGCAGCGCGACGCTCATCGGCCGGGCGTAGGATCGGCCCTGAGTATCCACGACCTTATAGCCGAACGCATCTAGTCTGTATACTGGGTGTACGCGATAAGTAATTCACTTAGACCTCTATTGAGTTAACCCTTGCTTCGCTGCCGTGCCTCCATTTAGCCTCTGAAACCCGCGCCGTACCGGCGCCGATACCGCCCCCGTTCCCTCTTACCTCCCCCTGCCCGGTTCTTCCATCGTGGGCTCTCGTTGGGCGATATTAAAATCATCGACGAGGACGCGCGTATACTTTGTACACCCCTTACCGGCCGCGGTGCAGTGGAAAAAGCAGCCGCCGATCGGAGATGGCTGCGGTGCGAGCGGGGGGGGGGGGCATGACCGAGACGAGCCAGGGGTGAAAGTTCGGGCGCGCTAACTGATCGGAGTGTCCAGCGTGCCGTTTGCCTTCGCGCAACCGGCAAACCCTCCACGATCTGGTGGATCTGGAGATAAATTCGTGTAGCGAAATGAAGCGAAATGAATTCTCCTTCGAAATTATCGGACATCCATCGTTCGTTAATTATTCCGCTTGATTCTTTCCCTCGCTCCCTTTGTAAGGGAGTCCGATGCGAGAACGGGAACGCGCTCATCGCGCTGACGAACGCTGACGACGCTGTTCCCGGACTGTTCCGGCTCCGACTGTTCTTGGCGCGCTATCGGAAATTCCTCCCATAATTCCCGGAGCGTGAGATCTTCCAGGTTGACGGACTGATTGGATGCAGCGAGCAATTGATATCCGCTCGATTATGTGGGATGGGGAGCAGGGCCAGACAGGCGGAGGACCGCGGAGCGAGCGCGGTCAGAGCGGGCGACAGAGGATGGTGGCGGTTAGGGCGACCGAAAGAGGGGCGGGGAGGGGAGAGGGGGAGAGGGTAAAAGGTCAGGTCATATTGCGGATAGGTAAAGTAAGTATCTACCTCGTCGAAACGTCGGCATAAGACCACTTAGAGCAAGGGTTCGTCTCTTTGGGAAAGCTTATGGCGGGCCCTCAAAGTGGCCATTACCAGCCGATGGTTGGCTCGTAGATGGTCAGTAAAATCGACGGCTAGCTCTTCCATGCTCACCCTGGCCCTCGCCTGGATCGTCGGGTCCTCCGCGCACTCGTCCGCTTCCGGTTAGCGTTTCCCGGCGGATTCGTCCAATTAGATGCGTCGAGAGGTATATCGAATAATTGTGGCGTTTTACGGTGCCTCGGTTTATTTAGGAAGTCGTCCAGATTCCACGGCTTCGATCCGCGGAGATCGAGGTGGATCGCGAGATCGAGGGGGCGAGCAGCGGCAGGGGCGGGAACGGCGGGCAGAAACAGTGCGGGTTTTCCGTTGCGCGTGCCGACTTCCGGCGTTTCTCCGCATCCGTGCGATGACAGTTTTGCGATGCGACGCGCGTTCAATAGGCAACCATGTGTCACTTCTGTCATAGGGTCTAGGTCAGAACTCCGTTAACGTACGGCGAAGGGCTTGATAATTGACCTGTTACCCACGTGTGCGAACATTTGACAGTTATTCGATAGTTCCCCGCTCGCTGGTTTACTTCCGGTAAACCTCGGGCGTTACAGTCGCCTCGTAGTCGTCGTGGTAATAATGTCAACCGGCTCTGTCATTGTTGTCAGAGTTTCGGTAGCTCTGCGAAATTGATGTCGCGGAATTATGCCGTTGTCCGTCTGTTCGTACAACTCTGCGCTGCGACTCTCGAGTTAACGTCCGACGAGAAACAGAGATCGCGCGACGAGATAAGAAAACTCTTCGAGAGATTTAAATTCGGCTGAATGAGCGAGCGCGTCCCAGGGGGGGGGGGRGGGGAGGGGGCACGCCAATCGTCAAATATATCGCGAATATATAAATAATGATGATTAACGATCTGGACGCGGACTGTTTCTCAAAAGTATGAGGGAAACGGAGAGGCGAGGACAGAGAGAGAGAGAGGGAGAGAGAGAGAGAGGGAGGGGGAGGGGAAGACCATATCATTCATCTGCTTCAATTATGAAATCGCGGAAAGGAGATCGCGGAACAAAATTAATGCTGCCGGGCTCATCGGAGCGGAGCTTTAAAAGGACGCCTGTAACGAGGAAGGGTATCGCTCGCCTGGCGGCAAGACACGTTTAAAGAATTAAAGTATCTAATGCGAAAGAAAGGTCTTCGGAGCCGGCGTTTGAAAGCGAAGCATTGTCTGCTTAAGCCCGGCATTCAGTGACCTCTCTCTCTCTCTCTCTCTCTCTCTCTCTCTCTCTCTCTCTCTCTCTCTCTCTCTCTCTCTTTCTCGGCCGCGCGACCTGTCTCTCTTCCGCGTCGGATATAAATTGCGAGAGATAGAATAGAACGAGGGGGAGGGGGAGGGGGAGAGGGGAGAGGGGAGGGAGAGGGAGAAATAAGAAATTAAGAGAGAGTCTTAGGAGAGAATAAAGCTAAGAATTAAGACGGCGGGGAGACCCGGAGGGGCGGAAAGCAGGAACGACGGAAGAAAGAGGCGGGAGGGTGTGGAGAGGGGGAGGAGAGAGACGTACGCTGGAGGAAGAGAGGACGAAATGAACTGAAACCACTGCCGGCTCTCGCTTTGGGGCTTAAGTCCTCCGAGGGATTCTTACTCGCGCGTCATTTAACAAAACAATTAGAAGTTAACCCCTTCCCGCCGTCCATCCATTCTTTTCCCGCGAATCCACGTCCCAGAATTAAGGAGAATTCTAACCTCTCCTCTCCCCCCGCTTTTTAACCCGCGGGGGTTTCCTTGTTTCTTTTTTCCTCTTTTTCTTGTCTCTTTTCTGTCGACGACGGTCGCTTACGGTCTTTATCTTTATCGATACTTGATCGATTAATCGCGAGTTAATCCTGGATGCAACGTTTTTGATGGGATGGGATTTAGATTTTACGTGAACTTTGCGTGAACGTGAACTGCGAGCAATGTGTCAAGTTACATGGAACAAAGTTCGCACCGAGAAGGGCCGTGCATGTGCGCGCGTATATTAATGAGATTCAGTAGCCCTTTCTCAGTCTCGAAACTTAATTCGCCGCCCTGAAAACAACGAAGAAGATTCTTATGGCTCCGCGTTTGATCGTTTGAAAAATCTTGCGGCTTGAGTACTCGCGAGTTGTCACGCAACGAGTTTGTCGCGATAGATGCGACAAACTAGCAAGAGTATTTAGCGACGGTTTTCATTATGTTAGATAAATGAATTTAATCTGCAAATTCCCGGGAATATCAATCAAGCGCTAGATGAAGACATACGTTTCCACGTGTCTTCAGATAGATAAATAAAATCGTAGCGTAAAGCAAAGCACTCGCACCCTCGCCGCGCGAAACCGCACGGGCGGAAACCACCCCCGATCTGGTCGTCGGCGGCAGCCTCGCCCCCGCGTTCATCCCTCCCGCTTCGCCTCGGGAGCCGGGGCTGAGCGGCGAAGAGACAAAATAAATATGCCGTCCATGTTTTCCCGTCGCGGCCACCGTGAAATGTGCATAATCCTCAAACGAAGACGTGGGAGGGGCGGGAGCTTGAGGTCGGATGGAAAATCGGAGGAATCCCCGAGAAAGGAGGGGAGGGTAGGTGGATGGGTGGAAAGATTTCTACCAATTATCGACGGCGCGCCTTTTGATCTGCGTACACCGCGGCGACGCGTATGTTGATTCTTAAAACTCTTATTTCTATTTGAGAAACCTGCAGAGAAGCAAACTCCGACCGCCTACCCCATCCATGCCTCCCCCCTTTCACCCATCACCCGCACCTTCGATTGGATATTTTGCCGAGGAGCGGCTTCTTTTCAGCAGCGAAGACGACGGTACGCGTAACATCTCCCGAAAATCTCTCGCATTCGCGTCCTCGTCAGTTATCTCGAAGCATTCTGAAGCGCTTGAGAAAGAAAGAGAACAAGAGAAAAGGAAGAGTTCCTTCCCGCGTTTACGGTAACGCGTCCGTATCTACGTACGATCGGCAGAGCAACGATGGATCGCACGAACATCGCGGATGCGTCGTCGCGATGCATAATGAATCGTCGAAGCGAAGGACTCGCGCGGAGATGTCGGAAGGGCGTAAAGGGCGATCGTGACGGGAAGCGATGCGAGAGGAACGATTCATCAAGATCTGCGATTCATAAAAGACTTCTAATCCCGAATCGTGGCGGCGTTTCGCAGCGACGAGCAGGGTAGGGGTTGCGGCAACTTGGAGTGGCCATTGTAATGTTAAGCGTCCATCCCCCGTTCCCACCGGTGCCCTCTTACGGCCGAGTCTGTTATCTCTCGACGGCGGAAATCTCAGTCATTTTCCGCAAACCGGGGACTAAAACAATGAACGAAGAAACGTAAAGATCGCTATTGTTATTGCGGTTATTAGTGAATGAATAATTCGCGCAAACCCATTATCGTCTATTAAGGTCTCGAGTTATTATTGCGGCACCTCGCGCGCCACCGCAACCTACCGCATCCTCCTACAATAATAGCCATAATTGGCGGTAATCCTATTGGGGAATAATCAGCTGCGCAATTGCGAAGGACGGAATCTATCGTTGCGATTTTAACGGTTTGCAGCGAGATTTCATTGATCATGAAATGTCCAGAGATGCGTGCAAAGACGAGACGCGGGTCAGTCAGCCTCCAAGATACCTTGGACCACGAAGATGCCACGCCACGAAGAGTGATTCACGTCCCGCAAATTTTTGACACTTGCAACGCGACGTGAATAGAAAGATGAAACGAAACAGTAACCGATGCACGCGTCGTCTCGTATCACGTTATTGTCGTCGGTATTTCCTTTTTACTGGGATGGCTTTAAGGTGGACGAACTGGTCCATCGACGGCGAGCACTTATCCGAACACGACGGCCGCATTGCGATCACCGCGGTTCAACGAAGGGCCGGAGGTCAACGAGGAGGAGACAAATCACGCGCGACGGACTGTTCATGCGAAAGCCAGCGGGCTTTTTAATCGACGTCACCCCGTACGTTCGTCCGTTCGGCCCAGATTAATTTCATCATGAATGTTAGCCCAACACTCGAGATCCAACCGCGAGCAAACACCCTCCACGCACTCTATTAACAGTTTAAAGCGTATTACAGTCGCGTCGTCGGTTGTGCTTTGCACGCACGATCAACACCGACGATCATAATTCGCTTCGGGGATGATGGCTTTACCCCCGTCAAAGAAAGTTCATGCGCAGACATCTGCGCTACCGTACTTTCGATCAGCCGATCGCGGAATTGACATCGGCGCGATTCCAATCGGCTGTTCCATCAACAATACAGTTTGCCGAAACATTGTTCGAAGAGTCGAATTTAACAGAAGAGGAACGTCTTCTCTGATTTTGTCTGTTCTAGGTCTAACAAGAGACCGTCTTCCTTCTCCGTTATCGCACGAGGCACGGACATCCGGCAGGAATAGCTACGCTTAATCGATGCGTTTTGAGGAAGAAAAAAAAAGACAGGACGACGCGTCACCAGCTTTCGCCGGAATAGTCAATTAGACGAGTGAGCGTTTCGCGCTGGTGAAACGAGCCGAGGATCGACACGGACAGACGCTATGGATGGACGGGCTACGCGAGGCGAGGAAACGCGAACCGACAGAGACATCGGCAGACAAGGAGAAAAGTACGAAGCGAAATCCCTCCCTCGCTCTCGGTTTCGCCTTTTTTCGGTGGAAGTAAAACTGTTGTATCTACTAATAAAGGCGGAGTCTTACTTTTAAAAGCGCGCGCGCCTCGCTCTCCTCCTCGCCGTTTCCGTCTCCCTTTCTCTCCTTCTTCTTCTTCCTCGACCTGCGTTAAAATAGGAGGGATTAGTTCCTATGGTAGCGCGGGGGCTTAAGCATTGATGAGGTTTTTAAATGGGTTCTCCTTTGACGACGGTAAGAGAACGCGAAAGGCGAACAGGGGTGCCCACGACAACGAGACCAGCGGGAACGGTGGGAGGGAGGGCGGGCGGGCGGGCGATATTTACCGGGAGATTAAAAAATCGAGGGAAAAATTAAGTGTTACGGGGGCACGCCCCTGTCCTGGACTTAATTCTACGTAATCCTCCGCTAAGATCGCCGAACCTGCCGCTTCTCCCGCCTGCCACCCCTCGTGTCCTCCCCTCCTCTCCTCAGCCCGACGCAATCACCGCGTCACCCTTCCGCTCCGGCGGAAGATCGATCGAGATTTTCGTCTCCCTCCGCGCAAGGATGTGTCCTGCATCGCTCGCTAATCGCGCGGGATTAAGTTTGCTCCAAGAAAACGAGAGGATTCCCCGAGGATCTCGCGAGGATTATCCGAATGTCGAGCGAAACAGCTGACGTCCCAGGAGAGAAATCAGGAAGGATCGGTTTGCGCGAGTCCAAGAAATAAGCAGACAACCGGATCCCGCCATGGATGATTGAGGGAAACGGGAGTTTCTCTACATTCGACTGCTGGTTACCTCAGGAAGGAACTTTTTCCGCGGCTCGGTTGCGCTCAAATAATAATGAAGCTTAATTACATGAGGCCAAGTCGATATGTTGGCGGTACAAATATTTAGAGGGCGAGCGCACGGTGGTCGTGATGTTATTAGTAAATTAACTGACATCAAAGAAAATGCGAGCTGGTCACTTACTCTGCTAATGGAAAGCCTGCATCCTCCCACGTGCGAGAAATATAGATACATATATGTACACATACATACGTACATGTATATATACATACATACATACATATATAGATACGTACATACACGCACGCACACACACATACACATATCTATATGTGCACGTATGTGTGAATCCTTGTAAATATAGAAAATACATCAAACATTTATGGGACTGAAATATTTAACAAAGGAATCGCGGATCCTGAAGCGTGTTAATCTCTCATACACATATCGTATGTGCGTAATTTATCCAAGTGTTGTTTCCTCCTCAAACCCATTTTTTAATTTAATTACAAGATCAACAATCACGACGCTCTACTTATTCCTTCAATCGTCACGTTAATCCGCAGTGACGCTGCGCAACGTGGCGGCAACCATTTCTCAAAATTGAGCCGTGGCTGTCGTCGCTGACGAATGAATGTTTTAATGATCGCCACTAAGTCGGAATCCCAAGGATCGTCGACGTTTAAGGGGATGACGCTCTCTTCCGCCCAAGTCAAAAGACCAGCGCCCGTCTTCCCGCGCGCCCCACTTCAAAGACTGGCTCTACCGGGTGTCCGTTGCGGAGGGGGTCTTAGGGGGTGATTTTTTCTCGTTCCTCGGCCGCGCCGGACTGAATTTCGCGCGTTAAGCCCTCGGTGTAATCCCGCCCTTAATATTCAAAAACGTGATCGTCCTGCCAAGAGTGTCGAGAAACTGGTCCGGGATCTCCGACGAAGATGCCGGCTCAACGGTGGGAGAGCTTTTCATATGCTAATTGGCATTCGTCATTTTCTTATGGCGCCGACTTAAGTACGCTTAAGCCTGCTAACTCCTTCTTCGGCGCTTGAGCTGGCTAGGCCGCGTCTAGCGTCCTCGTAATTGGAGTCTTCGCGATTCGAACCGCGCTCACATGTCAGCGAGTGCGAGGTTCATCGAGGTCGTTCGAGGGCTCTGCTTCGGCAAGAATGATCCGACTGAGGCCTCACAAGATGAGGTTTTATCAATTTTTCGATGATTTGTCATTTGTTATGTTTGCGTACACACGCGCAATGTGTCGACACCTTTCTTCTGTCTTACCTTGTCAATTATTGATTTCATTATTTACTAGACATCTGGTCGAGTAACTTGTTGATTCAATTAATCCAGTTAGGAAGAAAAGTTAATAGAAATACAAACGTGTTACACGCATAGGCGGCCAGGTTATGGTTTATGGCTAAAACTTGTATTGATAAAATTGATAAAATGATATATGCATAAATTTCTACAAATTTTGTAAAGACTTAATCGAGACGTTTCACTGTTCGGCGTTTGGATTTATGCTAATGATAATCCAACATACGTCTGAGTCCGCAAACTCAGTCTGCCCGAAAAGACTGGCTTTCAGCGAGCTAATCTTCAAACAGATTAAAACAAACGTTCAAAACATATGTCGAGATAAACTCTGCCATGATTGACGGATGTCTTTAATCTGTGTATGAATAAAACTGAGAGATAAAGCGTAGACGATTTCCGTGATTACCCTTTCTGCATTCGTACGAATAGCGCCATCAAATCGACCAACACCTCGGCATGTAGGTGTCGGTAACATTATCCCCATCATGATACGCATTACAGTCTTGCTTTATCGGAAGATATCTCGACGGCATATCTGTAAGAAGATAACGTGCGTACTCGTCGTCGAATAGTGCCGCGCCTGTGTGACCACGTTGAACGCAACGCACCTTCTCGACGACGATAGAGGTAGAAAAGCGGAAAACGATCCTCTCAAAGGGTGAAATTTTGCGCGAAATGTTGCTGTCGTGCGAGTGTGCCCGCAGAGTGGAATATTAACAGGACGAGATAGCGAACGGTACTTTCTATCATCGGCAAGTGCGAGGGTGGAGCAGATCCGAGTGAACGTGAGTAGACGCCTTTAGAGATAACGGTTTGCGATAGCTTTTACGTTAATCTTAAGGGCACCTGTTATACGACTATAACAGATGTCGTCCGCCTTCTCGTTGAAAGGAGAAGGTACGTTCCAAGTGCTCGTTGCAAATGCTCGTTGCTCGAGTCTAGTTACTCGGCGAGCGGTGACACATGTTATCGATATCAGACATTGTGCCACTATCGCGATTCTTCTCTCGACGTTACGTATCGTTCGATATATATGTGTGTGTGTGTGTGTGTGTGTGTGTGTGTGTGTATATATAATTGAGTTTTGTTCAAAAGAAAGACAAGATTGATTAAATATAACAAAACGTACATGCGGTACATACATACATGCATACATTCTCGCTTGTTCGCGAGAACTCGCGCTTTTTTTCACGTGCGCTTAGGCGATAAGACCTTAAACATGCTTCTCTGTTAATTAAAGGGCGCATCTCTCTCTCTCTCTCTCTCTCTCTCTCTCTCTCACTTTCTCTCTTTCTCTCTCCCTCTGTCTCTCTTTTTCCCGGGAGAAATGACGATCCAGAATTTGCCGGAAGTGCTGAGGAGCGGATCGCAGATGGAGGACGGTTTATCGGGACCGGCCAATCCGATCCCTGAGCAATCGATCGACTGCGGCTGCGGGCAGATGCAATGTCCAAAGTTGGCGAAATTCGCAACGCGGAAGCTCTTCGTGGGATTGATTTGCTGGATCGGCGTGGTGCAGGCTGCATCGCACGCGTATTTTTACGTGACGGGATCCACAATAGCTAGGAAGTTTCAGATCGATCCCTATTTGATGGGTGCGTACGAGAGAAACGATAAAAGCAAAAGGAAATGCTTCGTTCAAGGGAGAGACTCCCTTCCGATTTGAAGATTAATTAAAAACACGATCTACTTCAGGCATTTCAACGGTCGCTTCTCGTAACGCTTGCCGTTGTAAACCGTTTTAATCGCGCCGCGGTGCGTTATCGCTCGTAACGCGTGACCATAAATCCAGCAATTTTACCTCGATTTGATCAAATTTAAAACCGGAGATTTGATTCCGCGTATCCCGAGATTCGTTTATAATTGTCCGCGCAAAATCGCAGAAGCGCAGAAATCTGCGATGGCGCGCAGTCGCTTCCTAAGAGACGCGTCCTTTCAGATTGGATCCTCGTCGTGGCAGAGTTGACACCTTTCATCCTCGGATTAGCGGTGGCGTATTGGGGCGACAGGATACACAGAGCTTCATGGATAGGTGCTTTGATACTTTTGCAAAGCGCCTCGTACTTCATTCTGATAATACCTCATCTGACGCATCGCGCTCGCGTGATCGACGAAACGCTGAACGTTACTCACATGTCGCTGTATGCCGGTTAGTGCGCGAGATCTAGCTCCAAGCAGGAGCAGGGAGAATGCATCCTGAATTTTACAGATGACAGTCCAGAACTGTGCAGAGTATCCAAAGTCATCGCGGAGGTGGGCGACCCATGCTACTCCACTATGGTCGTCCTGGTTCTCGTGCTGATCGTCTCTGGCATGGCGAATATCGCGTACTACGCTCTGGGAATCTCCTATTTGGACGATAATACCAAACAAGAACACGTGACCGCGTTTATCGGCGTGATCGTTGCCGTAAAAATCATCGGCATGCTCTTTGGATTCATCCTGGGCTGGGGATGCCTTCGGTGAATACTTTAGCACATACGCAACTCTAGATACTCGGATACAACTGTCACGTTGTGATGTCCGTTGTCTCCGTAAATCGCTTTTAAGTCTGCGTTGCAGAGTGTGCTCATAAATATTATTTATTGCAACTTATCGCTCTGTCCAGGATAGATGCGGAAAGTTTCGATTTGATAGACTCGTATCAGAATCAAATCGGAGCGTGGTGGCTCGGATTTCCGATTCTTTCTGTCTTATTGGTAGTACCTGGCCTGCTGCTCTCGTGGTTCCCCAGAAGACTGCCCTCAGAGGTGCGCAAGTGGCTCTTTCTCCATTAATTCGAGCTGCGGGCGAGATTTTAAGAGACACTGCCAAGTTTATCTTTATTATATCGCATAGTCATGGTTATATCCATGTCTTCCGTATGTCATATGTATTTTTTTCTATATCATATGCGTCCCTCCTTCCTCGAAAGCGAAGTTTTTTAATTGAATTTATTATATTCTAGGTTGTCGAACAAGCTGCAGCCTCGCTGCTCGATCGAGCCGCAAGCTTGCACCACAACCGAGCACCCCACCGGGAAAGCAATCTGAAGGCCGGTAGTCCTGATTTCTGTCCGTCATTCTGCAGGTTGATAACCAACAGGGTTCTGATGTGCAATATTTTGGCGACGGTATTCTGCGCCACGGCAGTTGTAAACTTCATCACATACGAGGATACCTTCCTGGAATCCAGATTCCATATGCCCAAACCAACGGGAATGCTCCTTGGATTTAACGATCCCCTGTGGTCCAGGCTGATCATCAGTAAGATTGCTCCATACGTTTACACGCGTATAAATAAGAGAAACAATTTTGAAATTGTTTGTGCTCGGAATAATGCAAGAAGATCGCATATAAAGTTCGTTCACAAAAGGGATGCGCAAAGAAGGAGACAAAAAGATTAAAGCTCATTTCATTTAACGACTTTGACCTCGATTAAGCGCAAGCATCTGGAATATAATGTCAATCGGATATCGAGACGATTATCGGAATTGCTTTGACGTTATTACAGAAATATTACAGAAACACGTGATGCTTCGATTTCAGATATTACGAGGCCCATTGTAATAAGCCTGATTGTAATCATCAGCGGTTTTGTGTTAGCCAAGAGCAAACCACGAGCAAGGTCCATTATTGGCTACAGTTTCGCCGTCGTCATTTTGATACTATTGATTATAATTTCGTTGATCTTTGTCACTTGCGACAAATCGCCTATCGTCGGCATGAACTCGTAAGTACACCGATCGTTTCGAATTCACATAATAAGATTCATTATCCATCATCGAATACATGTCACTGAAGCATTTCTGATATCGAGAATTAAGGAGACATGTCGTCCTTCATTCCGTAATATTCCATTACATATATATATATAAATGTGTGTGTATATATAAATTTGGCAATCGACTTTGTACATTACAAGCAAGTAAGAGAACCTCAAACAACGTTTCCGTAGCAATGGATTATCGAAATATTGCAACAAACATTGTCATTGCTCAAAAGACGCCGATTTCCGACCGATTTGCGAGAAATTGGGTACATTCACATACTACAATCCTTGCTATGCCGGTTGCGAGACGACTGTTTTCGTTGACAACTTGAAGCTCTACAGCGGTTGCAGCTGCGTGCAGGATATGACAGGATGGGATAACGATAAAGCAACGGATGGTCCGTGTAACTCGATCAAATGTCAGGCCGGCTGGATGGTCTTTGAGGTGACTCCCAAATGTTCAAATTCTATTCTTACGTGTATATATTATTTTGTCAATCTTCCGTAATCAAGCAAATACCCAAACTAATCTGAATTACGCAGTAATCCCTTCCCTCTCCTTTTTCAGTTTGCGATCTTGTTGGCTTACTCTCTGATCGCCAGCACTCTCGTAGGAGATCTGCTGATCAACATGAGATCCGTCTACAAACAGGACAAAGCCATCAGCATAGGTTTCTGGATGATGTGGATTGCAATTTTCGCCTATGGCATCGGCAGAGTTCTCTACGAATTGATCTCGCACCAGACGTGCCAATATTGGGGCCATCAGAGAGTCATATGCCATTTGCACCATGACCAGAAATTCGGCGATTATCTGTGCTATTTGACGATACTGTTCTTGTTGCTGTCCCTTCCGCTGAAAGTCGCCGTTTGGTTCTTCTGCAAGGATCTACAGTTGTACAAGGAAGACGAGAGTAAAGGCCAGAGAAAGGACGCAGCGCAGGACACGACGCAGACGGCCGCGATAGAGTTAGAAGAACTGATGCCAGCCGACAACAGTGAATACTTCTTTTATCAAAGAACACGAAATGTCGGGTAGATTTGAAAATTTTTTAAAAAGTAACATATTGTAATTTTCAGATAATACAACGACGCAAGTAGAGGCAGTTATCGAGCCGGCATCGCGGACACCACCGGAAGTAAGGGTAGTAGTGGAGGAAGTTCCGCGGAAGGAGGAAGACAGCAATCAGAAAAGCGCGTCCTTGAAACATGGCCCTTCAGCTGATCATTCCTCGACGAATCGTAATTCGGTGATCCAAAATCCCGATTCCGAGGACGAGTTGGACACCTCGAGCGACGAGAGCAGGAAACGATCGAGTCCGCAGGTCGCTTACGCACCGCTGGAACTGGACTCCGATGTCGAGAGCGATCTCAGCAGCGCCGGACCCAGATCGAGAAAACGCGTGCCCAGCAAGGATTACGGCCAGACTTACGACGAGGACGAGCTTGCCCTCTCGTCCGAGAACTCCGCCATGAAACGTCAGTTCCCGAATCCCGATCACTACGAGGATCCGCGGAGGAATCACAGATTCAAGAACTCCGGCTTCCAGGACGGCTCCTTCAAGACAAGCAGCTTCGAATTCTCAAAGAGGGGTCAAGAGGCCGCTGCATCTAAGCAGGGCGACTTCAACGAACTTGGTATACCTATAGTGGGCCCGCTTCCGGAGGGGAAGAGCGCGAAGGACGTGAAGTCGCTAATCGATCGATACGAGCAGAATGCGAGCCAGGAAACTTTGGGCGGAGATCAGTTATCGATGAAATCGATGGAAGATGCGAAAAGCCGATCCGAGGGCAAGATAGGCATTCCTCTGGTAGCTATGGTTCCTGGCAGATCATCATTGCGAGGACAGTCCTCTTCGGGAATTAATAGCTCGTCAGACGCGCAAGACAAGAACGTGGACTTGTCTCCGAAAGGAAGCACGACTTCAAGCCCGATTAATACCGCTAAGGGCGACAGACCAACGCATCAAACTGATCTTTGAGACAGCCTCCACGATAGACAATGCGTGATCTGAGATTTCATGAATATGTCGTAAAGGCGTGAGTATTCGCGAAATTACGAAATATTAATAATGTTAAATATACTATACACGACATATTTATGTCTGGCGAGATAATCTAGAGACGAGATAAGCGATTTTAATGATTTCAGCCATAGAAGCGTAACATTATCTCTCCGCTACCTGTTCAAGGAACACTTGACGTAAGTTGATAACAAGCGAAATCTAGATTCTGCGTATTATGATGACACGCTTTGCCTCCAATTATTAAATATCGTAATTTTAAGTTACTCTTAACTTAACACGCCTGCAAAACTGACAACTTACGACTGATAGATTATACTTTCATTTACGAGCTCCCCAAATAATTCTGACAATATCGAATAACCGATTAACGAAGTATCTTCTGTATATCCTTTTCTATATGTAAGTCTCATATAAAATGAAATATGCATATAAGATACATCACGTAAGACGATTGTTCTTTTGATATTTATTATGCAATTAGAATGCATGCTATTTTTCGATTTTTCGATAAATTATTATTATTTCGTTTATCAATTAAAAATTCTATCCTTTTTAATAAATTCCTATTTAAATAATACCTTGAGGAACGTAGATAATTGGATTCGAGCGAATTCGAGGTTTTATATATATATATATATACATATATATATATATATATATATATATGTATATTATGAATGGATAAGTTACAATTCCTTGTTTATCTAATGATTCAAAGAAATGATTCAACCACGATATGTACAATTACTTGACTTTATAGGTGATTCATTCTAACATGAATCATCGTTTCCACGATCGACGCTGAAACTGTATACGAAGTACATATATATATGTATGTATGTATCGATTAGTATCTAAGATCATCCATTACGAAAGGCAAATTTGAAATAAAGCACGTATTTATACAACCATGCAACCATGGCTTTATCCGTTACATCGTTCGCTGTAAATAAAATAAAAATAATTAATCGCAGTAAATGAGAGATAGAAGATTCCTTCTCTTGCAAATACCGTGAGTGATCTAGCAACAGTCAGCTTTATTCATGAGCTTTAAATGTCTAGAGAGGTGCTTAAGGTACTTGTAAAGTCTTTATTTGTCGATTCCCGCTCGCGTTCTCTGATCTTTCCCGAAGATCCTCGATCAGATCTTCCCTTCGGTCAACGCACGTTCCGGAAGAGGGAGCGATCTTGACTATCGTCGGTAATCATTCCTCAAAGCGTTTCACCGGGTTCCTCGGCTATGTCTTGCAACTCGATCTCCTCGTCGAAGATCTTCACGTCCTTGACGAAATACCAAACACCCACGTCGAACAGCGTGCCGATCGTTACGAAACCTGAAAGATGGACGGACTCACGTTGCGGCGGACTCATGCGAGAGAAAAATCGCAATTCTCGAACGTGATACTCACTGGCCGCGGTGAAGTTCAGCAGATACCTCAGCTCCTCGCCGTTGTACAGCCAGCAATTCCCCGTGCCCGAGCAGGTCTTGCCCCATACGAGGCAGGTCTTGTCTGCAAAAGGTGGGATATCGATCAAGCGAGCCGAGCGAGGAGCTCGGAATGCGTAATCGTGAACGCCTGCGATAACGACAGCCTTGGCAAATGACAGATTGCACCAGCGAGAACGCGCAAGCAAAGGCGGGAATGTCGAACGATTTATTCCTCGTTCTCGCTATCTCGCGAGCGATCGATCGACTGTTGATTCCGATGTCACTATTAACGCGCGCGTGTACAAACAAGCGTTATCACTGACCTAATATGAATCCAAACAGAATGGGCGACGGTATGAAAGCAAAGAGGCTCATTATCGTCAATCCGAAGCCCATGGCAACCGTCTTGTCCTTCTCGTCGACGCATCTCACGGAAACCAAGAAGTTGGACGCCCTGCCGGTCGCGCCGCTGAATTTCAAGAGGCACACCACCGCCAGGAAAATGTAAAACTTTTGCATACAATCAACCGGGCACGAACCCGGAATGGCCGTGCCCAGGATTTCCATGCTCGGTTCCACGATTACTTTCGACGGCAGCTCCGTAGAGAAAGCTGATGGAGTGGCGTTGATGAATGGATAGCTCGCCAATATGCGGGCCAGCTTTGGTTTCACGCAACTGCAATCCGTATAGACCTCGCTGCCGTTGGTAAAAAGCTAAGAGAGAGATACGGGTAAATTTAGTATTCGGTAATTGAAAGATCCGCGATGACGTTGCACGAAAGTATCTCTTGCGGAAAATCCTGCCTCTTGTAGTAAGTTGGCGAATGCGCCAACATCTGGAATCTTACGTGGTCTAACGCGATGATGTTTCTTTCTCAGTTTCCTCTAAAATCTTTTCAAGACCAAGATCGGTTAACAATTTGAAACAAAAGCCCTTTTAAAACAAAAGAATCTCGCGAAAGTCCCCTCGTGAGATCTGAGATAAAATCAAGTATTATTACGCAGCTGATTATGTTCCTGCTAAAAGGCTGGATTTTCCTTGGAAATCACGTCGCGAGGCGACGTATCGAACCTGCATGCCGCGGCAACCGGCGTGACACGCGGATATGAACGTTTGCCCCTGCTCGGAGCACACAGGGTTATAGGTGACGTAGTCGCAGTGACACTGCTCGTTGCAGGGTAGCTGCGTCTTTAGGACGCCGTTCGGCTGTATCGCGATCTGGTTGTCGTTCGCCGAGCAGCCGAGGAAGGCATAAGAGATCATTCCCAGTATCGATACGATGCCGATCATGACATTCCACGCTGCCAGATGCCTCGCTTTCGGCTTGTACTTTGAGATGATCAAGCCGGATAACAGGATCCCAAAGGCGCTGAACACCAGGCCCACCGTGCCTGTGATCAAGGACGAGACGGATGCCGACTGTTTGTACTGAGTCTCGATGTATTTCGGCATGAAGATCCAATACGGCATGTAGCCCATGAAGTAGAAGACGTTGGCTAGACTGTTGCACATGAGAGTCGTGTTGGTCAGCAGGCGCTTGAACGTTCTCATCATGTCGGAGATCGATGCTGGTAGTTCCGATTCTTGTTCGCCTTTAATGCTGGCGGCTGATTTGTTGCGCTCCAATGCCAGGACCTTGCGAGCGGCCGCTCTCGGCAGCGTCTTGGGAAACAGAGCGATCACGCTCGCGAATAGGAAAAGAAGGATAGCCAGGATGATCCACCCCAACCACCAGGCACCTAGCCATCTGAAAGGAATATGGCGTTGGACAAGTGCAGTTCGCGAAGCGAACGTCTTGAAATAATTCATTGCATTCATCGTTACACTCATCGTTAAATTATCATCCGATAATTCAATTCGACGATTCTCTAGTATCAATTACGCACCTGGGATCCTGCATCGTAATAGTGGGAGTCAGGGTCGGACTGATGTAGAACTTTAAGCAAAACGAGGCCAGCCCGTAGCCGATGGCGGGCCCCAGCATCCTCAGAAAGTACGAGAAACTGATCAGTGCCGGTGTCTTCGACTTTTGTATGTTATCGTCCATGTACGACACCCCGAGGGTGTAGTAAAGCGAACCACCCATTCCCGATACGAGCTGAGCTATGAAGAGGAGCACTTGCGGCGCGAAATTCCCGTCCTCGACCTCGCAGTCCTTCCCACGATTCTCCTTACCCAAGCAGAGGAACTTTCGATGCTTGTCAGATAGAACGCTCACGTTTAGCATATTCTGCGGTTTCGCCCCGTATTCCTTGGTCAACGAGAGCGCGTCCTCGCCGGGTCCGTAAAGGAAATGCGGCAACATAGTTAGGCAGCAGAAAAGTACAACCTGACAAGACAGGAAGCATGGTATTTCAGTAGCGCTTCGGGATTCACGCTCGTTTAAGCTACGGATTTCCAAGAGAGACCCGCGATCTGCCGAGTTAAATCGATCATTAGCCTCATTAGTCTCGTGTTGCATCACGTGTTGCATCTATATGTTTCTGAGAAACGTATTAACAAATTATCATATGTTAAATTGCCAGATGACCGCAATACGATCAGTCATCAACTTGATATACGGAGCAAGCTCCTTCTCGCCGTTCGAAGAATGGAGCGCTTAGCTGAGCACACGACGACCAGAGCGCGATGGTAAGAGGCATGAATGAGCGTAGCTACGATTCCAACGCTTCCTAATTTAATTAAGAACCGACCAATCGGTGAGGTATGACGTCCACCGGCTCGTTTGTCGGGGCGTGTGACGACAGCTGATTTCGTCTCATGTCCGCGCGACGAGGGAAGCGCGGCGCGGTTATTATGGCAGATTAATCGCAGATCTCGATATCGGACGATATCGTGCCCGTGCGGCAAAACTTACCGTGTAAATACCGAAGGCGATCCATCGAGGCCTGTGACCCCTTCCCGCGTAATACGAGAGAACGATGGACACGAAAAGCTGCGAGATGTCGTTACCCACTGTGATGAGACCTGTGGGAGAAGAAGCGCGCAGTGTGTTCGGCGGGTATGACACAATTACGAGTAGATCTTTTTAAGTATTTCAATCGCGTGATGCGAATTGTGGCCTAGTGATTCACATAATTGCGTCCACGTGTTACTGCCACATGTACCATTAGATCAATTCCGCGCTGTCTGTGCTACTTTCAGTAAGAAACCAATGACGAATCTCGGGTTTAATCGTAGCTTTAAGATTAATTCATTGAAACGTTTCGCGAAACGGAAGACAAATATATATATATATATATATATGTCGATATTAGAACAGGTAAAGCAAACTGTATCGATCTAGCATCGGAGCAAATACGATTTCAGCACATTCTTATAGAATTTTTTATTCAATTTCGATTTCGACGAATCGAAATCCTCGTGATGGAAATTCGATTTACGAATCCGATTTACGAGACGGACGAAAGGTTGAACGATTTTTCTCCAAATCTCCAATCTCGGATTTGAGAATAGCCGTAGAAAATGCCGTACGTACCCGTCGTTTTCGACGGTATCTTGAATCTCTTCTCGATGGTGGTGATGGTGCCGTTAAAGTAGGCATAACTGGCGGAGAATATGCAACCAAGAACACCGTACAGAAACACATAGGCCTTCTTGTTGGCGAACTTCTGCAGGATCGGGCCACGGAAGCACCATATACCGCACGACGTGTCGTCGGTGATCGGCAGCTCCTTGAAGACGTCCTCGAGGTCCCTCGTCGGCGTCGTGGGGGACGATGGCGTCGCGGGTGGCGTGGTCGTCGGCACCTGCAGGAGCTTCAGGTTCTCCGGCCCGTTCTTCTCGTGGTTCGAGTTGCTCGAGTTGTTCCTCATCGTCACTTCGACTCGTAGCCGATCGCGATCGGCCGCAACTGGCCGCAAGCGCCTAGCACCAGCGACTTCGACCTGTAGACTCGGTGACCTCAATCGCGGGTCGCGCGTTTCCGATGTGCCTCCGTCGTCCTCGCGGTCCTTGGCATCGCTTTTCCGTTCCGCACGGATCCGGATCTCGTTTTCCTCAGCCGCGGAATCCGCTCCTCCTTCCGCGCCGGATTCTCCTCGAAAGGCGTTCTCGTCACTTTGCCGTTTACGTCACGTGTTCTCCATGTTTCGACTAGGTCGCACCCGGTCGCAATACTACGCCGGGAGATCAGAGGGTTGACTGTGGCTATCGTGCGCGCGACCCAACGATTTATGCTATAATCGGCGATGGAAGAAATCGAGCCTTGAATTGGACCGAGGACGATGTGTTTGTACAACAATCTCCGATTGAATGCCAGACAATATTATCAGACCGCGGGTATCGTCAAGCGATATCGGAATAATATTTAAACGACTTTGCTTGCAAAAATGGCTAATCTCTCAAGTACGCGAAGAGCAAAGATGCAACGTCTTCAGCGATAAGCGTTGCAATGAAATTATTATTTCTCGTTTAAGGGCATCGACTGATTTAACGATGGACCTAAAAAATATCGCGGGACGTAAATATATGGCGAAAAATTCACAAAGCGCGGTCCACCTACCGCTACAGATACAGATCGGACTCCCCCGATTAAGTCGAACGACGACGCGGAGTGTCGATGCAGGGCGGCGAAGCTCTCTTTGGAAAAAGACCGATTGCCGATCGTTATGCGAGCGCAATTCGGCGCGGTTCCGCGCGAAACATAGATTTGCGTCCGAAAACGCGCGTTATTCTTCCGCGACTGAGGTGTCCAAGCGCAATAGAGAGCAGACTGATGGTTCTATGCCTACCGTGAATCCCCACCTTCTGTCCCTGCCGAGAGAGAGATCCGCGATGATAAATCTCTCGCACATATCTCGCGATGCCTTATCCACGGTCCACCATGTCGTTATCAAACGGGTAAATTCTGTCTCTCGCGATCAGCCCATTCCTCCCCCCTATGCCGTCATTCTCTCTCCCTATCTCCCTCCCCGCTCTTGCTCTTTCTCTCTCTTTCTCTCTTTCTGGCTGCCACTCTATATCCTCTTTTCTCTCGGGGCGATCTCGATTCTTTCGTGTCTCCTTCTGTTGTAGTCTAGGAACTAGCCGGCCTCTCTCTCGCTCCCTTCTTCTTTCCCTCTTTCTCTCGTCATTCCCTCGTCATTCCCTCGAACTCGCCTATGGCCTGTCTCTGTCTGATAATCTGCACCTGCACAAATGGCGTCCAAATAGAGGAGTAGGGGCATCACGATTGACTGCTAGACAAATAAGAGGAATAATTAACGGGATAAATACTCGGCTTCCCATGCTATTGCGAAATAGCGAAATAGGTTGTCGGATATCAGACGGCAAAGTCATAAAACCTCAAGTCTCGAGGCACATCTTATGTGATTTACTGCTGTTCCTATGATGCATGATAGCCCAATTTCAGATCTATCTCTTGTTTCCCTCGTGTGCTATCATCGAATTAATTAATGATCATAGCCGCTCGCGTCTACGACAGCGAGCGGAGCGAGCTTTTCTCGAAGCATCGCTTCCAAGCTATGTCGCGGCATTGGCTGTTTACTGCGCTACAATTGAGAGTACCGATTTGCGACAACAGTCTCGCGGAAACGTCTGCTCCACCCCGAGTAACGATTCCCCGGTTGTCGTTAACGTTGCAGTTACCAAAACCATCCGTCATCTCTGCGCGTGAATCTCTGCGTGTTGTCATTAAAACAGAGCTGCTCGGTTCTTGATCGAGAGAGCCGCGAGAATGAGAAGCTGGACCGTGCCCCCCTCGGAGAAACGGGGCATCCCTACTTGAGGCCGTTCACGACGCACGGATTACGGCGACGTACACGAGATCTTGGCTTTCGGTACGCTGTTGTCTAAGCTCGTTTCTAGTCAACCTCCGGGCGCAGAGCCTCACATTGTGGACCCATTATGATCTAATAGAGCCGACGTGATGTACACACGTGCGCACACATGGCCGCTCGGCCTAAACTCTTCCGTCTATTCCCGCGCATTGCTAATGGCACACATCAAATAGCTATGTCGCTAATAGCTGACGAGTAATTGCCGGGGCTTAATTTTTATGCTCGTGAAACAGACCGGTTCTCTGCAAGCGCCATGTCGGAATTGCAGCGTTGGATTTACGAGCGCGTCGGCCGCTGCCGAGTAATTTCCGAAAGACGACCGATTACCGATGAGAGTTTCCAAGTGCGCGAGGAAGTGCGCTTGATTTCGTCCGAAATGTTACACCCGATTTGCTGCATTTCTAAATAAGGTGCGGGCACGGTGAGTTTCAGCGGAGACATCAGCGCTCGAAGAGATCTTCAGAGTAATCTTAAGTAAATAACCGGCTATGCCGCCTTGTATATGAACCATTAAGCGAGATACTCGCAAAACGATACTTGATACAGGTTTTCTTATTCAAATTTCATTCTACGTAAATGATTGACTTCTGCATGTTTCCTTAATTCGGCTGAAATGCCGAAATGCCGGAGAGACGTAATTTGAGCGCGCGCAGGATCTCAGAGAGTATCCTTTCCAAGTTTTCGAGATTCATTGTCCTTATTGCGATCCTCTTCTTTCTCTGAACTCCCAGCTCCGATTGAGATTCTGGATTAAACAGGACTGAATCGGATCGACCCGATCCTCGTGTCGTGACTTGCAAGAAATGTTTGATTGACGGTATTTGCTTGCTCGCAAATCTGACGAGACGAGAATGAAAATTTACGCCTATGATAAGAGTACCATAAATACACGCATAAATATAACGGTGCGCGTGTTTGTGATGTCTCAAATTCCTGGAATCTTCGATCTCTTATTTGAGATCGCGAGCAAATAAAATTTCGCAAAAACAACAGATACCAATTTCTTATCTGCATTAAAGGCAATCGCTCTGGAAGATTTGCTTTGCTTTCCTCCTTTCGTCGGATCGTTTTCCGCATCTATTTCATTTCTGAATCCACGATCAAGCATATCACTTCAAATCATATATATATATATATATATATATATATATATTTCTTTTTTTCTTTTTAATACCATCACGAAATGAACCCTCGCTTACGATTCGGCGAGCAAACGTACTCTGCTCGTCATGAAAATTTTTGTTCCTTAAAGACGAAATTTTTGTCAGTGCAATGCAGTCGCTACATCGCTTGAGCGAACGAAGAGTCACATGACAATAAGTTACATAAAAGTTACGTCAATCCAAGTTCACGTTTTTGTCTCTTCTTTTGTGCACGCGTGCGCGCACGTGTGTGTTTTATATTTCATCAAATTTACGACATCCCGTGCGACATAACGCGCGTTACGGTGCCGTCCAGATTAAAAATCAGCAACAACACGTCTCTCATTTTCCTCTCTCTGCCCCCCGCTGTCCCCGAAGGAAAGATCCGAAATACACTGTGATTTATAAACTCGGTGTTTGCACGATTCTCGTGGCGAGTGGCGTATTTACGCAATCTGAAGCGTTCGTATCTGAGGCACTGCCATGTTTTCAGATTAATAAGTCGCGGCAGAATCGGAGAGGCTGTTCTTTCGTTCTTAAACTTTCTTATTTCTTCGGCATATTCTGCGACGTATGTCAATGAAAGCACAAGTATCGTCGCATGCTGCGACAGTTTTTGGAGCGTAAACTGCAGTAAATAGACGAGGAATCGGTGTCGAAGCAAAGATATTTCAGCGATATCTCAACGACATTATGGGAACATTGGGAAAAAGTCATTAGCGGTGATAATGCACGCAGATATCCAGCGCTGGATTATAAGATTACAGCGACGACGTTCGGTTATGAAGAGAAGGACTCTTGCTTGAAGTTAGGGCACGAATAACGTCGTATTCGCGTGATACAGCGTAGACAACAGCATCGTTTGCGAGTGCAATATAAAAAGGGGAGTCATTCTTTCCTGAAATTTGGATTTCGAACGATTATTATATTTATAAATTAACGTTCGACAGACGAGATAAGGAGATACATTTTATTCGGAAGAGATACGCAAATAGATTTGCAAACAGTTAAATTGCTGGATGTAATGTACGACTTCCCTTCATCATGTATACACACGCGCGTACACAGTGCGCATGTACATTTGAGAAAGACTAGTCTCTTTTCGGCGTTGCTTACTAATTTGTTACAAGTCATCGACACAGTTTCACGCGCGATATCGTGTCTTAATTTCATCACCCGATACTTTTCTCCCATTGCGCAAAGTGGGACTGCTTTGGCAGCAACGCCGATAAATTTAGGCGCTCTAACCGGCACAGCCCACTTGCGTAAATTACGCAGCATTCACAGAATGGCAGAAGAAGGCATGCCGGATGAGCCGCATTAGAATCGTTATTATCACGGCGGAGATAATGGCCAGACTGATTTTTCTCGGGTATGAGGTCTTGATTTCGCCCTCGCAATTATATTGCCGCCCACGCATCTGTCCGCGCTTCTCAAGCGTGCTGTCGCGTCAGGTCGCGATCGAAGGAGATTCGATAACTCCGCGCGGTCGCATCTTTATGCGTCTCGAAGGCAGAGAAAAATTTCGATCGGGCGAAACCTTGCTGGATCGATAGAGGATGATCGATGGGTAGAAAAGCAGCGCGATCCGCGAAGCTCGGAGCAATCGAAGGTGAGCAAACCGATCGCTTCCGGTCGTCTGTATCACACGTTTCTGTCCTTCTTTACTAGGCGGTGGTCGCTGCTGGTTTAGATCGGACTGTACCTCGACTTAGAAGACGTTGATGAGGTCTATATGAAAGATGGGTCAGGGTCATGCACAATGCAACCGGGTACACACAGTAACAAAACTTTCATGCTGAAACGCCAGCCGGATAGCGCTCATTTCTTCGTGAATGATATATCGTTATTAATAAAAGAAACTTGCGCTTGTTGCTTGCGTTTATCGCATTCCGTTAGATACCTTAACGACATTATGGAAACATTGGGAAAAAGTCATTAGCGATGATAACGTACGCAGATATCCGGATTAGAATATTACAGCGGCCACATTCGGTCATAAAGAAAAGGCCTCTTGCTTAAAGTTAAGGCTCGTATATATATATATATATATATATATATATATATATATATATTCGAATGATATCGTAAGTAACAACATCGTTTGCAAGCGCACTGTAAGAAAAGGAGTCATTCTTTCCCGAAATTTGGATCGAATGATTATCATATTTAAAAATTAATATCGTCTACATATGCTTTCATTTACTCATCGAAATCGTATTTCCTCGTGCTTAATGAAGTAAAGTCGATGAGAGGCTATGATGAGTCCTGAAGAGATCGCAGCGCTCGCCGCTTCGGCAGCATCAGCAGCGTAATAACGAATCCTCGTCTTCGTTAGCGCGCGGACGCCGCTAGCCGCTACGTAGATCTCGTTCTTCCTCATTTGCGACGGAATAAAGTGGAAGACTTAATCGCAATGCCGAAGCGCATCCGGTAATGCTGTTCCAAAGGGCACGATCGATAGGGAGGACCTGACGCCGCGGGAACATCGCGGAATTCATTACAAGTGGGCCGCTCGCTTTAGCTGGGTGGGCTTAAAAATTAAAAGGCTCTCAAACAAAAACTCCCTTTTTACTTTCAGCCTCGTGGGATGTAATCCCACGACCGTCGCTGGTCGTCCACCCACCCCGCGTGCCTCGCTGATTCCCTCCCCCTCGAATTTCGACGGTCGCCTGAAAACAAGCTCTAAGACTTCGCCTCCGGCCTCCTTCACCTCGTCCGAAGCCGAGCGAGCACCGATCCACGCGACCTTTTCCGCGCGGTCGCGCGAACCCTTTGCTCCTATGAAGAATATTAGCTTCTGTTTGCGGGAGATTTGGCGCGCGACGCGGCAACAAGGGGTGAACACTTTACTTATGTCGGATCTGGCTGATTTCGCCTGACCGGATTAAAACAAAAATTGCGGAAGTAGAAAAAATAATTGACTAATTTGCATGGGAGCCCTCTCGCGCGATAAGGGAAGATTCCGACAGAATGGTTATCGATGATAGAGATTGACATCAACATGTCTATGTGTAATAGCGCATAGATGGGATGAAAATCAAAGGTTTGTGAAATATATGCGGATCTATCGGTGGAAATTAGGGGAACGATGTTAACAAAAATGTTTGTAATTTATTTACAAGAAAATAAGGATGAATACGATTTTTTAGGCTAAAGACTCAACAACAGCGTCGCAACAACGGCAATTCCCGATATCCAGAATCTTGAGAATACAATAATGCAACTTACATCAACGTTATTTACAGGATCGTTAATAATATCGTTATTTTATCTAGAAATCATCAGAATGTTCGGCTTCAATCAATGAAGCCTCAGAATTTCAGGTACCTAGAGAACCCTCGCGAAAGCCCTTGCTGGGCCACAAGGACGAACGTTATAAATGACTGTGTTCTATCCTCTGATTTAAATTCCCGTTGACCTCCTTCATCTTGTTCGTGGTCACTCCATCAGTCGCGGCGTCTTCCTTCACGAACTCGCGCCTCCTATCGCTCTCCGCGGCGCCGTATAGATCCAGATCTTTGCCGAGATAGCAAACCGCAACGTCGAACAGTACGCCAATCGTGGAAAATCCTATAACAGCATGGAAATAATGCACGATCGAAGTAGCCAAGTCCGGATATCTCATCGATCAAGCGGATAACTTTATCCACACGATCGGCCAAGATTATCCGTTCAGCTTTTATCTGGCATGTTTTGTTGTTGTATTATATTTTTATCTAATCAGCAGTGGCTGAACGCGCAGTACGCGGGTCGTTGATCCAACGATACTCACCGACCGATGAGATATTCACGAGGAATCGGAAATTCTCCCTGTGATGATACCAGCAGTTCCCCCTAGTCCCGCAGGTCTCCTCCCATATTAAACAAGTGGAGTCAATGATGGCTCCGTAGATGATCGGTCCCGGGATTAGGGCGAATAACGAGATGATCATCAACGTGACGCCCTGAGCGAAACTCTTATCCCTCTTCTCAACGCTTCTGTAGTTGACCAGAACGTTGCCGATCTTGCCGGAGCAACCCAACGTTTGGATTATACAGCTGAGCACTATGAAGAATAGATACGGCCCCTTGCACTCGCTGGGGCACGGACCGGCTTTAACCCTGTCGAAGATTGGCGAGTATGTCTGCAAGCCGGGCATGAGGGACTTGCCGGATCCGCGATACTCAAGGTAATCTTTCATACGATCTGATTCCTCCAACGGCAGGCAAGTACAATTACCAAATTGTTTGTCGTCCAGGATCATTCGGCATCCTGCATGGCAGGCGGAGAAGAAGGTCGTCTGGGATGCCTCGTGGCAGACCGGCGAGTATTTGACACCTGCGCAGTTGCAGTCGGCGTTGCAAGTGGCTGTCAAATTCATTCTGCGAATAAGCGAAAGAGCCAGATGCCAGATTAGATCACTGAAAGATCTCGTTCCTCGATCGGATTATTGGTAATAAATTAGTGTAAAAGTTGAGAGGATGAGCATAAACGCTATCAATGAGAGATCAAGAATGCTGGATTAAGTATATATGAGAAGAGAGCGTCTCGCATCATGATAAATGAAGAACTTGTAACAATACTCACAGCCTAGTTTCCAAGTCCACACCGCGAATACCAGCGTCCGCGCATCCGAGAAACATGAAGCACGCTTGTCCCGCGACGAAGCAGAAGCCAACGAAGACATTCCATGCAAGGAGTGGTCTGGGACCTGGCTTGAACTTGCTGATTATCAACCCAGACAGTAAGAATCCCAATACCATACCAATTAATGATACGGGACCTATTAGAGAAAGGGCAAAGATAATAGAGGAACGTATACTGAGTACATTGCATATCTTTACGTACAGTTACATCAAATTTTGTTCTATTAAAACACTATTAGTGTACACTGTTAATGTACTCCGGTCAAATCAACTCTTGATTATCTTGTGATATTTTATCGATTGACGTATTCGTACCTGCTATCACAGTGCCGCTGGCCGCCGATGTATTGTATTGGACTTCAAGATATTTTGCTAAGAAAGTGATGTAAGTCGAGGCACCGAGTATGTAAAATACAGTGCTCAAATTGTTGCAGGTCAACAGCCAGTTGGTCAGCACTCGTTTCATAGCTTTTGGGAATTCGCGGATAGTTGGTATGTATTCAGTCTCTAAAGGTATTGGTTTTGTCGGTTCCATCTGTATGGGCGGCTTTTGCTGCAGCACTAGGTCTAGCTTCAAGGGTATCTCATTAGCCTGAAACGTGATTCTTTTTCGTTAACGGATCTATTAGCGCTTGTCTCATTCGAATATCGTTTTTCCAAAGGCGAATCTTTGATAAAGATCACAATCTGAATACCGACCTACAAATTCCTATCTTGATCTTGATAATGTTATAATCGTTTAACGAGAATTACCTCCTTGGAAGCATTTGTCGATGAGGGAAGATCGCGTGGAAACATGGCGATCAAAATGGCGAACATGCCCATGGTAACGCCGAGGATGATCCATCCGAGCCACCACGCACCTAACCATCGCGGATCTTTCTTTGTAATAACAGGATGGAGCTTTGGATCTATGTATAGACTCAGGCAACCGTAGCCCAAGAGAAATCCGATAGCCGGACCGACAGTTCGTAAAGCAAACGTAAAGCCTAGAAATAAAATTGAACAAAGGGAATTGCTTGAAGGGTATTCCGATATCACCAATAACGTAATAAATTTCCATCGGTCAACCATCGTGCCCACCTAAAAGCATAGGGGTATTCTTCTTCTTCGTGTTGTCGTCCAGATACGTCTGTCCCAGGCCGTAGTAAAGAGTGGTTCCTATCCCAAGAATAAATTGGGATATGAAAACCAATAGTCGTGGGAAGAGACTGACGCTCAACATGGTCTCGGCATCGCAGTGCTCCGGATTGTCCGTGCGTGGACAAATCGCGAGGTCCTTCGGGACAGACGTCATATTCAGCAAGGTCTGATCCAGATATTCCTTTGTCAATGCCAAGGCATCCCTGCCAGGGCCGTATATGAAATGCGGTAGAGCCAAAACGAGACAGGACAATGCGCTGAGACTGACCCCAACCGCGATCCATCTTGGCCGATGGCTGGATCCTCCGTAGTAGGTCAAGATCAAGGATAGGATCTGAGAGATCTCGTTACCCGAGAGGATTAATCCTATACGTGACATAGTACAAAAAGAGGTCATTATATACATGTATATTTTATTTAAAATAATTTTATACATGTATATATATATATATATATATACAGATGGGATATTTGTTTTGTTCGCTTGTATAATTATTATTTTCTTCCGATTTTGCTATTCACGCATATTTTGGAATATAGAATGTTTTAGGTTCTTAACGAAGCATTTATTATATGTAAAATGTCTACCAATGCATAGTTAAGATATTCATATCATTGCGAAAAGAGCAAAAGACTTTTAATACCAAATTGCAAGAGAGAATCTGTAGATGTATCGATTGCTTTGACACTGAGCCAGTGTCGCTCGCCTTGTACATGAACAGATACAATATCGATGTACAATCGCCATATTTATGCACTTAATGGGAGTTAACGTGCGCATGAACGCGCGAATTCCACATACGTGTGTACGAATTTTATCTATCGTTCAGATGCATCTAAAAAGAAAAAAATCCAGGTTTCTTGAAGAATATACAATCCGAATAAGCTAAAGTAAACTAAGAACCATGACGTGTTTAACTTAAATCAGTTGAGAAGATAAAGTTCATCAGATTTTGGTTTCAGTAACAGTGACAGTATTCATTTCGATGTTTATGCACGTAAGTGCAAAGAACTTATCTTATCTTGCTCTAAATACGTAAATATCATTCGTTATACATAGCAGATTTGCTAATTTTCTATAACGATGACTTTTCAAATTCTCCTTTACGAAGAGAACGCATCAAGATACGTGCCAGCAATATCGAATTTTTCTTTCAACGTTTCGTATATACTTCGTATGTTATGAGAAAAAAAAGTTCAGTCGTGCACATCCTGCATCTGACGCGCCAACGAAATCATTTTCTAGACCGTTAAGTGCAAACGTGTGCAACTCGGCTGATCGAACCGTACGACGCTGGCGCGCCTGTTTAAGAATTAGAGAGGACGGAAGAAAAAAGAAAAGAAAACTCCACGAAACGCATTGGTGCTTGCGAAGCGTTGCGACTAACTATGAAATCGTGTAATGCACGTCCGTGTGCTCCTCGCTCGTCAGAGTGCACGTACAGCGCTCGTTGTACGACAGATTTGTCACTTCTATGATTGCGACACACTACTTACTTACTAGATAAACGCACACGGAAACGCCATACGTGCGTGTGCAAGTACGAGTACTTAAACGCGAGTATACTCGGCTTCACCGGCAATGGAATCCGAGGCTGAAGGCGATCAAGACGAGACGAGACGTCCAATGTGTGTCCCGATGTGTCGCGACAAGACACAGATCACTAGCGATTCGCGCGCAGATTTTCCAGACACCTCCGTTTAGCGCCGTGCCGGGATCGATCGATCGATTGCCGATCGATCGCGGCGGAATTCCAATGGAAGGCGAGTAGACGTTCGAAATCGTAAGCCGACATCGTCGAACGAGATTATTATTACGCGGCGAAATGCCAGAGATATATATGCTTCTGCATAAGACCTACCGGTCGTGCGGCTGGGTATCTTGAATCTTTTCTCCAGAGTCGTCAAGGTGACGACAATATAGATGAAGGCCATTGCCTGGACAGTGCCTAACAAACCGTAGACCGCGATGAAGTTCCTCGGCGTGGCCCGATTCCGTAACCATCTGGGATAGATCCCGCATATTCCGCAGTTCTTGCTCATATCTCGGGCAGTCTTGAAAATATCGATTAGTGGCATTATCGAATCTCTCCCCCAATAAAATTGTCAATTAATTATCTCCTCGTGTCAGACAAATACGGAGAACGAATTAAAATCGTGATCTTTTCTTTCCTCCATTATCGGTGTCTCTTACCCGACATTCATCTGATGCAAATCTATGACGTTACGAAAAACGTACGATGATAATAAGTAATCGAGGGAATCAAGCGATGACTGAAATGCACGTACGATGACCGATGCGAGAGATCTTATCATTAGCGGCACCGAAAGCCAAGCCCGAAATTGTATTGGTCTCTAGATTCCTCGATGCCTCTCACTCCGAAACAAACTATTCTCCCTTCGTTTTCTTGAATCATCCGTTCGAGAGGGGAGCTAGGGAAAATTAATAAGCTCCGTGATAAAATCCTCTCGCGCGCGCAGGACCATTGATCAAACCATGTAAAGCATAACACTTTGAGGAGAAACAATGCATCGTCGCTGCGATAACGTCATAACCGGAGTCGACAATGACTTGCAACTTCTTACTCTAGACGAAAAATATATATATATATATTTATATATATATAAATTTATATATATATATACCGTACATATATATATATATATATTTATATATATGTATATAAAATAGCGGAAAAGCAATTAGGGCAACGGCGATACATGCGATATGCATACATGCATACTGTTTTACACGTGGTTGATGACATTCGTGGGACGCGTTCGATTTTCAGCGCGGCATGTGCCGCGAGGATACGAAAAATATTGGCATCATGCGCGATAAATGTACGAGTCGCGATAGGAGTTCCTTATCTCTCATTGTAAGCCACGTAATTATTAAGGCGTTAATGAGGACTATAAATCACGTGCTTCAGGTTGATCTTGGGATAGGCGCAACTCCGATTAACGGTGGCGCTTTGGGCAAATATATCGTTATATTTTTTCAAATGTAACGACGGATGCTGACATTGTGAACAATTTTGTGAACAAATCGTACATGCATATGACGTGTACGAATTAAATTAACAACAGTAATTACGAATTAAGTTAACAAACAGTTGCAAAGATAATTTTTTTTACCTCATTTTCTGATTCTGCAGTTAAAATCTTGCAATTAAAAAAATATATATTAATATAATTGCGTAATGGTAATATTATTAAAACGGACATAGCTTCCTGTGTAAATATACAATTATTCCCCTCCGTCAGAACAGCTTATATAAATGTTATATAAAGAGGAATTATGTCTAATTATTATTAAGCAAGAGAATCTTGTGTAAATTATATATAAATTGATAAATTAAATCAAATCAATAAGCGCTGATTTTAATCATCTCGATCGCGGTAAGAAAAAATTAAGATCAAAGAGTTTCTCGTATTAATGTGACAGCAATATTTATAATAAGTATCTATGTATCTATATATCCATCTATATATTACACGCCGAATCCCTCCTATAATTCTAATTAAGCTTATCAGATCAATAAATCAGCCAAAGAAATCTCGCGGTTTTGTCGTACATACATCATCATATTAGTCAATATTAGTTAACGTGATATTCTGCATCGATTTCTCGCACAATGACGTTGCTTATGCATTACGAATTCCTGTTCGCTTTGCTTTCTTACTGGAAAGACAGTAAGCTCGATTAACAATCCGCCGATCAAATTGTGCGAATTAAATTCGCAGCGAGATTCGCGCTTGATATTTTCCAATAACAGAATATTCTGTTAAAACAGAGTTAAAAGAGAAATCTTGTATACATCTCTAAATTCAGATATCTTAATATCGTACAATGATTCGGTGCGTTCGTGTATCGAAGCGTCGAAGCAATACTACGATTATTTCGTAAATGCGATAATCAATTCTTCGTTCGAGTTACCATTTGAGACCTAAATATCTTTTTCCAAGCGATTCGCTTCCAAGTACGTGAAATACAAACTTACGTAATTATAATTCATCCTAAGCACGAATCGTAAAGCCAGACGTTATTAATCCGGAGTCTCAGATGATTATGTATCCCGCTTTATGGACATTCGCAAAAATACGCGATTGAGTAAATTGGATAATTATGCAGAGTACGTTATGGAGTATGATTGTTCGATCTTCGAAAAAAGAAATTTTTCAAATGATCGTTCATAAAGTTATCGTAAAGTTCTCGTTGTTTTATATTTCTTTCTCCCCAAAAAAAAAAAAAAAATTGTAATATCTTTGTTATCATCGTAACGATTACAAGAATAGGTTATCGTGAAAAACATTCCTGGCATAATTGAATTATTTTTGCACAAAAAACAAGAGGTCAAAAAGGTTGGGATATCGATAGTATCGAGCGCAGTATCGTTGAGACGATACGATGCGAGCAGTTAACATTTTCACCGGAAAGCGCAAATTTAAGAGACAATAAGAATCAGCCTGATCATTTATGTGTCGTTTAGCGCTAATTCATTATCTCATGCCATTTACGCTGCGTTAATTCTTCATTATTAATCCTCGACTCACAATTACGACTCACGATTACGAATGACATACGTTTCCCGAATCTTCTTCCGGGCTAGCGTTAGCGTCACGAAAACGTTCTCGTTAACGCTCTCGCATAATGAACAGACAAAAGCGCTCGTGTGAGCGAAAGGAAAAAGCAAAGCCTCGTGAAGACCGCATCCTCACCTTGACCTCGGACTCGCAGGAGGGACTTCCGGGTCGCGATTCCCCCTGGATCGCGATCCTCGGGGTCTTTCCTCGTCGGGACGGCTCCTGTCTACCGGGTAGCTCGGAAATTAGCGCGCGCTGTCAGGCGCTCGGGTTTGCGCGGATAAACGCGGGATAACTGAGCTCGTTCGTATGTCAATAGCAATGCTCCCCTACTGTTTCTCTATCAAATCGAATGATAAGCGGAACGTCATTCAAAGGACACCGCCAATGAGACACCAGTGCTGACATCTTATTATGAGCCGCCGCGTGCTCCAGCGGTCGCGCTGTCTCGCGGTTGAGGTCCGTGCTAAAGCGTATCGGCGTCAGCCGATTAAAGCTATTTCTTCTTGCTGCGTCTCGACGAGATCTGCCGCGAAGCTTCGCGTCGTCCTCAAGGCATTCCGACTGCTGTCGTCAGAACATCTCATACACATACACATCGAGATTAAGAGAGAGAGAGAGAGAGAGAGAGAGAGAGAGAGAAGTTCTCTGAGAGACCATCGTTGATGGAGGATGGTCCTCGTTGGAACGGCAGATATTTTCGAATTTCTTTCGCGAGAAATGAGACCCTCTTCACCGAGTTCGGAGAAGATTATACGAAGCTAACTCTCATCCGGGACTCTTTGTTGTTTCTGTAATTAATTTCTTCGTTATGCAAAAATTCTCAAACGCGAATGGAAGAACTCCGGAACGGGGGTTTGATTCTTTCATTATATATAAAGGCAGCTCTTTATCCGTTCAAGTTTGGATTTTTACTTCAAATGTAATTTCATGTATAACAGTTTGATGTATAATCTTCATGTTTCCCCGTTTCGCCATGTTTCCTTGCTATTTCTTTACTTGAGGATTCCTCGCGATAGGATGCTGCGAAACGACGGCAAGTGCGCTTCGCGTGAACACGTTGTTATTCAAAGTACCATTTTAGTATTTTCGTCGATTTTATTTATTCATCGATCAAGATCCGACGCCACGTTATACGAGCGAGCGGAGAGAGCCAAATCATCATGTCGTGTCATCAGCGACGCGACACTCGCTTAGTTATTTTTATATGTCACGGCGCGGCGACGAGCGTGGCTCTCCCTTTTCTTGTTTTTGCGAATCGCCGCGAGGCTCCGTATCCGATCTCGCAAGGCCATTAGATTTATCTTTAGCCGCCAAAAACGACAACACCAAAGCTATGCCGGCAAACTCTCTCTCTCTCTCTCTGTCCAATGAGACAAGTCTTCGTGCACAGACTCGGCGCGAATTTGATGCAACCAGCATCAAACCAGCGAACATTGTCATAAGGGCGTCAAGCGGCGAGTTGGAGCGGGATTTGGAAAAATCAAGAAAAAATTGATGATCATCCGCTGTATTGGATTTTTTATCCTCATCATTTCATCACTATGCGTGTGAGATCGGTGCATGGAGACTTGCGCGAGATTGGGGGGCGAAGAATGTGCGGAATCAATGAGAATAATAATTTGACCTTTTGATCAAATGTGTATCTATTATAATAGAGTGTATATTAATATTATTGAGGATAACAGACAATATATATTACAACCTATTTATATAATTAAGCCTATATACAATTAATCTTAAGAATGTAGGACATTCGAAAAGAGGATTGTACTCGTTGATCGTACGTTCCTCCACGTTCTCATCGCAAATTTTCTACTATCATCGTCTTCGGCTTACAACGGAAGCAATTCGGTTTTATGATTTCATAACGAACTTCTCACGTATACATTCTGTTCCTTTGTTAAGTACATATGAACAATAATGTATATAATTAATAGTGGTAATAGTAATAATAGTAATAATAATAATAATAATAATAATAATAATAGCGCTGATAATAGTAATAATAAAACATAATCCTGTCAATAATAAAGAAATAATAATGAGTATAATAATAATAATAATAATAATAATAATAATAATAATAAAATAATATATAATAATAATTTATTTTCCTATTATGTTGCATAATAATAGTAATACTTAATGCTAGGATCTCTTAACGTCTTCACTTCCTAACTTTTTACAAAGAGAGTTTCGCTTTTGGTTTCCTCCCTGCACGTTAGTCTCTACTTACAAATCTAACAAACCGAGTTTTAACCTCGTTTAAAGGTTTGAAAGGGTTTGGGACTAGACAACCACATTCCTCGTGACCCAGTCCAAAGTTGATTAAGTCGCTTTTGATATTCCCTCTTAGCTCCTCACCCTTTCGTTGAGCCTCACATCTGTACACGAGTTAGCGCGTCGAGTGTTGCGCTAACAGATCGCTGACTAGTTTCTCATCATTAACGATTACTCGACTGTGCTAATTAAGGCACTGAATCATTAAGATGAACATTCTTAAAGTTCGAGAAAAGTTGATCGAGTATAATTATTGCCGATAAGTAATCAGACCATTGAACATGCACACGGACGTTTTCAATCAACGTGACAAAGTCAGTTAGGAAGGTAACAGAAAATTCAATCTTTCGTTCAAAAGAAGAAGGAGCATTCAGTTTGTTTTATTAGAATAATGGGGGCTGATCGCCCAGTGAAATTCGTTCGCTCCTTGATCCTCGGTGGGTCGGTACATCGCCAGAAAATGATCGCTTCCTTCGACGGACATTTAATCGATTAATTAGCGTAAACATAAGGCCCCATAAGTAAGACACTTGGTCGTTTCGCGCTGTTGCGCGACTTTAAGGCCACCGTGACTTCCTTGAAGCGTTCTCGATGTTTGTGCATGCCTCGGACTTCCTTCTTGAATCACATCTGTGATCTTGGTATAAATCGACTAACGTTCTAACTACAGATACTCGTAATATCCTATAGCTCGTAATAAATATCGATATATAATATAACATATCTATCAGTGAATTCATGTCCCGATAAACAACAGAGAGCCGAAACAAACAGTGCGCAGAATACAAGGGACGATTGGAAGATGTTACTTCGTTAACGACGACATACTCTACGCAGTGGACGTAACTTTCGCGAGCCGCATTCATTATTTGTCGTTACTTGAGCTCGGAGGATATTATAAACATTAATTATTCAGAGTTTACTTTTAATAGTTAAAACGCGTGTCTTTGGGATATATGATCTCGACGATCTCGACGATCGTCAAGCTCGTGTACGAATCTTGATCAGCGTTCCCAGCAGATTCGGTGAACTTGCTCGAAGGCGCGTTATAATCTCTATATGTCTACTTAAAATCATGTTTCGAAGAGCATGAGATAAACTCGACAGATCTTGGAGAACGCTGCTCGAATCGCTCGACGAAGAAAAAAACTATCACCTGTTAATTGCGACAGTTTTGTAGAAGCCGCTGACGAAAATGAATCTGACGATCATCGAATCGTCACGCGCTTAGATCTGAAATTTCGATGAAAATTGCCCATAATTGTAGGCAATCCTGCATCTTGTCGCGTCGTTTTCCTGTTGCGATGCTCCAAGATGCAAATCAGATAGCTTTGAAGGGCATCGCGTCTAAAAGCCTACGACGGGCCTTCTTCTCGCGCACGTTGTTCAGTACATTCTGAAATACATTCGCTTAATCCCGTTTTCGGCTCTCTCGAATTTCACGTCGCATTTTCCGAACGAGTCCTCGTCAGTCCTCTTTCGCTTACAAACAATATAATTCGCGAGCCTTAAAGACTGCCGCTCCTTCCGAAGAATCTCGCTACGTACATTGCTCGCGCAGAATAGCATCAGCTTCGCGGTGAGGAAAAAAGATTCATTCGGGGAGGCGCAAAAGAGGAAGAGTAGACGTCGTAGATGTAGAACGATCGCGGAAGCGTTAATGGCTAATAAAAATTTCTCTCGTCAGACCATTGCGCTCTCCCGCGGGAGATTTGCAGATCGGCAAACTCGAACAGTGCTTGCTCGTGTTGGGGAACGCAGAGGTCCTGGAAGAAGTCTCCAAAGGCTACGACGGAAGTTGATGATCCTCGAGGACGACGAGGGTCGAATGTGTAGGAGTCTCGCGCGTTTCCATCTTGCAATAGATCTTGTCGCAGTTTGAACTCGTTTAAGATCTATTGCAGTCTGGCTTCTTGCGGTGTCGTCTGATAGGGCAGGCCAGGAAAGGCCGTTCCAGCTGCCGTTGCTGCCGCTGCAGCCGCTGCTGGTAGTCCTGCGGCACCTGGTAATGCAGCGTAGGTATACGGAGCTACGTACCCCGCCGCCGCTGCATTAGCTGGAAGAGAGAGACGCATTTGTTAGAAATACACTAGATGAGCGGAGGCTGCACAGTCGTGACACCACGGAACTCCTCACATCCGGCCGGCTAGGCTGGCGAACGTGAAGAGACGCCGCAAGCGTCTCTACGGTAGTCTACAGTAAAAAACGAAACGACGAACGGTGAACAATGGTAAAATAAGATACGTAAAGACAAGTGACACAGAGATGACAACAGAAGAAGCACGTGCAAGCGTAACTGTGTGTGCGTTACTTTCGTAGATCCTTCTTACTTCGTGTCTCAGCTCTTTTCGCTTTTGTACTGTAGCTCTTACTCGTGACGTGTAGAGCGAATGGCGTTCGTCGACTGCCATCGCTCGTCACGGCATCACCGCCACCATCACCGCAGACAGCGCATTATACTGGCAGGATATTACGTGGCAATTATATAGTTTGCTAAAAGCGCATGCAAGACCGGTTCATCGTTTGCCTGCTAATACCGCGCATCGAGATCTTGCGCGCGACAACGTGAGAGAAAATCATCAATAAGAAGCGGGTTCCCGTTTTGTAGTTCTGTCCTCGGATACGCACGAGACAATTCGATACGAGAAGATCGCAACGATCAAAATCAAAAGGAAGCGACACGTGTGTTCAACGGAAGAAACTATATGCAGCAGAGTTCCCACGGGAGAGTCCGTCAGGAAGTGTCCAAGGCTCTCGAACAACGCAACAGCATGCGCATAACGAATAAGACACCACGATCGCGCCGGTTTAGCGGTTTACACGCCCGATACGATGTCGAGATTGTCTCCCTCCCTCCCCCCTCCCCCCTCCCCCTCCCGTTCCTCTCCTCGCGTATAACCTGCTGATGCGTGCAGCAGAAGCTGCACACCGGCTTGCTCCCTCTGATTTAATTCCCATCACATTATTCCGCGTATATCCAGCCGTGTACGACGGATCTCTTCCTCCTTTCTCAGAACCCTTCGCCGCCCTTCGTCAAAATCGAAAACCGGACCTTGTGAGAACCCTGCTTGTACGTGCGAGTCTGAAAAGCAAGCTCTCTACGAGGACAGCCCCAGGCAGGAAGGTGCAACGCGGTCCTCCCCTTTGCCCTCTTACTCAATCTCTCTCTCCCTTTCTCTCCCTCTCTCTCTCTCTCTCTCTCTCTCTCTCTCTCTCTCTCTCCCTCTTTCTCTCACACACACACGCACGCACGCACGCACTCTCTCTCTCTCTCTCTCTCTCTCTCTCCCCCTATCCTTGAGATTTTCTACCGTAGTCACGCAGCACGGATGGCAGAAATTGCGGTAGGAGAGCTTTCTCCAACCGTTGCTGTTGTGCCAACGTCGCGGCGCCGTTTTGCTGCTGTTGCTGCTGGTGGTGGTGTTGGTGTTGGTGTAAGGGGTAGCTGTTGCTACCCTTGCTCTGGACAGTATTCAAACACGTACCAGCCGCGGCCGCGGTGGTGTACGGGTATGCCTCGGCGAAGTTGTATGATGTTCCAGGATAACTCGCCACAGCTGCCGCCGCGTTTTGATACTCGTAGAACTGTGATGCTGCAGCAACAGCAGCCGCATGGCTCAGTTGCGTCGCCGGAAGTGGCACTAGGCCACCCGGCGCAGCAGCCGCCAGGTAGGGTGATTGATACACGTAGCCTGGTACCCTGCAAAACGAGAACGACGAGTCAGTCTGGTGATGCCGATGCGGTGCTCCGGCGCCGCGGAGACACTCGAAGACCGAAGGCTCGGTGTCCATTTGAGAGCAACCCCTGAGAACGAGGGGAGCGAGGGAAACAGAAGTAAGCAAGAGAGAGAGAAAGACAGAGAAAGAGAGAGACAGAGAGAGAAAGAGAGAGAGAGAGAGAGAGAGAGGAAGAGAGAGAGAGAGAGCTCACTCTCTTTCGTGGCTCGTGAGAGCAGCTCCTAGGAATGATTCTCGATGATGTCTCTCTTAAATGGACACCAGCCGTGATGCGATGGCTGTTTGCGAATCAATCGCGACGCGCACTGACGGCGGCTTCTCCGCGAGAAAGAAGCAAGCGAGGTCACGCTCGCATAATCGTGCGCTTAATAATGAATCCGGATAACGTTAAAACTTGATCTACGGATAATGAGACGGTCTGTTTATAATACAGTATCAAATATCATCAGTCGCGAGCAGTATTCTCAGATACTAACATTACTACGGCCATGAAAATTATTCATGACGACGACGGAATTCATGTATGTATCGATATAAGCGAGCGAGACGCCGTCCAGTCCGCGAGACAATAATTTACAAACAGGTACATCCATCCTGGAGCGATCGGCAAGCATCGGACGACGTTGGCTGCTCCTAGCTTCGGTCGAGAAGAAGGCGCGACCAATGGATCCGATGGTTCCCTTCACTCCAATCGTATACTTCTCTCCTTCTGTGGGAGCTGATGGATTCGGAACGACGAGGAACGGAGATGACCAAACGTGTGGATGTGTGTAGAAGTCCTATCTGTGTAACGCGTTTCAATGCTCGCGATCGTGTGTGCCAATCGAGATAAATGTTTGAAAATTCATCCCCTCGGTCGAGGGGATTTCATCCGGTGGGGCTCGCGGGTACTGATGATCGCGGAAAAATCGCCGAGGAATCGGCAGGCTGCGCTCGCGCGCTCGCGCGCGCGAGTGATCCCAGCATCACCGATTCCTCGGATCGTGCTGCGGAGGACGGCGACGGAAAACAAACTGCCTTCATTTTTGTATCTCGCTGAGAATTCGCGGCACGACGGTCTTTCGCTCTCGAGCAGCTCTCCAACACCAACACCAAAAGCACGCAACACCAAACGGCAGAGTGTGAGCGAGGGACCGAGTTCTCTTCAATCGATCTTCGCGCGTATGCAACGTTACGAGCGAACGCATCGAGGCGCGCTTTTGTGTTTGAAGGTGAGCGAATCGCCGGTTGTCTTGTCTTGTCTTGTGTTGTCTCGTAGTTCCGAAGTGGTGCAGCTCGATATCGAAGCTCTCGTTGGATCGCGGATCCAAACGATGGATCCAAATGTTTCCGGCATTTTTATGTCTTCGATATCGCGCGTACGATTTCGGTGCTCGTGTGTTACTCGCGAGGTGTGTCGATTGGCTTTCTCTCGATTAACAGGATTCTTGCCGAATCGAAGAGATTTTCTCTCCCGATTTTCTCTGCAGATTTCGTCCGAGGCTTTCTAATTTCCGAGATCAAACACGCGCCGAGATTAGATCAGACGATCGCGTTGAAATTACATCGAAGCGATAGCATCGTCTCGAATTAATTGGATGCAATCTTTCTCTTTATTCGCGTTCTCATAATTCGTCAAAATTCATTAGCCTCGCGTAGCATCAATTAACAATTCCATAAATTTACTAACAGTTTAGTTTACATTCATTGCCAAGGTAATTCACTGAGCAATCTTGCGTCCTTTAATATATACATACACATATATATATATATATATCTGTGTGTGTGTGTGTGTGTGTGTGTGTGTGTGTACGTGAGTGCGCTCCGACGATATCGCAAGGTTTACGTAAAATAGACTCAATCGAGGCCAGGAATAAAATAAATTACATGACAAATACATGATAACGATCTCTTTATTCTTTTCATCGCACACCAAGAGACGCAGTGGTGTCAGTATGTACGGTTGACGTGTGTAAGTGATATGTGCATGCGTGCGTATGTCTGATGGGCATCTCGAAGGAGGAGAGGATTATCGAGGACAGGAAAACGATGGTCGGCGTGGGAGCATTAACGCTGCCCTCGTAGTGGTATCAATAGTAAGGCGGAAAACGTACGCAACAATCCAAGAAAAATCTTTCACGTGTTGGCAAAACAACAGCAAACCAACGACAAACGTGTGATGTAGGTGATTGCACGAAATATACAATACTTCTCGGCACACGGCACACGATTATCTAACACCAACGTTAGTACCTAAATTCACAGATCTAAGGAAACGTCTCGAGTTCGTGCTCTCTCCGATTCGGCCGGATCGCCGGATAGAGTGATCTCGGATAAGGAAACGCGTCATGGTCGGCTTCCGGGGGGTACTTTGCGGGGACGTAATTTCAGGGGACGAGCTCGGCATCGATGATTGCTTCGTCAAGTTAAAGGACAAGAATCGAACGGCGGCTCGTGCCGGCTCCGATCAAACGTTGGATGCTCAACGATGCTCTCGCGAAGCCTCCATTATTTTTCTCTTGCTTTCCCGTGCGGATGGGAAAGCGAGAGAATCGATATCGCGCGGGCGCGCGATTCTCGCGAGACGAGTGACACGTGCTTATTGGCTATTCAATAAACTTGCTCGTTACGTTTCATACGTCAGCGACGAGGACAAGCATTGTTGACTGCATGCATTCATGCACGTGTGCATCATTCGTTGCGGATTACGTAATGTCGCTTTAATCGATCTTGCTCGAATAGGCCGCCGACGACGAGAGATCGTTGTGGCATCCCCTAAATCTGCGAGCATGCCGGAATCCCGGAATCGAGACGGGAGACGCCTCGAAACGTGTCCTTGTTAAGAGACGAAGAAAAGAATAACGATACCACGTCTCACGGCAGTGGCTCTGTCTCCCTTACGCTTCCTTTTTATCGTTCTCTCTCTCTCTCTCTCTCTCTCTCTCTCTCTCTCTCTCTCTCTCTCCCCCTCCCTCTCCCTCTCTCTCTCTCTCTCTATTTCTCTATTACTCTCGCCGAATAACAACGCGCGAGGCTTGCCGGCCGTTCTTCGATCGTCCGCGAAATTCATCGATTCATCGCAATAGTTTCTTATTCGATGGCCGCGTGCTCTGCGAATACACAGAAACACGGATCAATTCAGATAGCGCGCACTTGGGACCCTCATCTCATCTCGGCCCGCTCGTTACGTTGTCTACATTATCATTCCAGCGTGTCATAACAGCGCGGCAGAGGAAACGAGCCTGACAATTACTCGAGATCGCAATCCGGATCGTCAATCCGATCCAGTAATCCTAATTGAGTGCCTACCAACGGCACTAAGCAAACCCGCTCCGCGTGGCACGCGATCTCGATGAATTGCTGATGCATGCCGATTAAAGATTCACGGCCGATTAACCGATAAGCAACGGTTTCGCCGCGCCGCCGTTCCGGGACACCGAAGGAGCCCGGCCTCTTTCCCGGAGACAGCCCTGAACTTTTTAGCGGATCGATAATAGCCAGTGTCCGGTCCGCGAAGGAAATCAATATGTTGTCCTGCGGCTTCGAACGACCGAGCGCTTCCTCCGCAACGTCGGGGATTGGCGCCCGCTCACCGCTATCGCGCGCTCGCGACTAATCGAGAACGCGCGCATGTCGCACACGTAGCTTAATTCGATATAGAGGTGAGTCGCGTGCTGCAACCCGCCGGGGGTGGCATCCCCGGGAGGGGAGGGAAGAGGATCGCGGAATCGGCCGGAATCAGGGTCGGACGGGCGAGATGAAGGCGCGATCGCGCGTCATCGTCGCGACGCGAGAATTGACAAAGGGTGGAGAAAGGGTGGAAAAAGGGTGGAGGACATCGAGGCTGCGCCACGAGGCGACGAGAACGGCGGATATGCGATTCTTGTGCGTTCATCGAGCCTGCAAACCGCAGCGGGTTTACTGCTCGCTGCACCTGCGCGAATATAAATCGCGTGTCCGCGGATCGTTAGGACACGCGGGATAATGAATTTCATCATTATTCGTGAACGTGGCAGAATGCGCGTAAACGCCATTGCGCTGGTGTTCGACGCGAGAATGTGGATTTGCATTTTCATATTAATTAGAACTCTCTTCCTCGGCTGTATGTTTATTCCCTTCATAAAAGGGAAACCGGGTGTCTCGTAACTTGACGTTACGTGCGTTTGCGAGAGGAAGATAAAATCGGCAACCTTGACGGGACCAAGCGCGATACGAGGCTCGCGGGAGCGCGGAAGGGGAGAATTTATGTAAGGATGCTACGCGCGCGTTACCTTTCAGATTTCGCTCATGAATTATTCGCGCGGTTGGATTGATATTTTCGAGTTATCCGCAGCCTGCCATCGGGCCGTCCCGATTTCGTTATTCTCGCAGAAATTCAACGTACGGAAATTCCTCCGAGGATAACGAGGGAACTTGAAGCGCGCCCGTGATGAATAAACACGACGATCGATCTGCCTGTACAAACAAACCCGCAAAACAAATGATGAAGAATATCGCCAATTTTATCGACGCGGAGGACCAAAGAGACTTCTCGCTGCGAGAACGCGCGCGCGCGCGCACGCGCTGACAACTCGGTGGTTATCCAGGGAAATATTTTCACGGAAGGTTTTACCCGATCTCTCCTCTTTGTCATTTTTCTATTAACATCGAATTAACTCTTCGCTGCTTCCGCTACTTCCGCTCGAATTCGGAAAGATTCGCGAGCGGTGAATCCAAAAAGAAAATCTGCCCGGAATCGGCATTCTGGAGAACGGACGACGCGCTCGATGATTCGCTGAATCGCTTAAGAATATTTCTTCGTACGCGGGAACATCGAGTCTTTTGGCGAGTCTAGAAAACCGAAGGCGAACCGCGCCAAGCGAGCTCTCTCTCTCGCTTTTCCACTGCTTTTTTGTTCCTCCATTTTCCGTCGAATTTATCTGTCGGTCGCATCTCGGCCGAGCTACGTGCATTATGGATGGCTCGCGTGTCCTCAACCCCACTTTTCCCATTCTGCGTGTTTCATCGCGCTCTCCTCGTTCCACGTGCAGAGACTGGCGAACGTCTCTGTCCGTCCAGCTGGATTTCCAATCCCAATTGCCTCCGCCGCCTCCCCGCCTTCCCTTCATGCCGAGTGACAAGCGTGCGCGAGGAAATCTCGTCAAATGGCCGAGCCTTGTCGGGAATTGTCGCGGGACAAGGCGCGTAAAAATATAAATTCACGACCGCGTTTGCTGCTTACTTTTCGTCTCGATTTTTCTTCTTTCTTCGTTCTCGTTACCGCGACACGGGGGGACTTGAATTCGAGTCTCACGTATGCGACGAAGCGATTTCAGAGAAATCCTACGCGGCAGCAGCCCTTGTCCCATAATAATAATAACTCAACGCGTCACGCGGTGTGCAGAAATTATATTTTGAATTCGCTTTTATCCTTGAACAGATCCGCGATCGCTTTAACGCCGACATGACCCTCGAGATCGATGGTAATCGAGAAATTGCAAGGTGAGAATACGCATGTCGGTGTGCATTACGTGATTATCGGCAATAAACTCGCGCACATCCAATTGCGCGACCGGTCAAATATTAATAACGCGTCACGTAAACCGATAATTGCCGGCGACGAATTTCAGCGATCATCCGTTTAATGATGAACGCGTAGCGGGCAAATCTGTCGCGGATCGCTGCGGATATAAGCGGCCATCGATTTCACGATAAATTAGCGATAAAAAAGGGAGAGAGAGAGAGAGAGAGAGAGAGAGGGAGAGGGAGAGAAAGAAGAAAACAGCGAACGCTAATTGCATTCGTATCGCCAGCTATACAGGGCGTTGCAAGACTCGCAGTCGCGAAGACGGCGCGAATCGAATCGTCAAGTATCGCCGGCGATCGTTTCGATATTCTTAAACCTCGGTCGTCGATTGTCCAAGCTCAAAGTTCCAAACCGAAAACGGCTCGCGAGAAATAGCGAAGCGCGCTGCAGAGCGCGCGATAAGCTTCCTCTGTTACGTCTGACAAATTTGCGAGATCAGATTCCTTCGGGGAGAATCCGAAGTTAAAGTTTAATGCGCATCGCAAATGGCAAACTACTGTCGAGCCTCGCTAAGGAGAGATTCGGGTTGCTGCTTCAGGTTGCTGCAAAATTCTATGAAATTCAAACCGTTTCGACCGTTCTACCTGGCCGCCTAACGCCGAGCTGAAAGAGCGTCCGTGGAATGCCATCTTTTACCTTACGTCCTTGAGACCCTCGTGCGGAAACGGGGCGGTCGGTTTTAATGGACGCGCAATTTTCACTATGAAGAACCGCCGACGATGTATCGCGGACGCGACATTTCACCACGATCGATGTGACGTACGAACGGACAAAAAAAAAAGAGAGGAAAAAAAAAGAAGCGTACACACCGCCGCATTACGGCAATTCCCGCGAGAACGAATGGGCTCGCCATGTCGTGGCAATTTAAGGGGGGGAAAAAAAAAAGAAAAGGAAAAAGAAGAAAGAAGACGAGAGAGAAAGGAAAGGGGAAAGGAGAGCATCGTTCGAGCGCGCGGATCGATGAAGATAGCATAAGGCTACGGCATAAGAGATATTTCGGAAACGCGCGGTCGGGTGAATCGAGCAACAAGTCTATCAGAGTTTCGAGTTGTCGCAACGAAACTGAAATGAAATCAATTTCACTTGGTCCGCGAGACTATCGAAGAGATTACTGACTTTGTTCCGAGCAGAGCAATTGTGGCGATCACCGAAAAAGCCGCGCGCCAAACCCTTTGGAGAATTTCTGACAACGAGTCAAGTAGTCGCGAGAAAATGGAAAAAGTAGCTCAAAGAATTGAACAAGATCGATCTCTTTGAATGACAGACTCGCCTCGTGCTTTAGAGTGTCCACAAGTTCTGGAACAGTTCTAGAACAGTTCTGAGTCCGTTCGCTCGTTAAGCGGCGTAGACCGGCGAGGGAAAAGGCGAGGGACGCAAAATCGTCCTGCAATCACGACGAAGCCCGGTGTCCGTCCTTTCGTGACGGATCCAAGTGACCACCCTCGATTTCCGACGCAAAGTGGCCGCGGGCCGATTAGGATCTCTCCAACTCACCCTCACCGGTGCGCGCTATCGCACACGCGTGATACGTGACGCACGTGAGGGTGAATCCCCCGCAAGGGGTTGCGGGGATGTGGGGGTGGATGGGGAGGGGGCGGTTGTACGATCAATTCGTGCGTGCGGGCCGGCACAACCCCCGTGACGATCGTGGGACAATCGTTAACGGTAAAGACGATGGAGCGGAAGCGCGCGTTAGCGGAGCGGAAACCAGCGGGACACGAAAGACCGCTGATCCAGTAACCGACATTCTCGCGCCGCGTTTGCGCCGATCGATGACTTATTGCCGGGAGCAGACTCGTCGCAGGATATCGGAATTTTCAGGAAACTGGCGCCACGAAGAGGCGCCCGTTTTGCAAATTCCGACGCGAGACCGAACGCGATCTTCCTTCCAACCGAGGAACCGAGTCCCAACAAGCTTTCCCATTCCGGAAGCCTCGATATCGCATGCATCGGTATAATCGATCGATCGCAATGCGCGGATACGCGAGCGACGATAATCTTGATAATGTTTCATCAAACGCGCAACGAGGCACGAGGTGACGAGCCCGTCTGGCCGTTACGCTCGCGAATGCGGCAGAACTCGACGCGATCTGAATTTCGAATTTCGAAGAAGGGGACGCGCGGACGCGGGCGAGTCTTCGCCCTCCCCCTCTCCCCCTCTCCGCGGCATCTGCAACAGGGGCCGATGGGAGTCCCGGCGTGCGAGAGGCGAGGCGAGGCGAGGCGAGGCGAGGCGAGGCGAGGCGAGGCGAGGCGAGGCCAGGCGAGGCCAGGCGAGGAGGGAAGGGTAGGGAAGGAAAGGGGAGGAAAGGGGTGGTGTATGCGTGCCACCTGCGGATTCTGTGTGCGCGAGCGCGGGGACGTGCATATGTATATACATGACGGGGCGATGTGCGCAGTGCACGGATTGCACGGGCGCCGGCGCCGTGGATAATCCAATGGGATGATCTACCAATCCTTGGGAAGCAAGCTGGGCCAATGGTGGCTGCGCAGGGTGGTGCCACGGCGACTTAATTGTTCTCGGTACGCGCGCCGGTGATCCGCCAAAAATACGATTCGGCAAATGCGCGGCTGGCAAGCCGGGAGACACGCTCGAGAAGAATCCGTTACCTCGGGCGAAACCAGTTGGCATGAATTCGGGGGCGGAAGGGTGCGAAGGGAGGGAGGCTACGTTCGATTATGAATGAGGCGCATTCGCGCGAATCGCGATTGCCACCCCGTGAGGCAGCCTGCGTTGAGAATATAAATAACAGACGTGCGCATACGCGAGGGAAATATATTCATTTTTGCCGAGAATATGTATTATCCGTAGGCGCGAGTGATAAACGCGTGACGGATGGCGTCACGTGGAAGAGATTTATCGGGTCCCCGCGGCTGTCCGCGTGGACCGTTTGAAAAAGTGGTTTACGTCTATTTCGGCGAGGAAGCGGCGGTTCTAAAATTTCACGTGGCCGTCCGCGCTCTCTGAAAACTCGAAATGCAGGCAGGGAGATGCGGCCTCAATGTATTTATGTAAATGCGATACAGAGCCGTTGCGCGTCCGCCCGGTGGCGCGATGGTTACGGCTTGCGTCAGAAGAGCGACGACGACAGGTGGATAGGAGCCGCGGCAATGAAAATAGAAACGGACCTTTAAGACGCTCCGCGCCGTTTCATCTTCCCCGAAAGAAATGAGACCTTATCCTCGCGCGACACATGCGAGACGGAAATGTTTCCACTCAAGTGCTACTCGACGTTCGAATTGCCTGTTTCACAAAGGACATGAGTCAAGACGTTCTTTTAACGGTCCAATCAAACGAAACCACGTTTGCCCGAGATCATTTCGTGTCGCATAAAGGATGCGTAGCGCGCCTTACATCTTTGAAGAATTTCCTGCTCTAATGTATAAATACTGCGCGCGCGTGCGCGCATTGATTTACCGAATCACCGAGAAAATTCGCTGAGCGCGAATTGAAAGCCCCAACTGCGTCACCTGCTGAAGAAGAGCGCTTTAAATTTCGATTGAGAAGGACGGGGATTACGAAAATTATAAATCTTCATTTGGCAAAACCGAAATCGCTCTCGAGCATCGAGTATTCGAGACAGACAGCATCATTCGGCCAAAAGATTCCGTCTCACGTCTCTTCAGCTCATTCAGCTCCCGATTCATGTCCGCCAAATGGCGTAAATGCGTGAATAAGCACGAGTCTTTAATCGCGATGCGATTTCGCCCTCGTGTGAGGGTGGCCTTAAATCGTGCGATAGAATCCTCTCGATTCCGGACCGTCGAGGAGGCGGTGGCGGCTTGGAAAGAAGCTGACACGAGGGACAGGTGGTGCTAAATAAAGACTGGACCGTCGCCAGCGCGGCTCCAAGATGGCCGGCCGACGTTAGGCGTCGTCGTAGTCGTCGTCGTCTGTGTCGCCGCCGCCGCCACCGCCGCCGCCGCCGCCGTCGTCGTCGTCGTCGTCGTCGTCGTCGTCGTCGTCGTCGTCGTCGTCGTCGTCGTCGTCGGCACTCGCTTACGACACAGATTTACCAGCATCGTCAGACGGAACCGTCTCTGACGTATACGCAACGTCCGGACCGGTGTTGAATTTCACTTTTCCACCCACGTTCTTACTAATTCGAGGATTCTTCGCGCAACCTACGCCAATGCGCGACACCGGCGATGCTGTTGCCAATAATTTTCCGATAGTAGGATATCGCGATTGTCCGCGAGCGTCTCTCCGATTGGATTGCGATCGAAATGGCGGGGATAATCTTCCGAAAATATACGGCACGGTTCCACGATTATCTGATATTTAAGAGACAGTTAACGCGAATAGTCTCATCTCCCTGCTGGAACGATGCTTCGTCAAATATTTCATTATTATTGCGCGCTCGTGCGCAGGCTCCTGTCGCCATCCTCCGCGGCAAGTGATCTGTGCGGTGATTGTTTCAAACTTGGCCATATTAAAATTCGAACGACCAATTCACCTCGCCTCGCCGCCGAGTTCGAGTTCATCGCGGCCATCCGATCCCGTGATTTCAGCCTCGCGAGGGACTATCGGCCCCTTTGCATGGGGGCTTCACGTAGGGCGCACAAAAAACGTACCCCCGCTCGCGCCTGAGGCCTTTGTGCCTTCGCGCGTTTGCGAGACCCGCGAGAGATGAGGATCGCCTCCCGCGGTTTCTCACTCAACGAACGASGGAAAGGGGGGGAAGGGGGAAGGGGGGGGCGGCGGGAGTGTCGGGTTACCTAGCAGAGGAAAACCTTGCCGTTCGATGGAAAACCGCGGGCCCTTTTCGGCTTGACGTGACTCCCCCCTTCTCTCTCCCTCTCTTTCTCTCTCTTTCTCTCTCTCTCTCTCTCTCTCTCTCGCTCGCTCGCTCGCTCGCTCGCTCGCTCTCACACACACAATCGCGGGATACGGACGATTACGGAAAGAGACACGTCACTTTTGGTCCTGCGATGGCGGCGATCCCGCGAACGATCATGCCGCGAGCGATAACTGCCTGAGATAAGGCTCGTGGTCGAAAGAAGAGGAAAAGAAGTGAAAAGAAAAAGAAAAGAAAAAAGAAAGACAGAAAGAAAGAACAAATGAAAGAATCAAGGGAGAACATCCGGCGGCACCGTGCGTTCCGTTATCTCGGAGAGCTACGCCGTGTTATTCAAAAGTCCAAAAACCACCCACGTACAACACCAAAAAAATACAACACCAATAGCGACACCAAGTGTAGTGTAAGCCTTCACCACACACACAAGGTTATTAATATTATATAGTGGTTAGCGGATCCTACGTAATCCCTCTCGGCGGGTGGTGCTTCCGTATTTCATGAAAGACACTTCGATCTCGACCTTCTCCAAGGAGGCGCGTATCGATCTCCGTGTCCTCTCCATCCCGATCCACCCGCTCAAGCTTCATCTCGCCGAATGCGGCTTCTCCGACTCGAGATCGCGCGAGTCTCCCGATTCGAATCGATCTTAAATAATCGTCATCCAAAGAGCCGCCCGCTTCAAGCGAGCTCTCGTCGTCTGGCAAACGGGTCAACGGAGAAATAAAGGAGAATCGGCCAAGAATCGCATCGTCGCTTCGGAATGATCGATTCTCGAGAGCGCGCCGATGCAACCGCCGATTCGTTCGTTTCGCTTCGCATCCGATGAAATTTTCGTGCTTGCCATCGGAGAATCCGTCGAGCCAAACGAGGTGAACCGCGAGTCGGAGGGATCGATCGCCGCGCGATCAAAGATTAATGTCGCCGTCCGCGTGGCGGTGCGGGTCGATTTCCGGCGGAGGGACCGGCGTCGTATCGCGACCGCGTTCCCGAATTTATTCCGGGACCGGGTTTCGAACGCGGTGCGCGGTCCCTTCCGCTTTTCGCGATCCGATCGCTCGCCTTTTCCGTTCCGCCTCTCGTTCCCGGCGAATCGCGAAAGGCGTTTTTAGGCGAGCGAAGCCGCGAGAAGAGAAGCCTGCACGGTCTACGAGAGACTAAATATTTATAAGCAATGGCCGGACGGTACCCTGGCGGATCGGAATGGATCAGATACGCTTCTTCCTTGGCTCGCGTTAATTTAATTTAGCCAAGATACACCGCGGAGCATCGATCTCGGAATTCACGCGGCGCTTGCTCGTATTACTCGTTCACTTGTTCATATCTCGCGCATTATCGCCGCCACAATCCGAGAAACTACGATCGCGGACGAGACGCGTTCTCCAATGAGCTTCATTGCGAGATTCAAGTGTCTGCTAAAGAGGTACCTCATTCGTTTCGACTGAAATGCAAGTAACCGGCAGGCGGTCTGCGTTTCCGCAAGATCTAGAAGATCTAGGACATTATCGTTGCTTCGTTTCGGCACTCCCGTCATCGGAGACGACAGCATGGCGATCGATGTAACGAATCGATGTAACAAAGTAACCAAAGTAACCAAAAGCCGTAAGAGAGTTAAATTGATGAAGGAGACTTTCTATATCATGATCTTTTAAAGAGAAAGTCGCTTATTGCTGAGAACAAACGGACAACGATCTCTAATTGCGAATGATTCATTGCAGCAGATAAGCGATCGTTAAGCGGCAAAGAGAATCGCGCGATGTTACTCATATGTTATTCGCTTTGCCACTTTGCCATCGTCTCGTTCGCGTATGCGAAAAAAAGTGGGGGAAAAAAAAGAAAAAAAAAAAAAGAGAAAGAAAAGAGACGATCCGTTTGCGTTTCTCGTTTGTCTCCTGCTTCTCTCACATTTCCAAGATGATCGTTAAAAACTCCAGGATTGCGAGGAGCACGTCGAATCATCTGGAGCTCAGACCGTCTCAGATGGTCAACGGCATTGACCGTCTCTGTGCCTTTTCGTAATCAAGAGAAATTCATTGACGTAGATAGAAACGTGACGTCGAAACGTACCAACGTAACTTCGCAAAGTGTCAGAAGATCCGAGATCGTCGAGTGGCGGTCGAATCGAAGAGGTAACACAGTGCTGATCGACACCGCGATCGAACGTTCACTACCAATCATCACGATTAATGTCATGGCTAAGAAGAAGAAGAAGAAGAAAAAGGAAAGAAATAAAAAAAAAGAAAAAAAAAGAAAAAGAGAGCGTAAAAAGAGACGTAAAGACTAAAAAGAGTAAAAGAGTAAAAAAAAAAAAAAAACCAGTAACAAACAAATCGCAAATCTCTCTCAGCAATCCGCAATCATTGTCATCACTTCACATATCATCAGTGTTTCATCAAGAAAGTAACAAAAAAACACAATCAAAAAAGTACGTTAGGAGAAGAAGAACAGGCCGATCCCTGGATGATCCTCGCTACTTCATCGAAAGAAATTCGTAGGTACTCATACGTGTAGGTTTCTGATAAGTGTGCGTGTGCCGTTCTCGCTTTCTCTCTCTCGCTCTCTCTCTCTCTCTCGCTCTCTCTCTCCCGCTCTCTCTCTCCCTCTCTTTCTCTCCCTCTCTCTCTCTCCCCCTCTCTCTCCCTTTTTTTCCTTCCTCTCAACGATCGCAACGATACATTTTCCCCCTTTCTTTTTTTTTTCCTTTCTCTTTTTGCGTGCGTTTTATCTTTTGCTTTTGCATTAATATGGGATCCTTGGAACGAGGCGCGCTCGGCCCTCTCAAGGAACTCGGAAAGAGGATTTCCTGCCCGTCTCCTCACGCGCGCGCGTCAGGATGCTGAAACGTCACATATATAGTGTCTTTGAGGAATGCTCGTCAAATGACTCGTTTCCGTTTTAAGCGAGTACCTTCTTGCGTTACCGATCAGTTAACGCCATGTTAGGCGGTCACGTTGGAAAAGTCTTGCGCGAAAGTCATCGACGCGTGATGCCCGCTGCAAGGATGAAGCTCTCAAAGTTATCTAGCGACGTTCGATTCGCAAACAAAGTCGTCTCGTTAATACTGCATTAGTTACCGGCGCAAGATTTCTATAAACGGTCGCGGGAGAAAACGAAAGATCGTCACTCGATGACGATTCGCTCGGCTTGCAGCGAGAGAATTAGGCGGCCACGAACAATCGCGCGGACTCTTCCTGATTCAGTGCGGTACTTCGGTCTAGCTACAGTTACGACACGTACGTTCTTGATATTCCTTAACAAAGCACATTGATGTGAACTCACCCATATTGGCCGGGGAGTACTGTCGGGTAACCAGCTCGGATGCCTGCAGCAAACGGGAATGCTGAAATCATCATCAAGAAGCAATGAAATCCCACTCGGCATTACCGGAGACTGTTCTGTGTTTCTTTTCGCTGATAAATCGACAGCTGGTCGCGCGGCGGGAAATTAATTCGTACACTGAGGAATATCTCGAGCGAAAAGAATATTTGCTTCTGGCAGTCGTCGGGCTTGTCATCGATAGAGCGAAAAAAGAATCGAGTGCTCGATGAGCGCTATAAATGTATTCCCTTCGCTCAAGATATCTTCTTTCTCGTTACATTCTTGGTCGGAAATCTGTGTTACCTATCGTTCTCGATTGATATACCATTGATCAGCATGTATTTAATATAGGATCGGTATTCCATTAAACTTTACGGAATCGATGCGAAGTTGTATCGTGACGGAAATAGCGCGAGCATGACGTTTAAATTTATATTATCAGAATAAACAACCGTATGTGCGACGCTTCGTCGTGAGTCTCTGCTCGTTACGTCGACGATGAAGGCAAATGCCTGACCGAGAATGAATCCCCGCGTTCGATCTGAAAACGCTCGCGCATTCTTTCTTTCATTGCATCATATCCCCCCGAGCCTCCTTTCTCCGCCTCGATAATTATCGATAACGTATTACACAGTAATTTTTCCTACGTTCGTACGTCGTACTTGTCAACTTGGGAGCGTATACGTGAGCAAAATCAGGTACATCGCCGCACGTACGTGATGCGTGCACACAAATTTACCTACTGATGCACCGATGGCATGCTCGCTATCTGAGAGTGCATTACGCCGTGCAATAAACTTGGAATGACCATGCAACGGAATATATCACAACTCGCGGCTCTATCGAGAAGTTTCATCCTTCGTGTCATAGCGCGACGCGATGCACGTCACGAGCGCGAATAAGATATATTTAAGTCCACTATTTAGACCTGCTATTGGGAGGCTACGCCTTCCCCACCCTCCCTCTCTCTCTCTCTCTCTCTCTTTCTCTCTCTGTCTGTCTTCTCTATGCGCGGCAAGTTTTGAAATTCCCAGTCACACGCAAAATTGCTAAAGGCAAAATACACACGCGTGTAAGACCAGCTCCATTGCAAAAATACACGAACGCGCGGAGTTACACGGACAATCGCGCTAAATAATTTATGTGCATGCTGCCCGCGTGCGCTACGCGGATGCGAGTCAGTTATCATCGTCGTTAAGTAAAACGTAAGCTACGCATTTACGCATTTGTCAGCAGTGGCAAGCCTATTAATCCGCATCGATGATCGGAACGTTACTTTGAAGCGAAATTCAGAGGCAGACTTTGCGTGAGAAAAAGGGAAACCCGGACGAGTCCTGTACTCGGGTTAAAACAATTTTAGACTGAGGTTTCCAAGCGCCAAGCATTGTATTGGCACAAAGCCACCGAGATAGTTCGGGAAAATGACTCAGGAGATGGCTGCATCACCGTTTGCCCTCTACCTTCCGCCCTCATCCTTCATTCCTACGTGAGATCGTACATCGAGGCCTCATCGATTGTACGAAACTTCCTTATCATTTCGTCATTCGCGCAGTTATCTCAGTTATCTCCAGGAGACGTACCATTCTTACTTGAAACGCTACACATTACGTAATAATTCTCGTGTTTTACGTCGCGCTTGTCAAACAGAAGCACACACGTGGGGATACATACATCGCGTTCTCGTTCGCGATGTATGTATTTCGGTTTATTACACCGTAATCCTCCATCGTGCAATTAATGACAAATCACATTGCTGGACATGAGCCTCGTCAGATTTCGGAGCCGATAAACAATGCGGCAGAATTATTCCGCGTTCAGAATACGCGTCGCGACTGGACTTTCGGCGATCAACAGTGAAAAACTGAAGGAATTCGAAACGTGAAACTTTGGGTAAGATCCCAAACAGAGGTAACGTGACTCTTGAACTCAACGGAAACGCGAAGGGGAAATCGCGTTCGAGTCGCGAGCTGATCGAGACAGCGGCGCGTCGCGCGAATCCGATCGAGATTAAACGTGATCGCGGAATGGTCCCGTCGATAGTTTCAATTAAATAACTAATTCGATATTCGATAATTTAAACCCGTCACATTAATCGTTCCGGAAGCCTCGGCTTATTCTAGAAGCGGAGAAAAGATCGAAGGGGGCAAACCCATGTGCAAGAGCGATCCTCTCATCGATAATTTTCTCTGATGATGAACCGAGAGCACCGAGAGTGCTGTGCGATTCGCACACGATGACAGTCTGGAGATGATCTGATTTAATTCGGATAATGATAAGATAACCTAACCAGAGCTAATAAAAATAGATGCCAGAGATGCCGAAAGCACGAATCAAGCACAGCAAGGAAACACATTACGCCGCAACAAACTTGCCACTAAACTTGCAAGCCCGTGAACGATGAGGCGCTACTTACTCGTTTGCAAGTTACCCCTGGGTTTAGCTCCGAGAATGGCCAAGTTGACATTTGCTTTACGACCGTCGATGATGGGATTGGGATCTTTGCACGCTCTTTCTGCCGCTGGTCTGTCTCCCATGATCACCTGCGTACAGATCGCATTTATTTCTCGAGTGAACAAATCCGCAGATTCTGCACGCATGTGCACCCAACATCGGGTATCTCGCCATTAATGAACGTATACGTAAACGAATGTTCTCGCGCGGCCGATCGGAAAAGGCATTTCGGCAGCTTTGAGAACAGCGCCAGGCCGCCTGGCCTGGCCTGCCGAAAAGACGATTAACGGCACTTACATTTCCATATTATCGGCGTGTATTTGCATACACGCGTGATACGACAAGAAAAGGCAGAGATACACGAGGCGGAAGCACGCGTGGGAAATACGATGAACGCGATGCAAAGGAGGAGCGTTATCACGAGTGCGAGAAGATTAAGACTAATGTGTATGCGCGTGTGCATGTAACAACGGGCGAAATCTTGCTTGCAGCTTGTTGACTCGTTTCGCCAGTCTGCAGGCTACATCAGCCGGCCGCAAACCCTTTTGTCATAAATCCCGCCCGATGACACCGGCGAGGAACACGAAATTGCGGATATCCGCGGACGCTCGTCGGAGCAGTTGTCTGGAAATACTCACAAAGCCGTAGCCTCTGCTCTTGCCGGTTTGTCTGTCGGTGATGACGACGGCCTCCTCGATGTCCCCGTAAACGTTGAAGTGATCCCTCAGACTCTTGTCGGTCGTGTGATAGGGCAGACCGCCAACGAACAGTTTGGTCCATGTGGTGTCCTTCTGCTGCGGCGTGGTGCTGGCAAGGGCCCCGAGGCCCTGCACCAACTCATCAGGGGCTGGGGCCCCGACAGCGCCCATCGCGCCCACACCGAGACCCGCGGCACCCGGCATCAACATCCTCCAAATTTTGGCGAGATCACCGCCGGACGGGACGACGACTTGCTCAATCTTGACGATCTTTCTTTCGTACGTCGGTCAACGTTAATCGCGCCGCAGGCCGTGCAGCATTTAGGCTACCCTCTCCGTTCTGCAAGCAGAGAGAAATGCACATCAGTGTCGCGAACGGGTGGAGGGGGAGGGGGGGGGTTGGACACCCCGCGGCGGCGGGAGGACGCGTGGAGGATAACGATAATTCGCGATCTCGCAAAGTGCGTTCGACAGAATCGAAAACGATTTATGCATCAAAATCACTGACGCTCTTTCCTTTCGTTTCTCCTTTCCTTTTTGTGGAATTGGGATCGATGCTTCCTCGGCGAAGGTCTCCGCGAGATTTTCGAAAGTTACGGATACTAATTTTTTTCGGAGAATAATAGAGCAATCGGACTTTCCTGTTGCGAGATGGGAGGCTTAGGAATTCCATCTCTCTTATCGATGCAGATCGATGCAGAAAATTTAATGTAAAATTTCCCCATCAGGAACAAATTACGATTATGTCTCTTTAGATAGCTGCTCTTGAAAAAAAATTCATGCAATTAAGGCTCGTCTGAAAAGAAATCCTCCGAGAGAAATCAATGTGCAGGTATTTTCATCTGCGTTAATATTCCAGACTGAAAACGTTCCTGCGAAGGGAAACTGGAAATAGACGCACGGTGCGTCTATTTTCCTAGTCCCTTGCTCTCGTCAGGTAACCAAGATCTGCAAGATGACAAGATGACCTGATTCCTCCCTCCCTAATGATCACCACTGCGCCTCGTACATCATCATTTCGCCTTTACGGAAACAATGAGGGATTCACCTCGCTCACCGAATCTCATTTATGATCGAGGTATTCTCATTATCGATCGGATTCGCTTTCGACAGAAAAATTGCACGTCACATAACATATTAAGGAAGCCCACGAAATCGATGCGGGCGATCGGTAATGACGCTTGGTCTACATCGCTCTCTCAAAGCGCGCTGGCGTGTTTGTTACGGGCGGATTAATTTGTGTACCGCGTTCCCGTCTGAGCTCAACTGCGTCCAATTAAAGAGGGGGGGGGGGGGGGAGGGAGGACAGGAGGCACGCGCGCGTGGTTTAGAGAGCCCCGCCGAGAAGGCGGCAGTTCTCACCCTCGGCGCGAGGGCGGAGAGAGAACTCCGCCGCGCTTCGTCACGAGTGATCGGCAGGCACGCGCGCGCGCGCGCGCGCACACACATACACACGCGGCAATCGCATTTGCAGCGTGCGCGCGCGCGCGCGCGCTGTAGCGATGCGTGCATTATAATGCGTGCGTGCCGGTCGGCAACGCCACGCCGCAATTTCCATTTTGACGCCGATAAATAAGGCGCTATCACTTTTCTCCCGCCCCTCGGTCCGCGCCGTCGGCCTGCCGCCCCCYCCCCGCCCCYCCCCCCGCCGGAGGAATTCCATTGCGCCGATTTGCGAAGGTGCACGCTCGCGTTAGCGCCAGTGAAAGGAGGATCATAATTGAGTGAAATGGACGCGGAAATCCTCGCGCGAGAAGGAGATAGTGCCGTTACTTGTGCGCCAAGTAGAACCTCAAAATGCAATTACCACGGCGATGTGAAACCGCATTAATTAATCGCGAACCTGGAACTAACAGGTGCGCGCGTGCGCGATTCGTATTGCCACTCGCTTCGTTATTATCCACTTAATTACGAGCGTAAAATCAATTCCTCCAACGCGTAACTTCGATAAAGCTTAACCGCGTGCGAATAACGGGCGGACTAACGTGTCGTTGCTATTTCGAGCTCTCTCGTATGGAGAGCTCTGCCTCCTCTGAGAAGAGTGATTTCGTTTTAACGAAACCACGAGCGTCGTTAAATAGCGAAACCCAAGTTGTGAACGGATCTGCGGGAATAGAACCGAGTGAGCGCGAATAGCGTGATATCCAAAATAACTTTCCCTAATAAATCACGTCGCGTAACAGGGATAGCGCTAAAACGAGGTACGACATGAAAACGTCCAAGTCGCGTTACCGAGACTATGCCGCTCGCCGTAATATATCAAAACGCTTGCCCGCGTACGCTTGCGGCGTATGATCGCGGCATTAATTGAAAATGAACGTCGCCTCTGCACTTTGGCCGCTCGAACGCGACACCATGTTCATGTTCACGTGCAATCAGGTTCATCGCGCTTCGCAATCGCGATAAACGTCGACAGAGGAGCATCCGGAGCCAGGAATAATCGATCGGGAATATTCTTCGCGACACGCTGATGATGCAACACGCACGAGCGCGCGCGCGCGCGCACATCTGCGCTCGCAACTTCCTGCAGTCGGCGAAACACGAAGAGGCGAAGGGCGACGAAGACGAACGGTCTTCCAGCCTGGCGCGCGCGCGCGCGCACTTACGCCGTCTCGTTTCCCTGTCTAACGCACTCGTCGAATCGATGACTCCTCCGGACACAAAGAGAACAGATAAAAACCCCCTTCTGCGTAGCCGCTGAACCCCTGGCATCGGAGGAAAATCCGGCGGGTACAACGGCGGAGCGCAGAGGCAACAAGGCTTTACCCCGACAGACAGAGAGGGCTGCGCTTCAAGAAAGGAGAAGAAAGGGCGAGAGGAGGGACCCTGACCTCCATCCAAGTCTCCCTCCCTCTCCCTCTCCCTCTCCCTCTCTCTCTCTCTCTCTCTCTCTCTCTCTCTTTCTCAATCTCTCTTTCACGTCTGTAAAGAGGCCTGAAAAGGAAGCCAGTTTCGCTTCTCGTGAAGAGAGCGGAACGGTCGAGGGAACCAGGTAGTAGGGTATTTTTCGTGTGGCTCGTCTTTCGAGTTTCTGCAACGCGCTCAGCGCGAACGGAGGAAGAGGGAGAAAGGGCCCATTCTCCCCCGTCGCGTCCCTTTTCCTCTCGCCTTGTACTCGGCGTTCCCAGCGTGCACTCGCTTCTTCTTGCCTGAGCGTATTATGCGCTCCGGGCCCTACGGTGAGGACAGAGGGACCCCTCTACTGCGGCCCCCGCCTACCCCCCTCGCCGCTCCTCTGTCCCCCTCGCTCTTTCCTACCGGTACTTGGACAGAACGACCGTCCATTCCCGCTCGAGATCCCCCAAAACGACGGCAGCTGCTGCAGAAAACCGGTGCAGCACGCCATATAATCATATTGTTGTATTGCCATCACCGCCTCCTCCTCCTCCTTCGCCACTTTTTGACCTGTTCTACGCATCCCGATCCAGGCTAAGCTCGTCGGAACGCCGGCGAAAACGAAAATCGCCCTTTCTAGAGATTTAGCAAGTAACAACAGCGTCGCTCGCGGCGACGCGGAAATCCACCGCATCGATAGAACGCAGAATTCAGCTTTCTACAAAATTTCATCGTATCGACATCACGACGTACAAACCGATGATACGTCTAAACGAGCGAGCTTCCAAACGAATTTAAGAATAGAAGCTTCTTTAGTCCAAGACAGTCGAGATCGTCCGAGTCTGAGATATATCATCTATGCGATCTGTCAGATTCGAATATATATATATATATATACACACACACACACACATTTATACGTATCTTCAAAGCGAGGGAAGGAAATAGCTCCGTTCGCGTTGCGGTTCCCGGAGCGTCGCGCTGTGAAAACGCAGCGACGCTGATGTCGGCAGAGGCCGCTTCAACCCTTCGTAAGAGGCACGGCCCGCTAAGGGTAGAAACAATGGCCGTACGCCGGCTGGCCCGTGAGCCAGCGGAAACATACGGTGCGCGGCGGCAATTGGGACTTTTTACGATCGCGGGACACGAGAGAGTCCGGACAGACGGACGGATTCCTTTCGGCCTGCATTCGCCTACCTTGCACTCGGCTTTCTACCTCCACCGAACGAACGCCGTTAGCAGGACAAAGTGCCTTGTTCGCGCGCGCGCGCGCGCGCATGAGATTCTATTTCCACCGAAATGACTAAGATGGAAACGGGAGGACGCGTCTCCCGTTCGATTCGCGCTTTGCGCACGTGGATGCTGGATGTTTGAGAGGCACTGCTTTTTAATAGCGCACACGTGGACTAGGCGGCTACACCCCGTAGCGCAGTTCGAGGGGAATGTACCTCTCGAACTTGCGCTGCACTTAAGCGACGAATTCCCATCGCGGCGCGTAACGTCGCGAGACGTCATCGTCGCCGCCGCCGTCTTCGTCGTCGTCGTCGTCGTCGTCGTCTCTTTCGATCGCGCCGAGTGTGCGCAGCGTGCATTCGGTACTGGCCGATTGCCACGAGCCGCCCGAGTGCCACGGAAGCCACGAAAATATCCTCTCGGCCAAAGTCGCAGAGGCCAGACTTTGGGAAAGCGCGCGCCGTGCGTGGCTCTCGTCAAGTTTCGAGAAAAGACGCCGGATACGCCGGAAAGAGCCCGCTGCAGGAGGACGCGCGAGACGTGCCCGTGAACTCTTGAACCCCGTTTAACCCCGTCGCAAAATAAGCGAGCAACAGCCGAAACTGCGAAGCAGCAATTCACGGTCGTTCACTGCGTTCTGCTGCGCGTCTACGCTGATCGCGGGCGATCGATCGATCGTGCCTCGTGCTCCAAGATTGTTCTCTTCCACGCGATCTGTTGCCTTTCCTTTTCAATGAAAATATGTCCCACGTCCGGCCGTAACGAGCACAGAGCATAGATGGAACGAGTCCGATCGAGTGAAAGTAATGACAAGGCGAGAGATCGCAAGGCGGGGGATTAAACGTTACGAAAATTGTTTCTTTCCGTTATGAAACGTAACAGATTAAGAGCGCATTTCGGTATCTCGTTGCTCGCAGCGTGAGCTAGCTAAAACAGGTTTCTCGCATTTCCGATTATTCCGTGTGCACGCTTGATGCGGAGTGACGTTAGGAACGTAATGTAAAAGTGCAAATGGAATAAGTCGATCGGGAACGGCCAATTTATTTTTAGCGAATCAGATACGCTTGTAATCCTCTCTCTGCCCGCCCGCCCCCCGCCTCTCCGCCACCCCTCTTCCGCCCGCCCGCGAAATTTCCGCGCGTACAACAATGCGGCGCGCGTGCGCGCGCGCAATTCAGCCATCGAGCCATCGTGCGGCGAAATAATTTCCATCTTTCGGAAGTTAATCGGCGCGTTAATATTTCTCGCGTCCGTCTGCAAAGAAAAACTTATCGCGGCTAGCGACAATCGTATGCGGTGGGACCCGTCGTGCAGCCGATAACGCCATTATCGAATTGTTTGCATCTCATGCAGGAACACTTGTTGAAGCACAATTGACAATAAGCGTGTAACGTCTGTTGAAAGTTTATACGCTGGCGTTGACGGTTCACGAGCCGTCCGAAGAGCGTTACGCGCTACTTGTTCACCGATAGCGTGAAAATTGCGTGGCCTTTTCCATGTTGGTGAACGTTGAACGGTAGAATTGCAAAATTCAAGAGAGAAAAAGAAGGGAACGAGGGAACGATGTAAGGGATATAAGGCGACGCGCCTCTGGATGACGCGCGAGAAAAATTAATTCCTCATCGAGTAGCGCGAATCGCGCGTCGACAATCGCGTCGACGTCGCGTCCGAGGAATCGGACCTGATGCTCGCGCGGAATATCCAGCACGAAGATAAGTTCAAGATAGGCGCAACCTACATTTCCCTTCATAAAACTGTCAAGGCTCGGCCAAGTTGCGAAGAACGAATTGAGCATGAATACGGCATGGCTCGGACAGTCCCGTTGTCGTTCGAGATACGAGCAGAAAAATCGCGGCGAACTTTCGCGGGCGGATAACTCGCACGTTCCAACGTCAGAACTTGCCAAGTTTCTTTCACGCACGCGGCCTACGTCTGTGAAGAGTAAAGAGAAAAGGAAGCTAGAGGGGAACCCGATCGCTGAAAACTCTTCCAAGCGAGACATACCTTCGGAAGCATGTCGGAGCGAGCTGCTTATTTTCCCTTCACGGCGCAGCGTGTCGATTAAAATGACCGACACGATGCAAAAATGCCATCTAACATCTAATTTTCGTATTTGCCTGAAGGCGAAATTCCGCGCGCCTGATCCTCGACACTCGACCAGCGCGAGATCCGATCCATCCGGTCGAAGCCTGATCGCTCGAAGCGCATCTCCAAGTGTGCGACCTTAATAGGTCGGTTCCCGATCGTGCTCGATCCTGCAACGTGCAACAAAAAGCACACCCCCGCAATGAGGACGTTCCCGCGCTCTCTCGATCATTCCTCGATCTTTTTTCTCAAGCTCCGGAGGCTCCGTCTGCGATCACCTGCGCCGGTTTCCAGACGTTCTGCCTCGGCGAAATCGTCGGCCAACCGTCGAGGTTTATTAATAAACATCACGGGGAACACGTGCCCGGTCGCCGTGGCAGCCCTTTGTCGCGACGACGAACCGGGGCGTTGAACGGGGCGGGAGGGGGAAGGACGGACGGACGGAGGGGGGTGGAGGGCTAGGAGCTGGGGGCTGGGGGCTGGGGGCTGGGGGCTGGGGGGGGGCAGGGGTTGCGAGAGGACAGCTGAGAGAAGAAGCAGACGGTTTTACGTGGCGCGCAAGATGGCCACGCGTCATCACGTCGGGGCCCCGGCCCCGACGGATAAACAGAATTTCCTGCGCGCCCGAATTTGCGTGCCGTTCCCCCCCAGCGGCGGAATCGGAGATCGGCGGCAAACGTGCCGCCGCTCCGTGCCGGATCGAGATCGTACAGGACCGCGCATCGGCGTCCAGGGATGCGGCGAGGCGCGCGCTAATATGTCGCTCGCGGGACGCTGCGTCCAATTTTATCGGGCACATCCCGGTGTGCCGCGAATATCGCGGAGTGGGGACGGGCGGAGGCGGGGGGAGGGGCGGCCGGCGCGGGGG
>JAHMML010000014.1:1947269-2051279 GCA_020341155.1 Eciton burchellii
GGGGGGGAGGGGGAGGGAGAGAGAGAGAGAGAGAGAGAGAGAGAGAGAGAGAGAGCGAGAGCGAGAGAGGGAGAGGGAGAGAGATGAGCGAATATGAATAGTGACAATGTTCTCCTCGCAATTGGAAACGCTACCATAATTTCCAAGGCTGAAGCAAGCATGTATGACAATATTGTTATTCCGTGATTTAAATTTGGATTGAGGTCGATATTATTTACTCGGTCCAGGCTACTCGGCTATTTCTCCGCGATGATTAAAAGGGCGAGATTAAGGCCGTATTAGCGAATTGTTATATCTTGATGGAGGAACGGACGTTTCGCGCTCTGTGCCGCGTCGTAATTCTTGATTTATCGTTGCACCGTGTGCGACCGAACGCTGTTGTACCCGCTGTTGTATTCTCTTTTATATTCCTTTCATCGCCGGCTATTAGTATCCCGACTCTCTCTTAATCGATTATCCTTCGATACGCGTGTATTAAAGGGATTCACTCGCAGACATGGAAATTCATCGAGTGCAACATACATAGTGTATCTCTTCCTATGTTTTTCCTCCTATCTTTCATACGGTAGCAAGTACGGTAATCCGTACATTACTTGTAAGTTCGTTCTTTTCTCTGAACATGTACAGTCAGAGATCAGTTGAACGCGATTTACGCAGCGTGATGTTCTCTGTCGAGTTTACACCGAGTATACCTCGTAATTACAAAACCGCGATGTGAAGATACGTTAAGTGATGCGTTATAATGATAGCAATTAAGGAACGACGCTATCAACGCTAATGAGCCGCGCGGCTCCAAAATTCATGCAAGCTTCCAGGCAATAGTAACAGTTCGATGCGTGCATGTTAAATAGCGGTAACAGCGAGCGGATGACTGATGACTTTTTCATAAGTTATCTCATAGCCGGATGTGCTATTCCCAAAAGAAATAGCGGATCAAGTACCGCTCAAAAATAGCACGATCGAAGTGGTAGCGGAGCACGCGGAGCGATCGTTCCTTTCGCAGGCAAGAGATTGAGCAATGAAGAAAATTAAAGGTTGTTACTATCAAAATATTTTCACTGCGATAACGATAATGCCTTCTCGATAATCGCCGCTCGTCGGTCATTATCGGTCCTCCCTCCCCCTCTCCCCCTCGCCCCTCCTTCCAAACGGAGGATGCTATCCTGGATCGAAGCTGGAATCTCAGAATTCGCGTCTAAGAGCTCGCCATCGTATCGATCCGATATCGGCATTGAAAGTATCAACATTTTGCGTTTGCGATACTTACGTGTACTTTCGTCCCGCCGTACGTGCACCGTTCGTCGCACTACACTATTGCTGCTGCAATAATCCTAAGGATGGTACACAATCAGCATTCAACACATCAACGTCTCCCGTACAGCCTGATTCGTGAGCCACGCGACTTATTACAAGAGAGCACAATGCACTTGGGAAGAGAAATCGATATTCGATACTCGATCGAATAAGTTGTGCACAATCGCCACCTGGTAACGTCAAGTGATGCTTTCTATTTGGTCACCGCACGCCAATGCTTCTCGACTGTCGCAAACATGCACGAACAACCGTCCTCGACGAAGGCCCACGTGCGAATGGCAAATCGCATTTGAGTTGACGCGGCTATTGTGCGCTGCTCCATTTCGCCAGCTGGTTCGCTATCGAGCCTTCCGATTGGCCGGCGCTCGCCCGCATCGCCTCTGCGCGCGCATAGTCACGTGCACGAGAGACGCGAGCGGCAAAATTTGAAAGGCGGGATCGATCGATGCTACGTACATGGAAGCTTGATGAAGCTGCTTCGCTGCGCGATGAGATCGCGAATCCTCTCGCAAACGCGAGAGCTGATGATTTGTCGCCCGATGATCGATCGTTTCGAGCACGTGTGCGAATTTTCGCTCAGATAGCAGATGCGCGAATAATCGTTGCCCTTTTACGCTGAGAATTAACGATCCTTTTACAAGATTTTTCTACGTATAACATATTTTCATGAGACATTATCACTATGTATGACATAGTGACATTATCACATATGTAGATTGTTTCTACGTGCACGACTCATGTTCACGTATTATCGAGGGATAATGTACGATAAGATCGAGGAATTCGATATCTATGAAATACCGCTTTGTGGAGACTGCTATCAAGCTCCATACGCAAAACTTTTCCTTCAGCTCTTTCCTTACTTTCTTTCCATATGTCAAGAAGATGAATTTTATGATCAATCTACGCAGAGAAATTTATTGCATACGAGATAAAAGCACGTGTCTATCATTCGTCGCGAAGGAAACGGATAAAGAGGTTGAAGAGTATTTTATTATAGGGAGAAGAGAAAGAGAGAGAGAGAGAGAGAGAAGAAATTAAAGATAGATTTTGTCCCGCAAGAGTTTATCCTATGAATGGACAACAAAGGAAAACTCTGCAGGATCACAAGGTGAGGCGACGGTCCGCGGAGGAGCATCAGCTGTTCGAATTATTATCGTTGCAGGCGACAGCAGATGTTCGCTAGCCTGAAACGCTCCCCCGAAAGCTTTGAACGCGCTGATCTTTTTTCTTCCGAGCCGGTGAAATACTCGCGAGGAAAGTGCACCTTTCCAAAGTGCTTTGTTCGTGCGTGAACATCAAAATCGCAACAGGCACAAGAGACCAATACCTATTATCGTTTAAACATATCGGGCATTTTGCATCGCCAAGAGTAATGTCATTGGAAATGAGCGAGTAACCTTAACGTTAAATTTATTTAAGCACCGTCACCGTTTATCGAATATATCGAAACATTCCGTGAAACGTTCCAAGGTGAAGCTCGGTTTAAAACTTCTAATACGTAAATATCGGGCTACGATAGTCTCCAAATGAGAAGCGAGCATTGATCGGCGTTAAACGCTTCTAAAGATTATTACAGCCACGTTGCATTCTCGTAATAGAATTTTTATCTTTAATTATCGTTCCATGAATCTGCTGGAATCTGCCCTCAAACCTCATCATCAATAATTTCGAGACACCCTGTATACCAATGTGAAAATCTGCGTTGAGCAGCTTCCCTCCTGCGCATTATGCAGGCAGAAAAACAGATCAGCGCAATCGTGGATAATGATGAACATGATGATTTGCACTCGATCCAGCGGCGATAGTCGATAGCCAGCCATGAATTCCCTCCAACATCTTGGATCATGGACGACGCTCGGGAACGTCGTCGCATTGTTCGAAACCTGCCGTTGGTTACGTGCAACGGAATATAGGATATCATCGTTCGTCGTCCGTGTTCGAAGGAGACCCCATAGGTTCATGGCACGCGCTGCCAGCTGCCCCACAGCTGTCTCTCCTCCGTCGTCCCCCATCCACGAGGCCAGGGTTCTTACCCGACCATGGTGCATTTACCACACCGAACGAAGCGTTTCGTTTCTGTACGCACGTGCGTGCGTACAGCGAGCGCGCGCGGCTCGGCGATATTTTATCGGCATGCGTGCATTGCGTGCGAGCATTGCGCAGTACACTCTCGCGTGAGGAACAAGTCTTGGGAAATACGCCGGCCGGAACTAATCCCAAAAATTGTCTCATCGAGATGAAACGCCCGAGACTGCAGCCGTTAATCGCTCCCGCCGAGCGATCAACTTTCGGAATGGCACGCAACGTTATATTCGGAATTCTCGTGCGTGGAAGCGCCTTAATATGCCTCCGTGTCTCCCGTACTTTGCGTACTCGCAATTATCGTCTCTTCGACGATAGTCTCTTCGAGTGGATGTCGCACCCTTACTTCCGAAAGGTTCCTCCTCGCGTCCTTGAGGGAAGCTCGATGCGAAGTAAGCCGCGCGCGACAAGAAATTATTTCCCTCGCCACAGTAGCCTCTCTCTCTCTCTCTCTCTCTCTCTCTCTCTCTCTCTCTCTCTCTCTCTCTCTCTCTCTCTCTCTCTCTCTCTCTCTCCGTCTGTCTGCTTCCCGGACGAAATATATATTCCGAATTACATATACGGCGTCGCTCCCGGGAAGACGGGGCTTTACATTTGCGGTTTCCCATCCGGCTCGACCGGTGCGACCTCACAGGAAATGGAGTCCTGGAGTATCCTGGAGGATACGGGGCTATTGGGTTTCGCGTGGAAAAAAGGAGAAGGAAAGAGGAGAAAAAAGCAAAAGGCGAAAAAGAGAAAATACGAGGCCGCCCCGTAGCAGAAGGGAGGGGGAGGACGGGAGGGGGGGGGACACGGGGAGGCGCGTAAGTGCCTCGCGCTAGAGAGATAAAGAGGCAGGAGGAAGAGGAGGGGGAGGAGGAGGAGGAAGAGAAAAAGAGAGAAAAAAAAGAGAAAAGAAAAAGAAAGAGGAAAGAGGAAAGAGGAAAGGAAACCGGCAGGAAGGGGGAGCGGGGGGAGGGGGCGGGAGGAGGGCAGGGAGGGTGCAAAGCGAAGTGCACAACGGGCCGAGGACCGGAAATCCCAGGGCGTTCAACTCTGACACCCGATATATATTTAGATTTAAAGAGACCCCGATCTAGGCCCCGATTTCGTAGATACGTATATGGCGCGATGTCAATCGACAGAGTGCCGCTATATTAAAATAACATCGAATGCCGCGCGACGCCGTCCCGTCATTCGGAATCGCCGCTGTCGTCGCGCGGAAGAAACGAGAGCGCGCCTCGACATCCAGGACGCGCGAACTTATGCCCGATACGCACGGGAACGACGTTTGTAATCTGGCGCATCCCCCGAGAACGCTTAGACGCGAAAGTTACAAAGCGAGAAAAAGAGAAAAGAGACAACATTTGTCTGCCGCGGTTAACCGCGCCAATGCACGAGTGAGCTCGCGCCGTGGAAACGGAATGACGAAATTCCGATGAATGGACAGAATCATCCGCCGATTATTCGGACTCGCGACGACTCGTTGGGAAACCCTATCGCCCCGCATACACGTTGCCGAACGGAGCGCAGCGGGAGAGCCATGTGCTCCGAAAGGCAATTACTTACAACGCGCTCGAAATGGACATTAAGTTGCTCGGCCACGTGGCGCCCCGATAGCATCGACGTTTTCAGGAAAACTCGCCACTTCCGTGACGGAAGTCGATCGTTTCCTATTTCGCGCGTTTGTTGCATAATCGCGCAGCCCGCGTACTCGCGCGCAGATCGATCCAATTACCGGATCAAGCGCGCGCGCGCATTACGCGCGTACATCACTCAGGATGCATGACAATCGAGGAAGATCGCTGGTAGTCGCGTCGAAGACGCGCAAAGATCGAGTTGAAGCTCCGACACGCGAAAGAACGAAAGTGCGCTTCCGAGGTTCATTGAAATTGCGACCGCCGCTCGAGATTACGAGCACCATAAAAAGCGAAAGCAACAACGATAACGCGTATCCGGGTACATGCATTCGTGCATTCGGCGTACTTTCCTACGCATTTTCCTCGCATTTCCCCATTTCGCCCGTTGCGTTGCTATTCCTCGTTTCGCCAACGCACTCGTTCCGGTCTCTGTCTGGATCGCGGCGATCTTGCAAGAGCTGTAAAGCGATACTCCAGATAAACTGGCGGCTTTGCTACAGCTCGGACAATCGTCGCGCAGACTTTTCCAAACGAATCCGCGTTAATCGCCGTTCATTTATCGCCGTCAATGGCGAATCCGCGAATCCGCGCGGCGCGGATTACGAGAATTTGCCAGCTGAGAAAAATTACGCGCGAAAGCTGCGAAGTACCGCCGTCTTTAGAGACACAATACCAGCAGTGGCGGCCTTCTCGAAATAGACGAGGAGCCCAGCCCTCTAAACTCGTCCGAAAATAAAACAGGTTTCTTCCTTGCGAGCCGCGGCGTCCAATTGGTCGAGTCTGACGGAACGGTCATTTATTTATTATCCGACATTTATTTTCGATTGTCGTTACTGTCGCCGTCGACATCGTCGTATACTACTCGCGCCGATCAACGCGCTTGGAATATCATCGGCAGTGGACTTATCTTTCCGATTGGCTCGCGCACAAATCAATCCCGACCAACTGTGCAATCCTAACTGAACAATTGTTCAAACAAGTCGCCGGCTACGCACACGTAGACACACTCGTCGCACACATGTAAGAAAAACTGGTCAGAGGTGTAAACTGCTTTAATACAATCAAACAGGTATATAACGTGTCATTATTACGCGAGCAGTAATTATTATACGGGGCAATAACGGGAATAATATCCTCGTGATGGAGCAACATCGATTCTCGCGTGTGCCTCGCGATTCCGATACCGTTAATTTCAGCATGGCCGATAATTAACCTTGTCGTTCATGAATCGATCATAAAATCTCGAAGCATGTAGACAAGACCTCAAGAACTTTTCAAGTCCACGTACATGAATGTCATTAACAACCGTATCCAAGCCTTAGCTCAAGATGCTGATTCTTACGGATCTAGATATACTTGTATGGACAATGATCAGAATGAAGATCTCGATCCCATTCTTTCTCGAGCTCATTATCGGACACCAGCCAGTCAGCGTGCGATCTAACGAGCTCTCCGCGAGATGGAGGATAGAAATTATTTCACGGGCTTAAAGCCATCCGCATAGGGCGGCTGGTATTCCGGCTGATACGCCCGATCAAGGTCCGGACTGATGTATTCGCTGGGCGAAAATGGGCCGGAGAAATGCGCGTTAACATGAGGGCCCGGGTAAACGTTGTACTTATCATGGTGATAAAAGTTAGCGGGCTTCTCATATGACAGATCGTAATTAATCGGCTCGTAATTGGGGTATCGATACGAGTCGGGCCCTGTGAGCTGCACGTGGTTCACGGACTGCGGATGTCCGCCAAAGTATCCTGGAAAAGACGGCCGTGTAATGTTGTAATGATAATGATGATAGTGGATAGTCATATTTTCGTTGCTTTTAGACGAGTCCGTTGTCGTGGTCTGATTCGCGTCGACGCTCGTGTTCGCCGCTCGAAACTTCAAGGTTGCCCACGAATCCTCGCCATCCATCCGCAGGTCTTCACGCTCTCTGGACGATCCTCTGACGAAGCTGCCGTGTTTCCGCTGGCCCCCTTTGCACTCGCGCGTCATCGTCTATCGGTCATCGGTCATTCGTCAACGAACGAGTAACGGTATGAGATAAATTTCGATACGGCGGATCGGGAATAGGTTCGCTCGAACGCGCGTCGAAAGTGTCGAATCGGATTCTCATGCGTCTTACCGATCCTCGTCACGCAAGATAAAGCCAGTCCCGAAATAATTCTCAAGATCGAACCGTTATTTCTTGGATGAAAAAATGAGATTGAGGAAAGAAGAGAGTTTTGCTAATCCAAACGGCAAAGCGTAACAGGATTGATAGCTTCGCGAAAGCTCGTTCCATTTGAGAATACTTCAACTTGGCTTTATCTTGTCACGTATGGTTCATGTTTGCGGATCCAAGCGAAGCTACGGACATGTTTAGCGGATCGTGCGAAAGCTATGAAAGAGTAACGATAGACGACAACACGAAGAAGCCTCACTCATCTACGTGTCGTGTGAGCACCTGTCGTACAACCATGTTGTTATCCGTGCACTCGCGCGATAAGGGGTTTAATGGATCGCTTTAATGGATCCGTAAAGTCGTGAGTGCAATATCGTAGATGCAGGAGACATTTATCAGGCCGTCCCGTAAGCAAATCGTGCAAGAATTTCTACTTACCAATATCGGCGAGATATTGATAACGTTCCTTTATCACTCGTGAAATATCACCGATTCTTACCGAACGTTCAATTATTTTTCCGACACGCAATATCTGCTCATGTTCGATAAACACACTCGTGCGCGCGAGCATCCGCCGAATACGATTTCGAGCACGAAGAGCGAGCACTTGAAACAAAGTCGGATTACTCGCAAACACTAAAGCCACTTTAGGCTCGTAAATGTTCGTTCGAATTAAAACTCGTGTCACAATTAACCGCCGAAATGTGACTGGCGGATCACCTTGACCGAATGCCTGATAACACGTATCTGAATGGCATTTAAAGACGCTGGATAAGAACGCCGATGACAATGCGTCAAACGGTTGGATGAGCGTTCGCTGCTATCGAGCACTTATCTGTTATCGGAGAATTTCTCTAAGTCTTTTCTCCCTTTGCTATCTCATGCGCGAAGCAAGAAATCGTAAACAATCGCGAATCCGTTTCATCGACATTGACTCTTATTTCCGTCGAGAATGTATATTCGCAAATGTCGAGAGAAGTCTAACGAGGCAAACCCGACTCGAGTCTTTTTCATCGTTTTGGGACGAGCCTGATACTCGCGTCGATTAGAATTTGAACCTCTGTTTGATCGTCTCCCGAAAGTTAAGAAAGGCGCGCTACTCCTCACTGGGCGAGATGTGCATCGGGATAACGCGTGGCTTTCCGCTCTGATTTCTACGTATTTGCTCATCGCGAGGCGAGATCCATCAAGAAACTTCTCTTACCTTCTCTTCCGCGTTCCGATCGGCTTCGCCTCGCGATTCCGCGTCGGCCCCGTTCCTGTCGTTCACCCTTTTGGCGTCGCTGGAATTCTTCTCTTCATCCTCGTATTCCTCGTTGTCCAGGAAATTTGCCGGCTCTCTGTTGTCGAACACGCTGATCACCTGCGGCGTCAGATTATCAGGCGATGTCGCGTGGGGTTTCGCAAGATCGGTCATCGGCAGAAATCCCAACGGGCCGGACAGCGAATAGAACAGCGGATAAGGCAGCAAGGAGTAAGGATTGTAGTAGGCTGTCAAGTGAGGCGAATTCTTGGACGGGCCCAGGTTTAAGCTGAGGGATGCTGTCTGCGGCAGCTTGGCGATATTCTTCACGGTGGATGACGCGGCGGTTAATCCTCCGAAACCTAGACCAGTTAGGAAGGCTAAACTGCCGAAGAATCGCGACTTCCTTGCCTTTGCCTCGACAGCCGCGCCGTCCGAAGTCTTTGAGTCTTCCAGTTTGCGTTGTGGGAAATCAAGGCTTCGTCGAATGTTCTCCTTGTCAAACGCGTGCACGCTCTTGTTGCTTGCCTCGGTAAACGCGGTGTCTTCAAGCCTGGCAGTGGTAGTCGGAAGCATGTACACCTCTGCAAAAGGAGAATCGTTAGAATCGAATCGAATCGGCGATTCGATTGGAATCCAAAAATGCGAATCAACGACGCGCATATATCGCTGAAATATTCTACTTAAGGGTAGTATGACGATTGTTTACCGCTGCAACATACGCTGAGAGCTGTTAAGACGACGACGAGGGAAGCCATCGTCACCACGTCGTAATCCGAACGAAAATGAGGTGACACTACGCATTGTCTTCGACGAAATTAAAAAGCTGCGGGTCGCCCCCATGCATGCTCTCGAGAAAGCGCCTTCGACATCATTATAGGTACGATAATTACATCGAATTGAGCATTGGCTTCTAATCTAGTGAAAATTAGGTTTCGCGTAGGAAATGTGGGCTATCGATGCGGAAGGCCGGACATTATAATCGCTGTTTGACATTTTTGCAAAATTTCTTATTGCAGGAAGCATTTCGCACAAGTTGAAAGCGAAACGATGCATCCATATAGATAAGAGGAAATAAGATACACCTGTCTTTTAAACATTGTAATATCAATAATTGAATATATAAGCATATATGTGTAAACACGTTCATTTCACGGCTCATTTGCATAAAAATTGCGATTATTTCATTATTTCTTGTTTTGTTTGTTTTAATTTCTAACGCGCTTGGTGCATCACATTTAATGTGTATGACGCAAAAACATTAAAACAACTTCAACAATCGTTTACAATTGTTTATAGTTACATTTTATGACACGTCATGGTAGGTCTAACGATGTAAAGAGGATTCGTGAGCGTTCGAATATAGCGCCAAAACTCTCCCCCATTGCGCGCGCAGGTCTCAGCGCTGCTTTCTCCCCAAGTCGGATCTCTCATTTATTTCCCCAAGCATCAAGTTGCTCCACGGATGCTGATTCGCTTCTGAAAATGATCGAGACGGAAGAAATCAGCCAGGACTCGACCGTCACGCGGCCCGCCGATCTGGAATTTGCAACTCTCGAGAAACAGCGGGCCCGCGCATTCCTGCGCGAGCGTTTTCTGCGCGTCATTACCGGCATTGTTGGTAAAAAGAAATTGTATGCATGCCTCCTCGTGGTCGTGGCACTCGAGTCACTTTCCCGCCATTGAGTTTAATTGAGGATCGCGATAATCACGGGTGATCCGATCTGTCGGCGATCCGCCGGCTGCCGTTTACTTGGTTAATCGGTGTCCGATTATTGTAGGTAAAAAGACAGAATTTTATTTACATGAAAATACACGAGTGACGGGCGAGTTCAGGGGTTGCGACGTGGAGACGTCCGAGTTCTTTGTCAAGAATCTGGAAACGCCAATGGGCAGGATACCGGAGGCCATTCTGAGAAATAGCGATGTTATTTACTTAGACAGCGGCGATATCGATATCGCCCAGTGAGAGGAAGATGGAGAAACGATGGAAAAGCAGGAAGAAGATGAATAGCGCGGTAGCCATCTGTCAAATATCTTATATTACAGTAACAAGAGTTTCATCTCTGTTTAAAATATATCTCGATAATAATTTACAGGGGGAAATATCTACATTTTTGGTAGCCTAGGATCGACGCATGTTTAACATCGTGTTTATTTCCGAGATAATGCGTCTCAAGTGGTCGATCACCTCCTTGATATGCCTGTTCTTTAATATAACTTGCTGAAAAATAAAAAGATTTCGTTCTCACTTTGATCTTCGATACAACGCGCCAGCTCGTACGGCGCTCTCATTTCTCCTACCTCCATAACTTCCTTGCTCTCCTCGCAAGCGAGTCTGTAAGCCTCCGAGGATTTCTTCTCGTCAGACTTCATGTCCCATTCCTCTTTTAACGGTATTAAGCTTTCTATGTGCGTATACTCCATGCCTTGTAGTTGGCAGTTCTCGTTACATTTCTCGTATATCAGTCTTAAGCGTTTAAACATCATCTTTATCATCCTCAACTGATCGTATACCTTACTTTTCTTTTCATTGGCCATGTTTGCTCCCTGTGCGGTGCCTGCAAATAAACCATCGGAATGCGCGATCTTGATTACTCGAAAATTACTCGAAATGTCGCTATTATATTAAGAATATAATAATACCATTGGGCGGTTGAAGTACTTTAAGCGTTTGAAATAGTTCTAAAGTACGACTGGCAATTTCTTGCACAGTTTCCTGTCCGAATCTGCACAGACTGGCAGTGTTGAATTCCTTGTTTTGCGGTTGCTGCGCCGGTGGCGGCTGAGTGGGCGGGACTGGGGTTTGCGGAGTCGTTGCTTGATTGTTGGCTTGGTTATTCTGTTGGACCATCGCGGCTTGCTGCTGCTGTTGCAGTTGTAACTGTTGCTGTTGTATCTGCTGCATTTGCTGCTGCATCGCGATAGATTGCTGTTGCTGTTGCTGTTGCGCCAGCACTTGTTGGGAGTTTGGCATTCCCATGGCATTAGAACCGACGTTGCCAACGCCTACTCCGACCCCTACTCCCATACCAAACTGTTGAGGATTGACCATGTCTGAAAAAATACGACAATGTCGTAATTTAACTCTCGCTTCAATACCAAGCACTTAACTAGTGCTGATGCCTGAAAAAAAAAAAATTACAAAGAAACGTTGAAGAAACGTACTTCCTTGCTGCGGCCCTATTAAACCAGAGACCATTTGTCCACCACCAAACTGCGTGCGCATAGCAGTCTGCTGCACATTGGGAAATCCCGAGAGAAACGGGTGTTGTTGTCCAGCCATATTGCTATTTATCTTTAAATCACTTTCAATTATTTACTGAGCAATGATCTGAGGTAATGATGTTAAAAGTCAAACTTGGCTACACTGTACACCATACACTCACGTATAGTTTTTATTTGTTATCAGTAAATGGAATATCGTTTCGTACGAATAATAATTTTTAATTAAATTTTTGAACATTACAAATTATCTGGATAATCTCGCATCGGATGTAATTATAGTAGCTCTTTTGCATTATTCGATTAATTATCACTGACGATTTAAATGCTTCGCATTTACAATCCAAGCTGTAGAGCTGTGATTAATGGATAACTCAATTCTTCTCAATGGAAATTTAATTATCGTTTCGCGAATGAATCACGTAATGACACACTAAAAGCAGCACTAAAAAAACGTGATTGCAAGCATGTGCGCATCGTGCAACGATATCACCAACGATCGTATCGTTTGATACACCTGCACTGAGTAGGCACTACTCAGATAAGGCACCGCTAAGATTATTTGTTTCGTCACATTTGCAACAGATCGACATAAGATCGACAGAAATCTTTTTCGAAAGGTTAATGACGCTTCCCATCTGCTTTGTATACTCGTGAGAGTGTTGGGTGTTTGTTGGATGTACATTTCATTTGCAATTGCTGCCAACCTAATCTGACCTAACTGAAGGTTAAGTGAGATATTACAGTGTTTACAAAATATAAGTAAAATGAACATCGCACGATCCGTTATTGAATTCTAAGTTGTACTAAAGTTCCAAGCTCTATTAGAATTGTCTTTCATCTGTCTCGCAATCATATATTATGCTCTAAAATTAAAACTTTTTACTTTGAGTTTACTATGCGAAAACAAAAGAAACATCTCTGACATCGAGTCGTGCTACTTCTTTTCGTTCAATTGGCAATAGTGGAGGCTCGTAGCGGACATTCCGGGAATTCACGGAGAAGCCCCGAGCGACGAGGATACAACAAAGTTCCTGTGTTATCGCAATTCGTTAATGTTGATATCTACAAAGGCAAAACGGAAGCTCAATGCTTTTAAAAAATGATCGGATGATCACTATCCTCCGAGTTTTCAATTTCTTTATTCGTAAATGACTCTTTTGCTTTTCTCTCAATTCTTCTTTTTCTTTATAGTGTTTTCTTTATAGTACATGAAGAATTTGTTATCGAGAAGAAATCGCAGAGATTGATAAGTTCAGCGAATAATGAGTAACAGACGTGAGATTGTTGGACGATAATAATTTTCTATATTTACGCATGCAATGCGATAATAAGTTAATATTTTATAAATTATGCATTTATTATACTAATAAAGGTATTGATAAAGTTATACTTCTTTTTTAAGTATAATATTACGTATGCGTTACGTATATAACATGTTTTTAGTTGCTCCGTCATACATATCTGTTGATTAAGCATAAAAAATTGATATTTAATATTTTGCAACATATCACTGTCGATAAATTCTTAAATTCTTAAATGTTATTATTGGACGAAATATTTTTTTTCAGCGCGTTTCTCTGATTTTTGAAGATATTTGAAATACTTGAATACTCCATCAGAAACTTCTGGTTACCAGTAATATGATTCAGCTTTATAACGATGCGATTTAGAGCTATATTAAATAGAAATATATATTATATAGAAAAAACATGATCTGTCAAATCAAAACTTTATATTCCATAGAGGTGTATTTATATTCAATGATTCCTCATAAAAGAGAGCGTCTTAAATAAAACCTTGTATTTTATGTATGATTAATACCGATATGATAAATGCATTAAAACTAATTCTTACTAACTAACAATCCTTTATTATCTATTTCCGTAAAATTTCCGCAAAATCCTAATGTAATCTTCATGCCACTGCAGATTTTTTTAAGACGAATACAAGTACGAGAACATGTGCTAACAACACATACAGAGAATTCAAAGTATTTGTATTCAATGTGTTAGAGATATATCTTAATGTGCAAAATATACATAATATACATTCAAGTGAACAGGCACAATTCAGAGAAGAGAAGAAAAGATAAGGTTGGTACACAAGAGAACTAGTAACGCGCGGAACGTTAGAACTCAACTCGTCATTGTTCCGGTAGCTTGCCGGCCTATTGTGTCCGCAAGAATTTTTCTGTCACCGTCAGTATCTTCCGTGACGCAGAGCGGCAACTGTCGCCCAAACGTATGGTCAGTCGCCAATCTCCAAGATCTTAAATAATTCGCACTGCGTCACTGCGTTTGGGAAGAATTTTTTTTATTTACTCGAAGAATGTCATTGGTACATTGGCTAGCGATTTCCCTCGTGTTGGCGGCTTCTATCCTGGTAGACGCCGATGAGTTAGTTAATGCTGTTAATGGAAAAAGTAAGTAGCGTACAAATGGTGAAGACACCGATAATGTTAATGATTTTAATAGAGGACGTGACGAGTTATTCCAAATTAATCATTCTGCCGATAGAAATCCAAAAGATCACAGAGAGGATACACAGATATGACAAACACTCAGTTTCCGAAGACAAGAATTACCGACAACTGATAGCAGCATTATCAAAGATCGCAAAAGTACATTTAAGTGAAGATCCTTCCGCGATTGTTGAGGTAGATCCAATGTTGAACAATCAATTTACTGCGCGAGGCAAGTCTCCGTACCAAGAGAATGATGCTTCCGAAGACGCCGCAAAATCGATATTGTTTACCACAAAATCGATCTCGAACTTGTCTCACGATGTTATTTTTCATAAGGTATCGAACAACAGACTCAAGCAAGAAAGATTTCAATGTCAAGCGATCCGAGATATTCATATACCATCTCTACAAGAGGACATTCCTTCGTACAAGTGCGAATACGGAAGCAAAACGTTTATTCTGTCGAGTAAAAGATTTTTTGACGATCGTAGGAATACCTTTTACGTACACGTTGATAACAATATTCTTCGTAAATTGTATGAACCTACTGAAACTAAAAACAATCGATATAACGTTATTCAGGCTGCTTTAAAACCCAAACGAGAAGATTATAATATACGTTAAGAAACATTACCTTGTACAAATGAAACATTGACTGACTTAATATTATATATATATATATATATAAAATAGCGCTATGTATATATATATATATAATATTATATATATTAATATTATATAATATATAATATATTATATATATATATATATATAATATATTATATATATATAATATATAATATAATATTACATATATATACGTAATACGCTATATTTATATCATATATAGTAATAAAATTAATTTGAATCAATTAATGAAATATGCGAAATGAGATAGATGTATAAAGTCCTTAAAGATAAACTGTGAGAAGCAATATTGAGAAATAAATGAATTTTATATCGCCAATAAAACAAGGTCTTATTTTTCCTTACCTCAACAATAATTTACTTTTAAACAGTTCTTTATTCCTTTTCTCCGAAATATCATTTAACTTCGAATCATGAAATCGGAGCGTGATCAAATCCGATCAAGTGCAGATAATTCTGATCGTGTTTCGGGTCGTGTGTTTTCTAGGAACGATATTATACAAATAACGAGATGCAAAGTGCAATATCTGAATTTTTATTCGCTATTGTGAATAACTGTGTGCAGTAACGTTTTATTAGAAACATTCTAAAATAATCTTTACACGATATCTCATTAACATAATTTACAATGCGCAAACAAACTTCATAAGCTCGAAGCGGTGTAACAGCGTGTCCGGAATTCACACGTCGCAACAAACATCTTCCCATGAATTCATCAAGAAAAATTCGATACCAGATTCTTCAAAGAATCGGTAACTAAAAATCAACCCTGGCGATCCTTGGTATACCCATATCACTACAAAACAAATAAGTTACAAAAGAATTTATTCTAAGAACAGAATCGTCTAATCCGTTGCCGTTTCGTCATTTGGTTCTGTGGCGTCTTTTAATTTCCTATCTTCGTTCTCGCCTGGCAGGTCAATAGGTGGAAGTTTATCTACATTTGGCAAGATCCTTGCTCTGCGCTGCATTTTGATAGGCGCGTCTTTCTCCTTAACTTCCGCAATCGCAACATTGCCATTGTGCGAGTCTTCCTCCTCCTCATCCTCTAAAGGAGGCATTTCCGGCGAGATTGCGTCCGCGAGAGGTTTCTGCGTAATAAACATAATACTCTGGCCGGTCTTATTGTCATCGGCGAGCGATCGGAGCTTGACGTTCGATTCTTTATCTCCATTCGACAGAACCGTAGCCGGCGCCTTGATCGGCGGTTTGTCAGTTTCAGGTGTATCTTCATCTTCATATTTCGAAAAATCGCCGTTCTGAGGAGCTTGACGCAAATGTACCAAAGATTCATCAGGCGGGCTTCGTGCTTTCGCGACGTCGATGTTCTGCGCGTTACGTCGGATAGCCATGCCTGCATATGGATCGGGAACTTTATAACTCGGCGTGTCGAAATCGTTTAGCTTGGTCTCATCTTTTTCAACTTCGGTCGGTAGTTCCTCCTTCGGTGCATCGGAATATGAATTGACCTATATAAAACATTTATATATATATGTGTGTGTGTGTGTGTGTGTGTGTGTGTGTGTGTGTATTTCTTTAATCTAACATATTGAAGTTTGGACGTAATAAAAATTTTAATTTAAGAGACGTATGTAATCTTTATAGATCAAATTTTACCGACTATTCCGTTCAAGCTTCAGCTACTTTTTCAGATTAAGAAGATTACGAGTCAAGAGTATCTAAAAAATGTGTCCATATCGTAGCGTGATGATAATTAAATAACAGAAAAAGAAGAAGAAGAAGAAAAAGGGAGAACATCAGAGAAAAATCAAACGAGATAATTAGGAATTTAATATCCTTGTTGCAATACGCACATTATGAATAATAATCTAAAGTTAATGGAAAATCTAACGCTCGTTAAACAACGATAAGCCGTAAAACGTATATTTCGAACAGTGTTTAAACGAAGTAATCGTTCCAATCAAGAATTTACGCCGTTATCAGGTCGGAAATAATTTAACGATATTTGCTCGTTTACGCGTATCCTAACAATGCAAATCGGCTTGTAAAACTCAATCATGCGTTGATAAGATCTTTAAATGCGTGTCGCTAAAGCGATAAATATAATAACGCCAGCGAATCGTAGATCTCTCTTTCAGATTATATCGCGGACGTTAAACAAGATGGATGTGCAGAAATCGTAAATATATTCGATATATTCGTGTAATTCCCTTTCCCGGAATTGCCGCGCATTGTTCGCCGCTTTACGCGAAGCAATCATTATTTTTAATGGCAAAAGTATTACGGGATAAATATTCACTGAGTCATTAGCGCGATTTAATCCTCACTCTGCAGCCAGGGATTACAGACCCTGGTTCTTCCAAAGGAAATCTCTCTAGAAATAACCAATTATCCGATACTCTCCCCGCAATTTTATTTGACAAAAGAAAAGAAAAAAGGAAAAGAAGCTAGCGAAAATACGTGGTCGAGTCGTTGATTGTTTTTATGACGATACCTTAAATGCGGGTGTATTCAAGTTTCTCATCCTGGGTCTCTCTCGAAAACGTCTGCGTGGTCTGCCCTCATCCTCGGGCAATTCATAAATGTTAACCAACTTTGGTTTATTGGGATTCCTATTTGCTAATTGGTCGTCGATGACGGGGTACCTCCGACGACTCTCCGTTTCTCGCACACGCGGATAAATGTGCTTCCTCTTCGGCTCTCCCCGAAACGCGTCTATGTCGTCGTCTTTATAGGTCTTGTAAGAGTTCGGATCGGGAAGCGTCTCCAAGTTCTGCAAAGTCTGTCAAAGGCGATACCAGATTAATGCCGTGAGATTAAGAGAGCGATCAAGCAGTTTCGCTTTTCTCGCTAGACTGGAGCAGCAACGCTGAACCATTTCGATATCTCGGCGAATGTACGAATGTGTCGAATTATCGATACCTTGATCGAGTTTGACCTCTCTCCAAAGGCGTCGGCCAAATTGGGATTTATATTCTCTAATGGCTCATCTCCGTATCTTATATAAACAGGAACGTATCCCGGAACGTTGGGCAAATATTGAAGAGGACTCGAATCTAGAAAGAAATCAAATATAACCAGTCGAGAGAGGAAATAGTAACGGCGAGAATCAGCGTACAGTGTGCTCGACGCGGACGATCGCAGTGAAAATACACACTTGACGAGCTTATTGACCACGATAGCAATGCGGATATTTAATCAGGTGCATAGAAATTAGCTAGATCAGGCGCTCAGATCCCACGTACGGTTCGCAAGTGGCAATCGCTAATTTGACTAGAACTAATTTGACGTTGACCGTTTGACCGGAACACGTTTACGACATCCTTTCTTATCCCGCTTTTGATTCCGTCTAGGAGATTTAACAACTTTTTGAAATTTTTGCTTGAAATTGCTCGTAGCTTCTTCCACAGCTGCATACATTTCAAACAAATCTGTTCAAATTAGAGAAAGAATGTGTCGCCTCGATTAATCGACGAACGACTTTATCGAAAATTTACGAGAGTCCGAAATTTATTAAAATTCTCTCCTCTGCTTTCTCGAGGCTTATTTCGTGCATCTACCATCTCATATCACAAACTTCCTGCGCGTGCAACGGCTGTTCTTGCCTCGCTTCATCAATCGAATTCGAGAGAAAAAAGGGGCATTTTATTCTCAGTCCGATTTCGCGCAACGTCCGCGATCGAAATAAGGAATAAGAGGCGCGAAAATTCGCGGATTACTCTGCAATTCCGTCGAGTCGCCGGAATTTGTGAGCGACGGAGCGTATCCCGGCGCGCACTAAACAATTCCGAGTAATAATCACAGTACACAGTACACTGATCCCCCACGATACATAGCGGCATGACGATTTTATCCTGGCGGGGGKTTCGATTTTACTCACGGACATAGCCAATGAGGGGTACCAGGAGCGCTAAAAGGGAAATGGACCTGGTACCACCTGGCAGCGTCCTGGCGGTCTGCATCTTTGAACGGTACTGGGGCCCCGGAGCACGGGGCTCTCTCCTTTATATGTACGGACCCCTACCCTTCAGCTGGTGCTCCACGAAGAGGCCCCTCGGGATTAACACCGATTCAGGAACGCCGTTCCGTTAATATCGGAGCAAAAAGTCAGGCTCTCCTATACTTTCGGCAATCGAGTCGAACGAGCGCAACTTATCGATACGTTTTGTTGGAATGATGCCAGGGTAATGATGATGGCTTCCGAGCGCGATCGCTCGTGTTTCACGAAATTATCTCAAACACGAGCGGATGCTTGTAGGATCGACTGCGTTCTCTCTGGATCCCCGGCAATTTTTGAATATGAAATATAAAATGTCCGGCGAGAAGCGGAAGACTACAGGACAGCGACGATCGATCTGGGCGACGTATCTGAGTGTAGTTGATGTATAATAAACGTGGATACACGACAACGTGGCGTCTAAGCATGCGAAACGTGTTCGAAAGCCGAAGCCTTGGATAATTTCTTCCTAGTCGGCATTGTGCAATGCCAGCTTCAGGATCATCAACGCATTTTAAAGACTGAAGGTCGCGATCGATTGGCATATAATAATACCTGATAAATCATTGATAGTTATCTATTATGCGATGAGTTCATTGGTAGAAGCATCCCGTCGCGCTTTCCGTCTTCTCGTGCACGCCTGATCGACGTACAATCCGCTTGACAATCCGTCTGGGAACAGCACGGTAGCGCACGTTGTTTCGCGGATATCCTAAATGTATTTGGAAAGAATGTTGTCACCGCAAACCTGTCGTTAGAAACGACAAACCTTCGGCTCGCAAAAAGAAAGACTCGCTCGTCGCGACGATGAAGCGACGATGGGCGGTAATGAAGCGACAACGTCCTTCGGAATACCACGACGACGACGATAATACGACGACGAACGGATGGTAAACGGCGTAAATCGAGGCTGACATTAAATGACGCGAGTCCTTACTCGCGCCGGCAGGATTCAACCTGTTAAAGCTCACTTCAGCAACCGTGCCCACTCAGCGAGCTACCGTTAACCGTATCGCTTTTTTCTCGCCGGACTTCATCTCCGCAGCGTCTTACCTGTCCGTGTTACTATGCCGGTGCCGTTCGATGTTAATTGGCTCGATTCCGCAGTGCAACAATAACACCTGCACGCTTCTTTTCCTTTTCTCCATGCGCGGAGGCGCCCTGCCGCTTTTCGTCATTCAGATTTTTGCCTTCCTCTCGTCACTGCAACATTCTCCCCTGCTTACGTCCCTGCTTGCGAGAAGAATCGCAAATTATAGATTTGCGATGGTCGTTCGTTCCCTGTGTATGCCGCGAGACGTGTACGCGTGTATCGGCCACCAATCTCGCCTCGCGATAATTTGATTAAATCGCCGCGACTGAGCGACTGAGCTGTCACGAGCAGGTGCGCGTGTCGCATCATATTTTCATGCGAATTTCCGAGTTTTCAACGAGCATTTCGTATAACGACCGAGTAACGCTAGCAGCTCGTTTAATGAACGACCGAGCCGATCAAGCGACAATTTCTGACGCAGTTGCGGATCCGAGATCCATTCGTGCCTGCTCGCGGCGTCAAGCGGCGATCGTTCCCGCATTAAATGCATTATCGTGAGCAACATAATTCAGGTAAGACCGGATAAGGAATCAGCGTAGGAATCAATATAAAATACCGTTCGCTATTTATGCTATCCGTAATTACGAATCAACTATGTATCTCCTCGCTGTCTCTCTTCTGTAATCGTGACGCACGAGGAGCTTGAAACACGGAGGATTCCTCCGCGCTTCTCGCTCCTTCGACGAAATCTATCGAATAAAACTCGTTATTTTAATTCGATTCCCTCCAGAAGACCCTCTGCAGATGTGTATCGCTCGAATCTTACCGAGCGGATATCTCGACGATATTCGTTGCCTCGATAAGCGAATATACCGAGTCTCATGTCGGAACGAGAGTGTTCCTCAACGAGCGCTCGCTCATGGACACCAGTAACAGCGCATTAGCTTCATCAATCTTTCAGCACATGGTTCCTCCTCCCATATTTAAGAAACTCGCGGCTCTAATTAAGTAATTTGCTATAATTACTATCCTACTGGAAGTTGCGCGCGTGGTGATTAATTCCCTCTCTCTCTCTCTCTCTCTCTCTTCGTCTCGGTTTCCTTTCGTTTTTACCGCCGTCCCATCGCGACGGATACGAGCCTTGAGAGCATCGACGTATCCTGGAGGAAAGGTCAGGATCACCATTCGACCCTCAGGCTCGCGCGTTCGCCGCGGAGAAGCGTCTTTATCACCGCACTGGTGATGACAGGTGCGAGAGCCGGCTATCGCCTTCGCTCGCTCGCGTGACAGCATCCAAGGGAGACTTAAAATTACGTCACTTTCCATTTTATGCCATTTCTACTGGTCCGCCTTGAGGAACGAGTCGCTCGGGGTCTCGCCCTATCTTCTCTCCCGTTCGAAGCGAGTACGCGTCGATTAGATGTACGGGTTGATTCGCGAGTGGAACTTTGGTCTGCCTAGGCAATTCCTTCCCGAGTAACTTCATGCATTGAAATATTTTGCAGAGCCAACAAGCGAAGATTTCTACTTCCGCAATTTTTTACTCGCACGTGAACGAAACGTGGTATCGATAAAGCGAGCGACGTATGATGCTTGTCGAATGATCGATCGAGAGGAAGGCGAATGCGAAGACCGCAGACGAGTACCGCAAGCGAAATTGATGTTCTAACATGTAACATATCGCAAACTCCAACACTATCCGCCACTATGTGACTTTACGTTGCAAGCGAATCGTAAGCGAATACGATCAGAGTTTGATAGGGATAGGCAAGATTAATCGAAAAAAGACAATGGATTAATTCTCAGGCCGTTGCCGGAGCGATTGCGAAGCATCGCTAGTCCTCGCTCGTGTCGCACGTTGATCCACATGCGACTCATGCGTGCTACGTGGCGCGACTAGATCAGTCGCAATTGCCAAGCAGGATGGCTCCATTGTGATCTAGGCCATCGGGGATTATCGATGAAGGTCAGTGGGGCTGATCTAGTGATTCTGCGTCGTTCGATCTTCGCGCTTTGGAGCTCGCTGGAAGCGCGCTCCAGCTCGCCGCGGCGGTCAACGTGAATCCGCGTCAAGGCGCGAGCAGCGGCATCGGAATTAATCCGTTCGGAGTAAAAATCGCCGTTCGGTGAAAAATGTCACGCGTGTCGCGGCGGGAAAAGGCGCACCGCGAACGCGAGCGGAAAGACAGAAGCCCGGCGCCGCTACGCGCGTGCATCGCATCGCGGTTGTACGCTACGGGTTTTCCTATGTAAATGCCACTCGTACGCCGTAACCGGTTCCCTTTACGAGTCCCGGAGACTCCCGGGGGATTAAATTAAAGCCCGGTCGTGTACTCTAATCGGCCGGCGATCTTGAGTCACACGGCATCGAGTCGTAGAAAATGAGGCGCGACTCCGTGTTGGCGCGCGCGCGCGCGCACCGCGCGCACGCGCGCACCGCGCAACGATAATATTTCATCCCGTCCCTATCCCCCTCGCGGCTGCCACCTTATCGTTATTACGATTATTGCCGATGCCGGGACGATGATGTTAACAGGTGATCGCGCTTAAAGGACTGGGGCTGCTACGAGTGCACTCGTTAGCGAAACGCGCAGCCTGACGTATCCCATATTTTATGTAGATACGCCCGGCGAGATACGCTGAAATAAAATCGCCCACGGCATACCGTGCTATTAATACTGCGGCTGCGATTAAATTTACCTAATGTAACTGCCGTCGTGGGGCTTGATCCGACCGCGGATAAATCTGTACGATTACGATTTCGCTTTCAATTATTGCACATGGCTCGCTCACGCTAGCCTGACTCACGAATCTCTGTGCCGAGCGAACGGCGTTCCGACGTTCCGAGCGAAAGGAATCGTTCGCGCGAGATATTTATCCCTTTGCCGGATTGAAAGCGATCTACGGGGATATATCACAGCGGGACGGATCGGAGTCCAAGACACGATTTTGGCACGCGAGCGCGGGACCAACGGTAATCACGCGATCCGTACGCGAGCAGGATCGTGTACGATTCCCATAGCTGCGACGGATATATCTGGAACGCGGTCCATTCACCTGTGCGACGTAATCAAACGGTAACGCCATTAATTCAGCGCGCTGAATCGTCACAGGCGCTGGAATAACGAAGCAGTGAATCAGGTCGCGTGCTGCGACAGACGGTGTGATTAATGCCGCGTATCATCGGCTGGATTTATTTAATGGTCTTTGTCGAAGGGAATGGAAGCCGAATCGATTCTGTCGGCACGAACGTTCCGTATATTACGCATATCTTTATAAGACATTTAGAGAGCGCGATTCGCGATAATGCCCGATCCGATCGCTGATCTCGCGGGACTAACTGGATTAACGCGTCTCCGCAGCGATCGCTGCTTCGATCATCTCGGCGGGTTGTGTTCTCCTGTCTTTTTGCCCTTTAACGTGCCCCGTTCGCTGTCGCGACGCCGTCATCCGCGGAGCCGGATTAATTGGCAGCAGTCGCACGAATCCGGTTCTCGTCGGAGCGATTTCCTTATCAATCTCATCTAATTAGCCGGTTCATTCAGTCACGCTTAAATGCTATCATTAACCTGCCACCTGAGAACTTTTTATGCGGCGACGCCTCCTTTTGATAAAGGCCGCTTATAAATTAGCCGAGCCGACCTAAATTATTAATCGGATAATGAAATAAACCGCGCGCAACGCTCTTATTAGAGCGGAGATTCAGCCAGAAGCGGAATGGCTTTCGCTAAATAAATTCTTTCGCCCAGGCTGAGATTAGCGCATCGCTGTTAATAGTCAAAGTCCTATGCTGGTATCAAATATTCATTACGTATAATCGACTCGTACATAAAAGTCACTGCGTGAGCGTATTAACGCTGATGAGGAATAAAAGAGGGTGCGCGAAACGCATCAACTTTGCTCTCGTCGTTGCATTCTGACGAGATACAGGTCGCGCGGTCTACTTTGGAACCAGAAACGTCACGTTTCGTTGGATATCATCAGTGTCATCTGGACGCGACATGTCGCGATGTTCCAAGCGCTGAAAGCGCGCGTTCGCGCGCGTCCGCGCGTGTGCGAATTTCCCGGGAACAATCCCGCAGGATTCCCCGCGCAGTGTTCGAGCGAGGCAACAGAAATCCGATTACCTCACTCATCCCCAGTGAGTTTTTACGAGCTGCCCCTGTTCGCCCAGTTTTTCCTGGCCGACAGTGTCGGCTCGCGAATCACAGTCCGCGAGTTCGCCGGCCGACGACGGTCAACGACCAGAAAATGCCGGCGCCATTGCACTTTGCTCCTCTGCGAAAGAAGGAAACGCAGAAGAGAGCCACCGACTGTCGCGTCTGATGATGACAGGCGTACAACCGGGATCGATGGCTGTCCGATGACCCGCAGACCCACATTCTCCGCGAAGAGACGTGACGCGGGTCACCGCTACGAGCGATCTGTTCGTTATGTTATCGAACATGCGGACGGTGCGTGATGTCTTTCGGCAAGGAAGTGCATTTTTCTCTAGATTACAGGCTACATTCTACGATGACAGATAATCTTTGTGACATTTTTACGCGCAGTGCATCCCGATACTGGCTTGCTCTCTCTCTCTCTCTCTCTCTCTCTCTCTCTCTCTCTCTCTCTCTCTCTCTCTCTCTCGTACTTGATCAAAGATACGTCGTCGATTCCCTGCTTAATTCCTCGTTCTCTGAATTTATATCCGACAACAGATCCCGATAACAGATGTCCTCCTCCGCGCGCTCCTAGAAGATCGGTCGATCGTAAGTAAGACGTGAATGTAGGGAAGCACGAGGAAGAACGCGGGCATCGCGGTTAAAGGCCGTGAAATTGACAGGGGAAAAAATTACGGGCCGCTGACTCACGTGGCAAATGATCGGCGAATAGGCCACTTTAATCGGCACGAGACGAATCGCGCTCTTTACATCTGCCTCGCCTGCACGCCTCCGATCGCGCTATTCTTATTCTCGGCGGTCAATGCCGATAAGCTCGCCGAGGAGAGACTGGCTCGGTCAGGCACTCGTTCGCATCTCGCGAAACCCGCTTCCGATCGCGGTCTCGGCTTCACGTTTCGGCGAGTAATTCGTTCCGCGCCGGTATCCTCTTTCTCCGTGTCCGGCGCGGGAAGACGAAGAAAAGAATCGGAACTTTACCGTTACGTTCACCCAACCCGCGCCGTAATTGCTGTTGCTACTCGCCGGCCAGCGCATCGTTGAATCGCTCCGCGGATGCTGCGGAGGCTCGCTCTCTCATGTACCGGTCGTATTTATAGACAGTCCGCTTAAGGTCTGTGGCGCCTAGATCCCGTCGATAGAAAGAAACGCTCGACACGAGTTCAGGAAAGAGCTGGGGAAAGTTGGATCAGTTGCTGGACCGCTGAACGACTTCACAACGGATTTGGATCGCACTTGGCGCGAACTTGACAAGCTCCGTCCTTCGAGCTTGATATCTCTGCGCGCGACTCTCCTAGCCTTCCGCTGGATGTGACAGTCCGCTTCCCTTTGAAGGACGCTCCGTCCTCGTCTCAAAGTCACCGGAAGTCGCGTGAGAAGAATCGAACGCAGCGCTTCGAAGGGATGCCGTTTCCGGAAAGGCTTTGCAATCTCGCCTCGAGAGATGCACAAATTAATTAACAAGAAAGTAATGGCGCGGGATGATAAATTGTCTCGTTATCGTGGGCGCGGCCTTATCGGAAAGCTCAGAAATTAATGGGCCATTAAAGACTCGCCTCGACGAGCGCGGATATGACACGTATCGTTAACACGCGGCGCTTATTCCACCGGTCGGAAATCGACGACGGACCAATCGCGAGACGCGCAATTATTTCCAGGAAGTCGTTTACGTCCGGATAACACAGTGGATCATGATTTTTGTTAGAGCCAAACCTGTTTTGTTATTTATTCGCGGCTACTATGCGCCGTACAAGTGTACATACGAACGGCAACAGGAATGCTTTCGCGTTACGATATCTCGAATAATCGAATGCTGTTGTCCGTGCGATGTCATCCATTTGCAGTGAAGAATTCGCGTTCGAAGAACTCGCGCACTCTTTCGCATCATGCGCGTGTTAAACGTGAAGGCAGCATAAATTATTAATGGCAACACACTCGCGTGATCGTCAACGCTCATTTCTTCCCCCTGAAAAAGGAAACGGCGTTTTAATCGGCCTAAACGTGAGCACGTGACGCGTCGATAATTAGACAGTTTCACAATGAGACTGTCTGCGGTGTAATGCATGTACTTACCAGCTTCCAGAGGAAGCTTGGGCCGAAGCCGAAGACTGCGCGTACGATCCACCTCCGCCGCCTCCGCTAAAATACCGAACAACAACCAATGATTAGTGAAGAAGCGGAAGCAATCTGCGAGACATCTGCTGAATCATGCCGGATTGATCAAGAAATAAACAAAAAAAAAAAAAAAGAAAGAAAGAAAGAAAGAAACAGAACGCACACACAAACGATTGAGCGATAAACGCGTCCGAATTTATAGCAATCGAAATTGAGGTGTAAAGTGCAACCATAGCTCGTAGCCAGCAAGAAACGGCTGCAATTGCCAGCACGAAGGTCAAGTATAGCACTTCAAAAATTTATGATGCAAGATTATCGGATTCTAATCGGGCTGACCGATTTCGTCGGCGAGTAATACCGCAACTTTCTACGCGTCGCGTGCGATCTACCTTTACGAATGTTTAACAGATAATGTCAAATCGATACCCGCAAGTGTTGCAGCCACCGCTCGGGTATCCACCTCCGCCGTGACCGCCTCCGTGACCACCTCCTGTAATAGATACGATCACAATTGGAACATAATTGTTCTCTGATATGCTAAACAAAGCGCATGCCCCCATTAAGCGTTATAACAACGTTATAACAGGTAGCAACGTTCGCGAATGGGGATGTTTCTTATCAGCGTCGTGTACTTGTTATCGTGTGGTCGCGCGATCTGCGAATTCCAGCTCCGGCCATCGATTGTCGATAAGAGCCCGGCTAAGAGCAAGAATCCCTATTGTTATCGATCAGTACAGCTCAAGTGTTGTGGTACTTTTTACGTGTACGCCACGAAACTGTATTTTCTAGGTAGAAGATAATGAAGTAGCATCGTTTACGCAGCTTCTGCTCTCTTAATGATTTTATCGGGCATCGGCTGAGGCTTTTGTTAATCTTTCCCAAGCAATCTATGGTTTACTTTGGGCATGCGAAAAGAGAGCTGAGAAAAAATTTGCCATCAGCTACCAAGTACAGAGAAATCTAAATCTAGACGCGTTTCGGTTCTTGGAAATGCATCTTCAACGTCGCGGTCGGCTTCGCAATGACGCGCGTGATATTTTGACGCAGATCATTATAACATAATGATAATAACTGAGGATGTATTAAAATTGAAGACGAATGTGCGCTGCACAGGCCAAAGCTGTTCAACGTAACGTTCTTAGCGATGGCTCGGGAAGACAAGTTTTCTTCTTGAGAAAAATTCTGCTGAAGCGGACGTTGATTCCAACGAAAGGGCAGATCCGTGAGCAACAGATCGCGACAGTTTTGGGACTTTGGGATTTTGTACACCGAGGTTAGCGAATGAAACGATCCCTTAGTCGTGCTTGCTCTGTTCATCCGCGATAAAAAGACGACTCACCTCCGCCACCCCTGCTAGGATAATAACCTCCACCTCCTCCGCCAGGGTAATAACCTCCACCTCCTCCGCCAGGGTAATGACCTCCGCCACCGCCGCCGCCGCCGGGATAATATCCACCGCCACCGCTCGGATACCCACCCCCGCTCGGATAGCCGCCACCTTTCCCACCGTAACCACCTCCGCTACACTTGACGCAAACGCTCCTCTTCTTGCGGTTTATCCTCTGCTCGGCCGGCTTCGAAGCCGATTCTATCATATTCCGCGCCTCCGCCTTCTCCAGTTTCATCTTGAGCACTTTCGTTTTGCTGTTCAGATCGATCTTGTCGACCTTGAAACCTTGCTCTTCCAATTCCTCCGCGAATTCGTCGAGGTCGACGGGTGAGTGTTTTTCGTTCATCTCGTCTTCGTCGTCCTCTATCACCAGGAGAACAGTGGCCAACGGTTCTGCAAGAGCGATGTTCTTTCTTATGCTCGCGTCTCGTCTCGGTTTTCATTATCACCCGGTATTCACAGTTAGCAGATAATTGTCTTTCTGTTATTAGAGTCGATGCGCGGAAAGTCGCGCATCGAAAGTCGAGTTTGTCGGATTTGTCGTTGAAAAGTAAAATTCCGATAAAAGGCGCGGGATATTTCGCGCATCGCTCGATCATCCTCACCTAATATGTCGGGTACCGTCTCGACGAGGTCGCTTTGAAACAGCTCCTCCGACGTGCTGCCGCTCCTATTTTTCACGGCATACAAATTGATTATGTAGACTGTAGCATGGCCTTCTCCTTCGAACGGCGGTGGTTGCAGTTCGGTCGCCAACGTGCGTTCTTCGTGTTCATCCGCAGCCGCGTCTGACAATCATCGTGAGAAGGGTTATCGATTAACGAACGAGACTGGAGAGTTTGAACATCGAAACGTTGAAAGGTTGAACAAGATTCTGCGTTAACGGCTCGGCTCATTGTTATATCAGTCTGTCACGTCACTGTTCCTTTCGAATGCGATCATCTTATTATTGAAACGTGAAACGCAAAAGATTCTGCGTTAAGCGCGATTGGATTTCTCTCATGCGTGTGCGTTATATTAGCCTGACGTCACTGTTATTTTCAAATACAATCGTCCGCTGCATAAATCGCGGAATAAATCGCGAGATTTGCATAGACGTTTCTTCAATTTTTCAAGGAAACGTCTGGAATAAACGGCAAGTAAGAAGAAAAAATATGTCTATTATTTATTGGGAAACTGTTATCTGCAAGAGATTACGAAATGAAAAATAATGATTCCTCGAATTCGCTTGATTTCTAAAACATCAACGTTATCCGCGAACAAGATTGCACTATTAATTATTATTAATTACGTCATAAATTACGATCGCGCGCTTGTCGTTGCTTATCTTTACAGCTTTTTTGAAAAGTCGCTGATCGCTCGTGTCTAACGTTCAGTTGTCGTGCGTATAATTACAATCAACAATTAACTCCGTGTAATGATGAAATTACAAGAATACGTATATTCGTAATGTCTCCTAAATTTGTGAATGAATTCAGAATTACAATTGCTCCGCAGCCGACAAACTTTAGAAGAAAAATGGAAATCGAAATGTATGTAGAATGTACTCGCATCGTTTAATTTATTTAAAGACGTCGCATCACGAGAAGATTTCTCAGCAAATGTAATTGCAACGACCTCGTCCCTTCCTCCTGATTCAACATGTAATTTATGCCCTCACCTGGTACAATGGTCGGCAGCCCTAGAAGGGTCGTGACGAACGAAAATAAGAGCACTACGCCCAGAGCGCGAACGGCCATTGTGAGGGCGTCCGGTGTTCTCAGGATGCACTGCATGATGATCCTTTAATCTCGCCGCTTTTATAGTCATCGATCCAGCGCGCGTTTGATCCTGACGTAATTATGTAATGCAGAGCCATCTCTGCCTTCTTCCGCCACGCGTTGCATGTCGCGCCGCACAGCCGACGCGCGGGTTTTCGGATTTTCCGAGGGAATCCCCGTCAGCGCGTTCGCACACACATACACATAGACGCGCTCTGGAACATTTTTCTTAAGGATGCTGCGTAATCATGCCGGCAAAGATTAAGACGAGCGAGGCGGAACGGGACACAACCTGACGAGCCGCTCATAACGATAACAAATACGCGGAAATGTTTATGCTCCTTTATTTCTCATTTATTTCTCATCACCGCATACGTCGAATATCGGATAACATCGATAAAATTGGTCGGCGAATCGAGAGGCGAGTTCCTCCTGATTCGTTGCTGCTTCGAATCGATTGAGAGATTCATCTCGCTGGCAAGTGGCATCGAAAACTGATGGGACAGCTGAAATCTCGACTCCTCGTGTATGAAATTATTGAATTATGTTATTATTATTAATTTGATGTGACAGCGATATCAAGAAAACCGCGTGCACGAAACAGAAAAAGGGAAGAAGCTTGATAACGTTCACAGATTGAAGCGGAGTAAGGGAGCAGGAAAATAACAGCGGTACTTTTCGCGGCCGAAAAGTGAGCGGAGCGTTAGATAATGAAGAAACGAGGAGACGCACACATACGCAAGCTTCGGGAAGGCTGGAGTTCATTAGAGAACCACTAAAATCCATTAATGAACCGCTACCAAGAAGTCAGCCTCGACAATACGCTTCTTCTTTAAACGGCGTTATTGCGCGCGATAAATATGTGCGCGTTTTCTTCGTCATCTCGTTATTAACCGATCGTAGTTTCTCAGTCCTCATATTTTCTTTCTCGGATACTATCCTGGTCGCCGCGGACTTCTGCAAAGGCAGAAACGCTCATCCAACGCGAGTGCGTTCTAATGTAGCTTCATCAGCAACGGCTGTAACGTCATATCTTGAATAATGATAGGATGATTCCTCGGTATGGAGCGATTACGGCGCAATATAATTAAGCATACATTGAAACTTGAAATGATGCCTTCCAGGATTTCCCAAGTCGAGCATCCATGTACGTTCCGATAATGAACGCTCGGATCGTCGGATCGAGACTTCTCTGCGGATTGATTACTGTTTATCGGATATAGAAATCGTATTAAAGATGCACGATACTCCGATAGCAATTTAAATGCTACTCACGTTACTCTAAAGTTATCCGCTAATCTTTTTCCAATTAATAATTAACGCCTGATAATGGAACTAATTCTGAAACGAGTGCACCTCGGTTCATATGAATTTAATATATCTCTGGATAATACAAATATAATTTATTTATTAACGCATATCCGCCGCTAGTTTGAAATGCATACGGGAAAACCGTTAATTTCTGCGATTATTAGCATTGCGCTCTTGATCATGATCAAGTTGCATATGCAAATTCTATTAATACTTCCTGCCTCTCTCTCTCTCTCTCTCTCTCTCTCTCTCTCTCTCTCTCTCTCGACGTTGCGATTAAATATACATACGTTGTATCCGCTGAACGCGTTATTGCGTATCAGTATGTTGCTTATATGCACACTTTCGCGTATTTACATCGCCTGTCAGGAAGATATCGTGCTTGTTTGTTCCTTTTTTTCCCCTTTTTTCCGGAAAATGCTGATACGAGTACATTCCAAATACTTGGAACGAATAAACGTAACGCGACGGCGCATAAATAATATTTCGCGCTTTCGAGTTCCAGCCTGATCGGAGAGGGATACTACTTATGCCGCTACGAGATGCGGTAATCGGTAAGCGTATTCGCACTTTCGCAATTCATAATTATGCTTTGTATAATTATGCACGAATTATTACAATTGTCCGTCTCGTTAGCGACGTAACAGGCGCAAAGCTTGTACCGCAACGAACGCTGGTTGTATTCGATACAATTGACAAATTACGTATCAGCAATATTTGTTGGAAGAGATAGCACGCTGAGCAATGTTTAATTCGATAACGAAATTTTACTTGTGCAGCGAAACGACGTCGTTAAGTTGTATCGCTGTAACTTGGCGTTGCACGCGCGCTATGAACATACGAATTACACACTTTTTCCACCAACATCCTCCATTTATGTCACTGATAACAAGACGCGTGCTTCGAAATGGAGGTAATTAGATTTGCCGAGACAATAATTGCGAAAGCTTGCAGAGACTTGCCCCTCCACAATCATAATCGCTACATAATCGTCCGTAACGATCGTTTCGGGGAATGCCCAGTTTATGGCCAGATTATACGCGGAATAACGAAAACCGCACGAGCAGCCGACTCATCTTCCTGTTGATTGCAAAAGAATGCAGAGTCCGTTTAGCCTTGGTTGATCGAAGATCGGATCTGGAAGTAATAATCGCGTTTGGAGAGCCGCAAGAGGAATCACTTCGGTAGCTGATTCACAGAAGGATCCATTAATTAACGACTTGCAAATCTCGTAACGGAACTCCCTGTTCTGGCTGCGCGAATAAAAACTCTGACACGTATGCCATATGCAATCATGCCATTTGCGTAATGCTAGTTTTATTGCATTATCTGCGAGCATTTGCCAATCTGCGCCGCTGCGATGCAATTTATTGCAATACTGCGCGCAGATCCCCTTGCGAGGGGAAAGTGTTTCAGAAAATTTCGGGAGGGGGGAGGGGGAGAGGGGGGAGGGAAGCAGCAACGTGGCGTTCTCAGGTTGCTCTCGCGATTGCCATCGTCGATTCGCCGATGCCACGAGCGACACAGCCTCGTGAGAACCATGGAAGCCATAATTGCCGTTAGGCGACAGGCTGGCAGTTCTGGAATTCCGGATATCGCGTGCTCTCGCGAGGAGCCGCGTCCACGTAGGGATAATTAACGCGGGCCTTAATTATCCAGCCAGTCTTGTAATATCGCTGCGTTCCAATGGGATATGCGTTATTGCTCTGATCTTCATAAATCCGACGTGTGAAACACGTGTTTAGGCCCGTTTAGCGTGCGCCTTCTCGCTCCGCGTCACAATTTCACGCTGACGGTTCAATTTCCAGACCATGGAAGAAGCGCTGCGCCGTGCGAGTAGCCGTGCGCGTCGCGAATAATTGTCCCATAATTTACGATATTAATTGCACGCGCCGAGGATCTTGTTGTCGCAGTGATATTCCGTTGCCGTAACTCAGCCGCGTTCGCCGTGTTATTCGTCGATAACGTCCGTGCACCGTCGTAAATCGCGGCGCGCGAATAACAATCGAATCTCGCGGATTTATTCCCGACCGGTTTGCTCTCAGATTATTATTATTATTTTCGTTGTGGCTTTTTGTGGCGTTAACGCCGAGGCGATCGATGAGTCAATGTCGAGGCCTTGAATCGCATCGAGCGCGAACCTTTGAGAGGCCGCCGATTCGTACTTTCACCGTTAGATCTAGCCCGCGTTTCCTATTTCTGATCCGAGTGCCATGAAAGAATGGAGAACTTCTGGAGCGAGGAAGATTCGGCTGTTCTCATTAAGGAATATATTTCGAAATCGCTTCCCGTGAATCGGCATTCGGAACTTTCTTTTTTATTCTCACGTGCCGCGATCACGAAGACGCTCGTAAATGCGAGATCCTTCCGAGAAACTAGATTCATAGAACAATAGCTGCTGCTCGCTTGCGACTGCGGATGATTAATTATTGCGATCTATCGATAATATACAAGAGTCGATAATATGTGAGAGATTGTATTTAAATCCATGGATTTAATTCGGCAAGTATTATAATTGATTGTAATTATCTGGAAAGAATAATGACAATATTTTCCATTATTATTAAGATTCAGCACTGGAAAACTTTTAAAGAATTATCGCAGGTCTCAAGCTATTATGCGAAAAACAGTGTTTTTCGAAAAGGAAAATATGTAAGCGCAGCTTTTCATTAAGCGCATCAAGCGATGTTGAATTTTTCTACTCGATTTGTCGGATGCATCGATATAAAGTTTGATGCGAATACACATTATTATTCATCTCGCGATATACCAACTGCTGATACAAGAAATGATTAAAGGATTGCCGATAACGTAGGCCTCAGTTATATCTGTATTATTCAGGCCATCGGGCCTTTCAAAGATGTCGCGATGGATTCAAGATCACTTGGTGACCTTGAGAATCTTCCACAACAATGACCTTCGCCTACTTTATGCGAAACATTAAGCAACGTGATAACCATGCAAGTTAGCGCGTGTAATAACTGTCATTGCTATTAAATTCGTGATTGCAATCGATAAATCGGAATCCGAGTTCAACGATCTTTCCTCAGCATTTAATAATCCCGACGAGCATGCAAACAGCATGCTCTACAAAATGAAACGAAAGCATACGATTAGAAAAACGCCACGAATTTTTCATTTGCGTTATTCCACCGTAAGATGAGAGAGAGAGAGAGAGAGAGAGAGAGAGCAAGACATCTTGCTTCTCATCTCTTCCTCGATCGTTGCGAGCCATAATATTCTTCAACATACGATTACAATTAATGTATTAATCCCCTTGGACGAGCTGAAGCTGAACTACGTTCTCTCTTAATTCTTCTGACCTCGCTTGAAGCGAGGTTCACATCTCCATTGCAGCTCATCTGCCGCGAATCGATTTCTTGGAAACGCGACGAGGCTTGTGGGATTTCAAAACAAGAGAAACGATGAATTACATCACGGCTCGCGGTAATTGCTATCGCGGCTCGATTGGTGCTGTCATCTGTATTGGCGATTCCTATTGTTGCACATTCTCGCGCTATTCGCGTTTGCGAACTCGACACGAATTCCGCGATTGATGAAGAAGACACGAGCTTCTAGAAGACATCTCCAAGAATGAACGCTAAACATGGCGTAAATACGCGTCTCCAAAACTCATTCGAGTCAGTCATCGATGGAGTGATGGGCGAGGAAAGACAAGACACCGATTTACTACGACTTTATTAACTGGCTGTAATAAATAAAAAATATCAAGATTCACAAAGCGGGTCCTGCAAGTAGACATCCCTCTCGTTTCACGTTCGTTGCACAACGTCGAGCAATTCGCCAATGGCGTCCGCCAAATCGGAAACCACGTCGGACTGCTCCTGCGGATCCTCGATATTCATAATTACCGGATTGTCCCGTGCATTCTCCTCGTCTTCGGGAGATCCGACGAAACCTGCTCCTTCACTGGACCCACTTCCTCGAGCCTTCTCGACAGTCTGAACAGTAATAGGCGCTACGGAATTTCCGCGGTGCTCCGAAGTCGACGAACCTTCGGAATGACGCTCATTGAAGGATTCTCCGGTAGCGTAACTATGAAACGCGCCTGTCCAACTTGGCGACGTGATTCTGTGCGTTCCGCAGACCGTATACTTAACTGGTCGAGGATAAGGCGAAGCTTAAGGGATCCTGGCTGGCCTGAGAAGCTGAATGACTGGTCGAAGACCCGCGATAGGAAGAGGAAGAAGAAGAGAAGGAGTCCGCGCTCGCTGCGACTTGAAGCCCCGCCGAGCCACGTGATTGATCGCTCCAGGAATGATGCGGTTGATGATGTTCGATCGATAAGCTCGGTCGGGGAAATACCCCGCGATTTGGTTGCCACTTATAAATGCGAATCCTTGGCCTTTGTTCCTGCCTGGATGTGTCATGCGCGTCTATGTTCAATGATGGTCGCGCTCCGCTGTGCGATTGCGAGATGATCAACGAGGATCGATCAAGACGTCCATCTGCGATTGTTTCGCGTTAGAACAGTTGTAAATCAATTGCGCATAAACAAACAGGATCGATTCGATCGGACATGAGACCGACTACTCACTCTGCCCGTTGTTCGGGCCAACATTGCTCCATCTTGGTCGATTCGGATATCTAGCACTCGCAAGTGCAACACCCTCTCGCGAGAGGAATCGATCAGCACCAGACACGGCGGAAGATCGCGAGATACCAGCCGAGGATGCAGCATTGGTGATCGCTCGACCATTTTCAACCGCGCCGTGAGCTGTTGCGCTCGTTTGGCCGAAGCTGACCGAGTGGCTTTCGGTTTCGGCATTGTTTCCGTCACTGTAAGCTCTCGCACCTGCACTAGAAATCCCCGACAATCCCGCAGAAACGGTCGTCGATTTGCTTACGGAAACGGCGGAGCTGGAATGTAATGATTGTCTTTCACACGTGCTCCTTCTTATCGAGGAAACATAATGCCGCGGATTTACGGCATTTAACGAAAGATTCCATGATACCATGAAGAGCACGAAGTGACGGCCTGAGACCGCGCTTGTGCTTGTGAACACAAAACGCACGTAACGATAAAGCGAGTAAGATTGTTGGCAGAACGTGCCAGCGACGGATTTGGATGTCCCTTTGCAATGCACGCGATTGCAAAAGGAATCTCAAGTCGCATTGTTCCATACGTACCCTTCAACCCCGTGTCGCATGGGATAGTCGTAGCTGTTGCTTTCTGAAAGGCTAACGCCATCCAGACTCGCAGCTAGGCTGACGGCATGCGCGCTGCTTCCCGAGTTCAAGCCGATGTTCGCCGTGACCGGAAATGACACGAGGGAGAGGAGACGTGTTTCCTCCTCGCTCGACCTCTTGACCGAACCCGGCGTCAGTTCCGGCGGCGTGTTCCATCGTCGTTCGTGTTCCTTGCGAAACACCGCACCGAGATCTGTTCAACGAAGAACGCTCGTTCAAGTATCTAAAGATCAGCGAAAGAGCGAAATGTGTACCCATCAAATTGACCTCTGTGACTTCTTTTGCACCTCGACCTTTAGTCTTCGACGGCACTTACTGCGTAACTTGGGAATTTCCCAAGATATCAAACGCGCTAACGATCGCAATGAATGTGCTTTAAAGCTACAATGCGATGTGAGCAACAAATATCTCGAAGCGTTGCGTTAATTTGTTGATGAGATAAGAAGGACGGAATATCGGATTACATGAAAATATGAAGATGAAGATTCGCGTTGAAATGTACTTGGCATGATGAATCTTGACACGTCGCGCGATAGCTTTAAGAGATGATTCATTCGCGCATTCGCGTCACGTGAAATTCAGTCATTTGGAACTTCTCATATAAACAAGCGACTAAAGCTATAGATTCGATGAAACTAGATCAAAGCATTGAATTTCGCTGATATTAGAATGCAACGTAATAAAATATCATAATAATGAAAGGCGACATAATCATCTCCCTTCGACAGAATTGTGATATCTGACGTCAACATTATCGTGCGTGCTGCAAAAGAAAGGAATTGTTAGATTGTCGTTGCTGGTGCACGGGACAATCGAAATGATCGTTTTCTCAAGATTATGCAATTGTTAAATATCGTTTTACGCTGCGAGAGAATGTCTATCGATACCTTAAAAATTTCTATCGATACCTTAACGAGCACTACGCGTTTGACGGATGCAAGAGGAACACTTCGAGCTAATGGCGCTCGCGATACAACAACCGACGTATAAATTTCTTCCACGATACCACGTATCATCGATACCGGCGACACTTGCGTCTCCAGCTTCCGAAAATGTCTTCCTCACCTGCCAACGCGAACGACAATACGTGCACTTGCAGGAGAACGATAGCGACGCACCTTGCCATGTCTGCAGACGTTCTGGCCTGATCGTGCTGGCGTTCTGCCCTTTTTCAATAACTATGCGCGACCTTAGAATCATTATTAAAATGCAGGCCGCGTGTATCTGGACGTAATTCTGCTGAATCGTTAACGCGATGACGCGAGTCACGAGAGAGAAACGCGACTCTCGATGGCCGATCAACGATCAGCAAATAATTTCAGGTGCGAATTACAATAGCCTCGAATGTATTATTTTATGTGTCTTGAAGGAAATCATGTTCAAAGTCTGCTCGTTGTTGATCCATTTTCTGCGGTAACGGCTTATCACGATCGATGACGTTCTGTGAGTCCCAAAGATCGTGATAAAGACTGAGGCTAATTCGTACAATGATGGAATTACCAATGTAATAAGTAATAATATTTCTGAGTACGTGATCGCTAACTGTAATTCGCAAATTTAATCGCAGGAATTGCCTAACAACGTAATTATAAATATTATTATGAATATATGTATATTACTGTCGTGATACTAAGAATCGAGAAGAGAGAGAATCGAGGAAGGATCGAGGAACGTTTCTCACAAATGATTTTTAGCAATTACTTGAAATTATAAATTCTCTAAAGTCAAGCAATAACTGAATAAAAAGTTTTTAGTAAATATCGAATTCGGTTTTATCACGGCGGAATGACATGCGACTGCGTGCTTAGCTGTTAAGAATCCTAATTAAATAATTTCTTCCAATTCGCTATAGTAATATATCTAAAATTGTCATGATTTATCTACGGAACCCTTTTTTTTATATTAGAATTAAAATAAGAAAATTCTACAACGTAATCTTGCGGCGTCAATTATATAACTTCTCTTAGGTAAACTTTTCCAATATCGCTAATGCTTTTATGAATCCTTCTCCTCCATTATTTTATTGCTCATTCTCGTTTTCGTTTTCGCCATTTTCGCTTCTCGCAGCTTTTCCTCGGACTTGCCCTTGTCGTTTGCAATTCCTCACTATCGCGAGGAATTCTGTGTTTCTCCGTTTGACCATTTTCTTCCATCCTTATTTCGTCGACGTGGACAGCATTTTCTCTTCATTGGACGATATCGCAATTGCGCTTTCGTTTTTTCGTGCAGCTGCATCTTTTTTATCTCCTCGTTTAAGCTTCTCTTAATCGATGCAGGTTTCTGTGCTATGCTTTAAAACGTTTCTCATCCTTTCGCTCGTCGAACACTAATTTTCAGAATGTGAAACAGTCATTCAATCTGTCATATAAGTTTGCTCTTGTTAAACGAACGGAATTTTTTATTAATATTGTCGCAATAGCACGATGGACTACTTAACAAAATTAAAAACAGCTTCCCATCCGACCTCTACGCCGTCATAAAATCTTATTTATGGCACATTTAACTTTTAGAGTTAAACATGGAGGAGTAGTCACACAATTAAAAGAGATCAATTCTGGAGTTCCTCAAGGTAGTGTACCAGGATCGGTGTTCTATCTGCTATACACAGATCTCCCAGTCGCTCTGGATTCCACAACTGCAACTTATGCGGACGATACAGCTATACTTCTGGTTCAACAATCATATAGAAGTGTTCCCGCGTTTACAAGAAAGTTTCTCCTACATCTAGGAGTTGTTAAAAAAAATGTAAAGAGACGTGCGCACCAGTAACAGTCTGAGAATTCCTAAAGATGCCAGATATTTACACCTCGACCGTAGATTAAATTGGAAAAAACATACTCACCGAGCGAAAACAACTTGGACTTCAACTGGGAAAAATGTATTGGCTACTCGGCAGTAAATCAACTGTAAATTAACTGTCGGCGAAAACAAATTGCTATTAATAACAAAGTAATTCTCAAATCTACTTGGGCCTCTAGCGTCCAATTGTAGGACATAGCTTTCAATTAAAATATAGAAATATTGCAAAGATTCCAAAACAAATATCTTAGAATTATCGTATACCTTATGCAACATACATCATCAATGATCACATTACATCATGATCTTAACGTGTGCCATATGTTAGAGATGAGATAAAAAAAGTCAGTCAGAAATATGCTGATAGAATGGAGGAACATTCTAACATATTCACGATTGTGAAGAAACGCCGAGTGAGAAACGCCGAGACACCATGCAGACTTCTTAAAAAGATCTCTTCAAGATGCACTTGACCGGATTGTAATTTTATGCATATGCTCTTTAAGACTATTATTGTATTACTAAATATCACGTTAGTGACAGTTTGCAATAATTTCTGGATGATAATAAAGAAAAAAAAACGTCAAGAACTTGTCATCAATGATGTCTAATAATCTGTTCGTAGCTTTCCTGCAATAACTCGAACTTCCTCGTCATATAAGCAAGAGCATTGCTAGTGACAATGCTTGAAGGTGACAATAACGTGAATCTCGACATCATGAGTAGTCGAACAAGGATTACATCAAGCGTTACAACAAGAGTACAATCTTTGAGTCATCGTATCGATACGAGCCATCACTTGTCGACCGCATCTTGCAGATATATCGAGGATCAGCTATATCATAGTATGAAATGTATTAGGATCCGCGTTTGATTAAGAAACAAAGATTTCGGAATATATTACGAAACTTTTAAAAAATATATTTCCATTTAGCAATCCCGACGCTTCCAGAAGAATATCAATCATAGAATGCCGCGATACTGATTTATCGGTACGCTCGGTACGCATATATCAAGGAAACTAATTATTTTCTCATGCGTAACTGATCGCGCATCCGCGGAGGAATCTATTCATCCGTGGATTACAAGAAATGCTTATACTCTTACCTGTGTATCTGACTCACAGAACACCCATTCATTAATTGAATATATTATTTGCAGCATGATAATGTTTCTGCTCGCATCCGTAAACGTGTAATCGCGAACGAAATCGTCTTTCAACTCGTTTGACGTATGACACTCTGCTCTTTGCCCTTCGATATTTTATTTCATGTTATCTTGAATCCGGCGACGTTAATTAACGATCGTAGAGATTTCTCGATTTCACGCACGGACGATTGATCACGTAAATCGCTTCAAGGAGCGAATCAACGATTGCAGTCGTCATCATATTTACCTTCGCCTGTCATTAAATTATTTTTATTATCGAATATCTAGTGACTGATACAAACGAATAACAATGAAGGAGAGATAACAAAAGCAGGAGCGACTGGCGAGAAATACATCGATTCTTACCTTTCACTTCTCAGAGAGCGCAGCGGACGCAGTCTGCTTATTGATTTTGTTTAACAAAGTTGCTTGAACCACGAGCGACTGAACACTCGAGAACACTCTTACTGAGAACATTCTTTCTGCCGAAGAATATTCGGCTTATACAAACTCAGAAAAATACACATGGTGTATCATTAAGTCAATAAGGGTCTTTTGTCGATTTCAAAATGCAGTCGAAATGCAGTCCTCCTCGTTATGCCCTCGTACAATGCATTCCGCAGATGCGCCGTGATAATGCGAGGAAGGGTCGATGCACGTTTGCTAATGATTGAAAGATAACTTCAAAAGCAGCATTCATCTCGGAATTTCCGGCTACGCTTAAGAGAAGCCATAGACAGCGAGAGTGCACGATAATTTATTAAATGTGTAGATATAACATTTGTTTCGTGTTGTCTCGTGTATAATACTGAAAAACGTAGAATAAATCTATTATACAAATACAATTACATAAATGTTGACTGTGGCGGATATCCGGGAGAGGTTCATGATGCTTTCAAATTCTTTGAAGCAATCCTCAATCGTTGCGTTATACACAAATCCGGCCCTTAGCTGTAATTAGAGATGATGAATCGCGAGATGTAAGAGATATATGTAAAATATCTTTAAAACATATTCTGCTGGTATGTATATTATAAAAATTTATTAATAATTACATGTGCATATAATCCCAATACTTTTACTATAATTTAACGTAAAATTATTCTCTGCCTTTTTAATCCCCAGATATTAATTGCGGAGATTCGGCTTGCAACGATGCGCCAAACGTTTTTCAATTCTGGCACCGTTATTAAAAAAGTGCATCCAGAGTGCATTAAACGAGTAAAATTAAACAAAATTCAAGTGAAATTAAATTGAATAATTTATCAACGATTTAATTAGCCCTAATAAATTATTTTATTCCACGAAGCTACGTAGCTTCTAAGCAAACCTCTCGCGATACTCCACCGTGGATGATTTCGATTATCTGCAGATGTCGACATATTAAAATAGAAACTGCTACAAATTGGTGCGCACTCGGCCATGGTGGTCACGCTTGCTTTGTCGGATCTCCGAGAAGACGAGCGCGCTCACTCTCGAGAACAATAGGAGATTCAAGAAGAGACGAGGCGGCTATCGGACTATTGCGCAGAAGGTAATCAAGTTTCGCGATGGGTATTTCCCGGACAATCGCGTCAGTCGATTATCTGTTGAAGAAAAAAAATTCGTCCAGCAGGATCACGATCTGTCGGAGGACAGATTTTCGAGGGCGATTCGAGAGTTCTCAGTGGGTCGAGGATCGTGCTCGATCGGGTCGTCGAGAAAATCCGCGGGCCATCTGAGAGTACGCAAGAGAGAGAGAGAGAGAGAGAGAGAGAGAGAGAGAGAGAGAGAGAGAGAGAGAGAGAGGGAGGACATAATCGTGCATCCACTTTTAAATGCGATATTATCGGGCGAGCATGAAGCCCATTGAAAGAAAAACTCGCTTTGAAATAAAAACTTGAAAGTAAGAATATTCATGTCCGCGCGCGCGTTCGTTCCAAAAGTTTGGTAAAAAGAAATGGGGACATTATGCACATCCGTCGGAAATACAAAATATAACCGCGCCGTCACGGAGACCTGTCTGGATCTGCACGCATCGCCGCAATTGTATAAACAAAAATAGCGGGTCTTCGCAACGCGAAGAATGTCGACGGATCGCAACGATCCCTCGACGTTCCCGCGCTGTCTTTCACCCAAATGGAATATTTTTATCGTTTATTAAGAAAACACGTGTCACGCCTGAGTCACGTCGCATGACTAACGAATAATAATAACACCGTGGACGAAAGACGGTGCCCCGCGTTAAGACATTTTACTCATGCCGATCATTGCGATTCGACTTGAATGACACGGCTGCAGGTGGAAGTTCCGTGAACGCGAAGGTACTAATTTCACGCTGGCTAACCGATAATCAATCGTTCGTTAGGATTAGCCTGATCAAGCGATCAGAAAATACGCGCTTCGGCTTCGTGTGCGGTTGAAGAGGGCCAGCGAGCGATGGATAAACGCGATTATCCTGAATGGATTGTATCAGTCTAACAGGATGTGGAGACATGACGTCATCGTCCCGCGCGACCATTGTCGTTTATAAACAATCAGACGCGAATTTTGTCACTTGACGGCAATACCAGAGGGAATGCCTGAAAATGATAACTAACAAAGACGGACACGTTGTCGGTTATTAGACTTTGCGGAGAAACCAACAATTACTCGTGTACAATCGCGTTATTGCGAGCGATAAGTCACGGCGAAAGAGTTCCCGTGACGAAAGAAACGATATTTCGGATAACGTATTTGAAATTATTTTGAACAATGATCATTGTTTAGTGCTCATCATCGCACCGAATACTTATTGCATTTCCTTTTATCGTTAATGTCTATTGTATATTGTATATTATGTATATATATATATATATATATATATGTATATATGTATATAAATTAGATGTATCTCGATGATAAAAAGTAAAATGTTACTCCTCTGCGATTAATTTCTAGTTACGTTGCTGTTGCGTTGAGTTTAGTCTAATGCGCGATTTCAGAAATTGGAATCTCTGGTATTCCCTTCGAGAATAACATAAGAAAAATGCTATTGCATAAGAGACGATCGGAACCAGATCGTTGTCAAGGTCCAAGCAATTCCATCTCTTAACAAAGAGATCAAGGCAGAGTTCAAAACAAACAAGGCAGATTGAAACGCTGAGACGTCTGTAGGAAACAAAAATAAAAGTGTTATCAATCAAATCTGCTCTTAGCTAGTTAAGTATAATTACAGTTGAAAATCCTGATATAAATTCATAACAAATTATATTTATCTAATTGAAAAACAACAAGAGTTCTCCAGAATATTTGCGTGTTTGTCGTAGTTGTTAATAAACATTAAGCGGGTTAATTGATACGACGTTTAGTAAGGGCAAACTTTTCCTCGTGACATCGTGAGGTATGAATCTTCCGTTCTCATTTCTCGAGATTATTCAATGACAAAATAATAATTTTTAAAGGGCTATCGAAAATTCAATTCCAATCCAATTCATCCAATTCCATGGCGTGTACGCAATCTGGAGATCATTGACGATCATATGATTAACTGACATAATTCAAGTCCAAATATAAACACACGAGCAAATCGATATCAGCTAAATCGAGCGAAACTGATAGACGCGTACGTTACATTCAAGAAATTATTTTCTTCGTGAGCCTTTAACAAAATAGCACAGGAAATCGCGCGTACGAAAATTTTTCTCGTTACAGATAAATCTTCGGTTTATCCCGAGAATTATCATCATGCGCAATGACGTAGAATTTCTCTCGGAGTTTTCATGAACACACCGCCGTAAGGAAGAGCGCCAGGAGATAACTAAGTGACGATACAAGCGACTGCTATATAAGTTAACGACGGCACCAGCTGAGTCAGTCATTCTCCCACGGCCTGCGACAACACCAGGATCAGTCGGATTTTGCACGCGCACGGTGGTGACAAACAAGTAATTAACAGCATACAAACAATCATTATCCTTTACAATATTTCCGCATTGAGTTTCACCCTCGACTGATCGACGATCGCTCTGAAAGATGGATATTAGGATCTTCGCGCTGCTCGTCCTGATCGGCGTCCTAGGATCCTTCACGGAAGCCCGGTCAGCCTTCTTCGATCATCCGTTTAGAAGTGAGTAGCGAACGAAAGAACCCGTTTCCTCTCTTTCAATCTCTCGCAACCGGTTCGATCGTTTTCCTCCACTCGTCTGCTAACGCGTCCGAAACGTGCCCGGGTATCTCGGCATGAGCTCGCTCGTCTGAAAGCCGGAGCTTTTAATATCGAGAACTCGGTACTAAAACAAGTCGAAATAACAGCATTGTGTCTCCCTTCATCGTAAATGTTAGCTTTACGCTTCCATGTTCCGGCTATTAACATTTATAAAGCGAGCGACGTAGCGCGCCGGCATGCACCTTGTGATTAAAAATGATCATGAATCCGGTGCACGATCCGGTGCCTTCTCTTTTTTTCTCCTCTTCATGAATCGTCTTCATTTAGATAAGTCTCTTAGCGTTCTGCGCTTGCTTGCGTAAACACGCAGACAAGTGAATAGCGAGAATAGCACCGCGATGCTGAAAATCAATCGAATAAATTTATTCAAAAGTAATTACGCGCGGCTGCATACATCAATGGGCTGACTTGATAAAAATTCGAATCGAATGATAACGTTACGTAACGGCCACAATGAGGACGACGCGTATTTAAGCGGAAATAGCTGACGGTGCGCGGGAATTTCAGGATAATCGCGATATTAGCGAACGCGGCAAAGTTCCGCGACTGAATTCGATGACGCGGTAAACATGCGCGAACAATCTCGATGATTTTTAATCGACTCCGAAGGGAGAGGGATGAAAAGGAGAACGGATCGTCGGATCGCCGACTTTTCTCGCTGCACACAACGTGAATATTAAAGAACTGTACAGCGCTAGTGCAAAAAATTCTTTGTGCCAACAACGCGGTTACTTGTTCGCTGAGCTTTCGCTGCTAGAGAACTACTCTCGTCAAAAATTTTGTATCGTTGGAACAATGCAATGACTCGTTGTTCGGCTATTAGATTTCCAGTCTTCCTTTCCTTCTCAATGTTCTCAAGATAATTTATTGGTCTGGGAGATTACGGCTCATAGAAATACGTTTCGCGATAGAATCGGACATCCCAACTCGACGAAGGGCTCGACGAGATCAGAACAGAGGAATAATATAAATATACTTGAGGAATAATGTAAATAATAGTAGGAACGGAATTTCCCGGATTCGCGTAAATGACGAAACCGTCCGCTCCGATTGCTCCATGAAAATGGAATGTTTGTAAATGTGTAAGATCGCCGCCGATGTTGCGCGCTATTAAGTCACCTTGATTAATGGAGATATTAATGAGATATTAGTGATAACATTGATGTCTGCGTGCGCAACCGTGCGCTTCCCGTATTGCATGCGCGCCACAAACGTGTAGTTGCACGCAATCCGGTTGGCCGAATGAAGATAATTCGAGACTCGAAGACCGTGACCCCGTTTGATTTTCCACCTTGACCCATGGCAAGACTACTTTCTTCTCGCTTCCTTCTCGGAGTCTTCCACAGGCGGCAACAATATTCTTGTCATATTGACGAATACGGGACACTAATTGCATCATTAGAACGCGATTTAATATGGAAAATAGAAACGCACGATAGGATATAATACTTTAACTTTATTTCAATCGCTGAATGAGATCACCTTATCAATAAGGTCATCACAGGAATAAGTTAAGCAAAGGAAACGTTGACTGGTTTAAGTACGATGCGGATGATTGCGGATGTTATTTAAAAAGCGGTTTATCTCTCGCGCGTGATTTTGGACATCAAGTATTATCGAGAAAGAAATGTTGTTAAGAATATGACTGTCGACTTACGTGGTTTATCTACTTAACATGATTGCGGAATCTCAGTCATGTTTACGCATACTTGGAAGATTCTTGATTTTCACGCGTTAAACGTATGAGCGGTAAATGAATTTCTTCGTCGTCTAAATTAAATGTTACATAGCTCCCGATTGGTCCCATCAAGTACTGTTATCTTTGATACATTAGGATTAGTAATATTCGTTATCTATCACTAATTTAATAATGTGTTGGAACATACATGCGTCGATTACTATTAATACTCATGCATGTTAATAGACATTAGACATTATTGCACGTATTGTCGTTACACCATGACTAGCAACATATATCGGCACGCTTCCGCGTGCTTTTGGTGAAGGACTCCCAAGAAAAAAACAGTCGCGAGGCATGTTGCGGCTAATCACGCCAGTAACCGAGAGTCATCAATCATCAAGTTACCTCGATAAAGCAGCAAAAAGCTAAAGAGCCGCTCTTCTGTTCTCATTTTTCGCCGAAGATGGAGGACTACGCGGCGACAATCCGTTACCGGCCAGCTTCGCCGCGTCGGCCAGGTTGAAGCGAGCAGTCGGTGACTCGAATGGTGAGACTACCACTACCAGTCAAGCGACTACAACGACCACACCCGACACGACTACAGATCCAACAACTACCGAACCGACCACCGAACCTTCCACTCCACCCACAGATCCAACCACTACACCTGCCAGCACCACGGCAGAAGCTACGTCACCCACCACAGAAGCCACATCACCCAGCACTACCCCGACACCCACTACCGCCACTACACCTTCGTCCACTTCCGCTAGCACTCCAGCAACCACGACCCCTGAATCTAGCACAACTCCAGACAGCGCGACAACGAAGAAACCGACAACGGACGTTCAGTCACGTTCGAATTTCGATGACTCCGCTAAGCCCGAAGACTCTGCTGAGAAACCTGGACCGTCGCCTAAGAGCAACAACGCGCCGATTCCTGGACCGTATTATCCTGGCTCGCTCTTTCCTAATACGTACGATCAGTTTGGTCCAGGTTTCGATCCCTATTTTGGTTATCCCGGATACAACTCTATACCAGGTTCCAACCCGGGCTACGCGTGGACCGGCACCAACGGCGGGTCAGGATTCTCGTCCGCGGGCGCGTCAGCCGGCGCTTTTGCAGGAGGATATCCAGGATATTCGGGAACGGGGTATCCCACGACGGGATTCCCCAGCGCGGGATCGCCGAATCTCGATAGTCGAGGAGGATTTCAGGATAACTCACCAAACCAGAACATGTATCCCGGATATGGTACCGGATATGGTTCTGGAATAGGTACGAACATGAAGCCAAATGTTCGAGGACAAGGATGGACTCAGGATTTTCGAGGATAATGAATGAATTCTCGGGGTTGCATGCAGTGGTGTGGAAATTTCTCGATGTTCGTGACGAGATTGTCAAAAGACAATTCTGCGACGCAGAATTGGATATATCAGAGATGGCCGAAGAGATTGCGATTGCGCGATCTCCGAGTTTATTTGACGAAACCGGTGATCGTTCTCTTAAAGATGCATGATCTCCAATAAGGCCGTCTCTTATGTGAAATGACTAATGTTGTAATGGCATAATCGATTTCGATACTTGTTTATTCTTTATACATCTATTTATGGTATCCTTACATGAATTTAGCGATAGTTGTTTATTTATTTATTTATTTAAATATATGTGTATTATTTAGTATTTTATAAATTGTGTATATATATATATATACATATGTATATATATATATATATATACATTATTTATGTAATTGATTGTATTGCATGTATGTTGCATGATTTTCGAGCATCGTGTCATTATCTAAATCTTATTGCATATCTCGTTTTTCACAGATCCATTGTATAACGCAGGACCCGGATTATATTACCCAGGACAATATCCTAACTTCAACGATCCTTTCAACATGTTCAGACAGATACAGGCGCAGATCGATGCGCAGCACAGGGCGTAAGTCTCTCAGCCACTTTAACATAATTGCAGATTCATGATCTTTATTACTTGAAGAAAAAAGCTGATTCCAAGGGAATTCACCGTAATGTGTACTCGTCACAAAATCATGTGTTCATCATTACACGAATGCTCCAGCGTTTAACATTAAAGGGGGAAGAATATCTCCCTCCTTCCCCCCTCAGCTTCATTTAACACTAATAAATCCTCATACAATTTTGTTACTAAGTGTATCAGCAACGTTTCTCCGTAAGTAACGGATTAATTCTAATGTCGACTGAAAGTCTTCGCGCGAGCTTTTATCTTATTCGCTTCAATAACGACAGTCTTGGCTGTTATTGCTCGCCGCATGCGATTTTACTTCAAGATTTGCCGAACGCCTGATTGCTCTTCAAGCTTCCATCGCAAATCACGAGCGATCGTACAGAACGTTTCCGCTTATTCTTGCGTTTCGTCGAACGTGAGCAACTTGATTGCTTTGCTTTGAATGTGATCCCGAACGATTTGAATATTCTGAATATAACAGAGCTTGTGTATTGTATAGCAATATGGAATTCCATAATCGTTTGGCAAGTGAAGCTGCTAATTATGACGGAGCACAGCTTGCAAGTGCCAGCATTGGCATAGGTCCAAGGGGCGGTTTCCAGGCTGGCCAGATCAGTCCTGTAAGTTTGCTGAAAGATTCCTCCATAAGGAATTATTAGAACAGTTGAAAAGATTTCATAGCAATTCATAACAAGTAATGATGTAATCACAGCAAGTTATCCACTTAACATTTATGTCTCATTCTGCACGTAACGTGTCGGGATAATCATCGAGATCGATATCTATCTTGATCATGTTTATCTATTTCGGTCAGATAAAGAGAGAAAGAGAGAGAGAGAGAGAGAGAGAGAGAGAGAGAGAGAGAGAGAAAGAGGGAGAGGACATAGTCGTGATTATCGGCGATTTTTCGTAGGCTGCACCTGGAATAGAGTCCAGATTCGCCGAAGATCTTCCAGCGCCGTCCGGTAATAGCTACGGAGTGTTCGCCAGCTCCAGCTCTTCGAGCATGACCGGACCAGATGGCAAGCAGATCAACCACAAGTCATCCACCACCGGCGTCAACGACAACGGAAAGATTTCCTTCCGCACGGTGCATGATTAATAAAACTGCGCCCTTGCTCCTTCTGTTTCTTAATTATTTGCTGATCATCATTAACCTGTGTGCAATGTCACGATAACGGGAATGAATTTCCACGATTGTTAAAATCCACGCGAGTGGGAAGCTCAGGTTCAAGCTCAACGCGTCTGTCCTTAAGACAACTTTGTAACGCTTGTAATACTCAGCTTGGCGTTCAAAGCTAACGGATCTTTCTCATCGAAATTTGATTTCCCTGTTTCTTATTTGTTCTCTCGCTGACTCGATTCCTGTCGATCTTATTCGATAACTCCCTTCGTACAACTAGACGCGGCATTAACTATAAATCTTTTAATTAATTTAATCTCGTTTACTTGCTTAACATGTGGAATATATAGATGTTAATGTATCTACTGTGTACACATAAATTAAATCCATGATGCTTTTATAATGATCTATTTTATTACGTGGAATGGGCTTTAATAACAGGATTCGACTTTACATACGACGGCAGTTTTCATCACGAAATCTTCACGACGACGTAACGGATTGCTTCACCATTTTGCCGTGTCACCGGATTTGCTTTTGCTGAGCGGCGGTGCGATTTTATCATCGATCATCGGTCTGTCCCACACATTGTGCCCTGGAAATCCCCCGTTGTGACCCCAATGACCTCGCGGCCGTTGAAAAATGCGTCCACGTTGGTACCAGGACTCGCCCTGATAATTGATCTGTATCTGCCACGGCAAAAAACGGATGCAGTTAATACGTTGCTTTGGCAATTAGTCGAGTTCTTTGCACGGCATCAAGTTTTACATAACGGAACAAACGAATCACCTGCGGAATATTTTCACGATGTAAATGCGAGTATATCGGATTCGGCGTGTTTATTGGATAAATGACTGCCTGCTCATCGTGATTCCCGCCGAGACCTCGAAGACCGTCAATTACCGGAATATCGTCGATCTTAACGTCCGATTTCGTACTCGTGATGATGCTAAGATACACCTCGGTTACGATATTTCCTTTCTCGTCTGGTTTCGAAGATACGGACACGTTACACACGCCATACTCGCAAGAATTTTCACTCGGCGTACTGTCGTTGCCATTCACTATGATGTGAATGTTATTGATAATCTTCGGCTGCTTCCTCGTGTCATCCTACAAGATAATTCGATTATCTCGAGAGCAGAGGAATTTCTCGTAACAAACGTTATTTCTCTTTAAAAATGGGATAACATCGTTGCTTCACGCGGCAACGATAGACTCTTGCGCCAGTTATTCAGCGATTATTTGAATGCGTTAAAGTCATTGCACGAAACTCATTGAAGCAGGGAGACACATGTGCAATATTGCGTCATAATTATCATAAATGAGTATTAAATAATTTAACAAGTAGCAGGAACAGCTCCGTCTGTCTCATTAAATTGTTTTGATAACAATAAACGTGACATTTATTGACAGATAATCCACGAAATCGTCGAATAACACTGATGGATTCAAGCTTGTAAAATTTACGACATAGTACATTCTACGCGATGCTTCTCGTGAATATGTAACCAGTCGGTTTATGGGCTTGTCCAGCAAATTAATCCGGTATCGATTGACATGTTCGTGTCATTGGCACCATGATAAATTCCGTCATGCACGCAGAACTCGAATATTTTATCGGAGCTGAATAATTATCATCTACTTTGAGCAAAGTTACCTCGCTGCCAGAGTTGCGCTGATAAATCCCGCAGCATATTACAAGACGAAATGCAAATTTCCTACTGATACCGATCACGGCGTTAAGAACGATTCCGTCTTGTAAAACAAGCGAGTATCAGTTTCCAATGTGCGAGATGGCGCGATTATTTCGTCGTAATTACGCTACTTACACGCGGAGGATAAATTCTCCTCTTTCTCGATTCACTCGCTTTCACGAGCTCGCTTCCGCGACGCCGACCGATCACGGCTGACCTGGACACATGCGAGATCGGTATCGATGGATCGACGGATTCGCTCTGACCCGCAATCGCGGTCCCCGAGGTCTCTGCGCTTTCGTCAGAGTCCAAATCGACCATCGACGAAACCTCGACGCTCATTCCGAAATTGTTGGCTATCGCGATCGCGAAACAAGCGACGAGGATTCCGCTCGTTCGCGATTTCATCGTGCGCTCGTGAATACACGATGGTGGACACTGATTTTTTTTAGACCTCTGTCGCAGCACAAGACATAACCAAGGAAGGGATAAAGACCGGATGTGTATATATAGTAATGACAATCATTATCGGGGATGATTACAATGGCCTTCGTCCGTTTCGTCAAGCGTAATAAGTGAGAAAGGAGCGAAAACGCATTCCTCTTCAAGCGGTTTTAATTGCTTCCTAAGATCGCGATCGCGAGATTCACGGATAAATTCACGTAACTAATATAAATGGCCCTAATATAAAGCATCGTTACATACAAGTAACAATTGGACTGTCAAAAAAAGAGAAAATCATCAATGGACGATAACGGCGAATCAAGATTTCGCACTGTCAATCAGTGCTGCTTGTCTTTGTGACATCTTTGAATATTTTCCGGAAACAGAAAGACAGAGTGTGTCTTTTTATGTGTTTAATGCAGCATTTAATAAACAAAGGAAAAGAACGCGTCAACATTGCAAGTTCCAGTTCCTCACTAAACTTGTTTTCGCATTACAAGCCGGGTCGCGCTTACAATGACTCGCGACTAACGCGTGCAAAGGGCACGCTGAATTCTCATGAATGACATTATCATGCGGCCGTTACGGCTAGCTTTTAGAGCGGCTGCTCTAAAATGCACCCCGTCGCGACCCGCTGCATCCGCGCTGAGGCAGAATTCTGTCGCTGTCCGAGTAAATCTCCGCGTAAACAAAGAGCGCGCAGATCTCGTTGAAATTCATTAAGACCCTCGTTAGCCCCGTTCGAACCCACGAAACTGGCAATCTCCTCGGCCTTGTCCGCCGTCGTTGATTCTCAGCAGCCAACGCGACGATCGAGATCGACGCATCGATCTTCGTCTGTCGGCGCGATCATTTATCAGGAACGACAGACCGATCGATCCGACAGGTCGAGGATCATGGCGACCCGCGAAGGACGTTCGCCTGATGGATGAACCGCGTTTTTAACTGCGTCGCCTTTTCCCGCGGTGATCCGTGTCACGGAATGACGAGGCGCTTTGCAACAGGCGTTAAGCGTCCGCTGAGCATGGCGAGCGTGCCAAAGATGCAATTACGCGCGGCAGCGGATTGTCGGCTGACCGCAGGATATCGCGTTACGCAAGCGTCTCCTCCGCAAGATCGCGGCTTCACGATACCTGAGCATCCTGGTCGCGCGACTGACGCAGGGGACCATCCTCCCCCCTCTCCCCCGGCCGGAGAACTCCCAGCTCGGAGAAGCCAAACTGCTTGATAATTAATGCGCAGCTCTTCTCGACCGCTCGCCGCAATGCCTCGGCATTGTTTTTTCCCGTGTTCAGCGATAATGCACGTCACAGAGTCGCGTTCCCTCGAGCGACTCGAGCCTTGCCGTTCTTCCATTGACGGCTGCATAAATGTGTATGCGTGCGTGTGTATTTTTTTTTTCTTTCCCGATGGATATTTCCAGTTTCCGGACACCCTCGCAGCGGCGAGCGTTTCATCATCGATGGAGCGAAACGCGGGAAACGCAGCGCCTAATGTAGCGTGCCTAATCGTAGCCGGCTTCTTATTGGGGAATCATGGCCGGAGATATATCCCGACAGCGTAAATACAGCTGCAAATTAATGTTCTGGCAGCGCAAGGCCGTTCCTGCTCCCACGGAGCATTACTCGTGACGCCGAACGGCATAGCGGCGCGAATAAACAACGTAAATTCCGGATAAAACGGTTTATGGCCGATGGTGGATGGTGGTGGGGCTTAATATAGCCTATCCAAAAGCGAGACGGCGTTGCCTGCGCTGGTGTATTCAGGCGTGCAGTTATCTCTGACATCTCCGCGAATGTCTGTGATAAAAAACTGATAATTAAATCCGCGCGTGGCCGATGAAAGTGCACAACTCATCGTCAGGACCAGACAACGGATTGATAACGCGTTGTATCTTTGCAGTTTACTCTGTGTCCGATGTAATTTCTTGTAAATCAGCCACGATGCATGCCTCAACGAGATGAAAGCCGTGAATGTATCAAGAGATGTGAAAGAGAAAGAGATGTACTGAAACGAATGGACCAGACACACCGCACCGTTCGTCATTCCAAGCAGGGCGCATCGCCCTGCTTAATTTCCTCACGCGACACTTGCGCGTCCATCGCAGGAATTACAGGACTCGTTTAACGCGTGACATATGGCTATGACGGACGGTTTCCGAGAAAATAGAAACTCCTTCCGTTGCGCAGCCTTCGTCGCGGGAGAAAGATCGCCAGAAATAACCGGCCGATGTTTCAAAGGCGAGCCTCGTCCTAAGAAGAGCGATTTTTACGACTGTTTTCGTTTCAGAGGGAGGGGAAGGCTGCGCCGAGGCAAGGAACGATATGGACCAGGAGCAACAATGTGGCTTGCCGTTCGTGTCGCATCGGATAGAAATTTATTATTTGTATTTGCCCGCGATTTGTACATTTACTTAATCATCTGCGCTACAGACTGCTCTATATACACGGAATCCTCGGATTAAGGCGTGACGCGCGATTCGTATACTATCTCATCGATAATGTGTACGTATTAAATGTTATATACAAAGATACAAAGGAAACGCAAGGATATTGGCACGTTCTGGAAATACTCACGCAAAGCGAAGCGCTATCACATGTCTCAGATTCCACGGGAGACTCTCTCCGTTCTCATCAACGGTAGAGACTTCCGAAGACGATTGGCGGTGCGCGATAACGCATATTCGCCACTGGCGAGTGGCGGTCATGAAGTGATAACACGACAACTCGCGTAAATGTCGGATTTACGGCGCAACGGCTACGGCGAGTTCAGTCTTGGTCTTTCCAAACGAATGATTCACGCGACTTATAGACACTCTGCTCGTTCACAGATTATACCGCGTAGGTATGCAGACATATCGCTGCTACGGATGCACAGTCATACGCGAAGTCGATTGGAGATTCGAAGATTTCCGTTGAAGTCTTTGATACAATAAAATGAGAATGACAGAACAAGCATATAAAAATTTAAATCTCCGTACTCTTAAAATAGTTACTACAAAGATATAAATATCACAAATATAATTTTCATGTAATATCCTCGATATACAATATACAATCTGATGATATCTCAAGAAGTAATATCTTAAAGCTCCGAAAATATTTGTTCAATCTCGCGAGTCACTGTATCCCTAAGACTAATTCCGACAGCTTTGCTCCTCAGTCAAATCACTTAGTCAAATAATCCCGGAGAGGAAAAAGTAATATATTACATTAGAATCGGTGTCTATAATCATGAAAATGCTATGCAATTGATAATGCACGACGATTTAAGTACTAGAACGATATATACAGACGCTCTTGATTATTATTCGACCGATAAAAGCTTCGATATGTTCGTGAGACAATAGATAATAGTTAGGTCCAACCCTATTTTACAGGCGATCAAGTCAATTAAACATATCGCGTTAATTGAATGTGAAACTCTTGCAGGCAGATAATCAATTGATTAAACGTCGGTCTCTCTCCCGCCGACATGGCCCAGCAATACGCCATCACCGAGAACAACTCGTCCGGACAGTTTATCGGCTGCGCCAACCTGTAACCGTCCCTGAGATAGGTTGCCATCTCAAATGGATCCACTTCTACGTAGGGTTGCTGCGCCAGGGTTGTCAGCTCCCACAAGAAAACGCCAAATGCCCACTGGAAGATTACGTGAAGAAACATCGTAAGAATTTCTTACAAGCTGTCGAGATGATGCTGTCGGTTACGATATGAAAATTTTAATTTCCATTAAATTTATTAAAATCGATTATATATTAATTAAAAAATAAATAAACTGTCGAGGAAAGCTTCTGGACTGGAGAGAATGGACGCTTAGTGCTCATCTTCGGTCTTCAATTTCGCGTATATTGACAACTAATGACTTACACTGTTTTACATTAATCTCAGATATAAATGATCCGAAACTCCAGTCTTCCACATTCCATTAACGCATTACTTACCACGTCGGAAGCTGTGGTGAATGTTTTGTTGAGTAGACTCTCTATCGCCAGCCATTTAATCGGGCGGTTCTCATTATCGCCGAGGCAGTGATAATCCTGTGGGAAGAGATCCCTAGCTAAGGCGTTATCTGTGATCTGCACTCTCAGCTCATCATCGACACTGAAAGGTAAAAATCAATGAATGTGAGAGGATAATTGTCCGCAGATCGCAGAACGGTTTCTTCGTCGCGAGTACTTGTCCAAAACGAAGATCAAGTGTATCAAAAGCTTAGCGCGCCGGTTATTACATCCTACAATTAGTAACAAGACTTTTCTGTTCTGTACATATAAAATCGAAGCGTGCAGTAGTAAGGTATTCACTTGCGGAGCTCATAACGCTAAATCATCCGAGCAAGCAGGGAACTATATAGAGTTCCCTGCTCCACTTTCTTAACGAGAATCTACACGTCGCGACACGAAAAGAGAGTAATGATTTGCCGTTATTACGTACACGCAATTTCTGGCCGCCAAATCCCTATGGACGAGTCGCTTCTTATGAAGGTACTGTACGCCTCTGGCGGCCTGAAGTGCCATTTCCACGACTTCTTGCGTTGTAAGAGTCCTCATAGGTCCTTCGCTCTGCTTGCACTTTTGCAAGAATCTCTTCATGTTTCTGTATCCCGTATGCGGATATAGCAGGAAAGGTGCGCTTCTGTCCTCGATGGAGACACCGAGGACTGGAAGCAACGCCGGATTACTGAGCCCGTAGAGAGCCAAACCTTCTCGTAAAAGGAGAGCCACCTTTTTGGGAGGAAAAAATATCGCGTATGAGGATGCGTCGAGCCACACTTCGGGGGCGAGATTGCTCCAATGTTCTTATCTCTTTGAAGCATTCTCGAAATTACTCTGCTTTTTAAAGGCGCAACAAAGGTGCAAACAAATGTAAAAATTTGATTCTTATAGCGCGCGATGCGACCTTTGTGAGAATTGTTCCAGCAAAATTGGCTCACCTGCGACTGGGACGCGTGCTCGGCAGCGGTTTTCACCAGCACGTCCTTTGGCGATGAAACACCCTCTTCGTGGTAACTGCCTCTATACACGCGTCCGAATGTTCCCTCCATCTCCACACTGAGAAGACGCACCCTGCACCTGTAATAAAGAAACAAATATATTATTACGATTCCTTCGGGGTCGAATTCGATTATAGCTTCTGAGATTGGAAACGTACCGTTGTATGGTAATTTCTTGGATTCTCTCGTACAATTCTCTAGGATCGCTAGGACGATCATCGAGCCTCCTGTAGGACGATCCGGATGCGGCGGATGCAGGTGGCGGCGTTTCCGGCGACAGGAAGGTCTGCGCAGGTCCCACTCCGGTACCTCTCTCCACGCTGCACGCCGAGCTCAGACCCCTGGATTCCCTGCAATTCATAATTGCGGCAATAAGTCTACATTCGGCTGGTGATCTCTCCCAGTAATTGTCTTCCTACTCACTGCAGAGGGTCCCGGTGTCTCCTGGCTTTCTTGTCACGTACGTAGTAGGCCATTATCAGAACGAAGATAGCCGCTATGAACGCACAGGCGCAGCCGATAGCCGCGTAGAATACCTGACCACCGGAAGTGGTGCCGGAGGCGGCAATCAGGACCTCTTCGGGGCTGATGTAGCTCTTGTCTTTCAGGCAGATCTTCTTCCGTCTAAACTCTAGGCTGGTGATGTTCTTCCTCGATAACGAGACACTGACTCGGAGACTGAGGTCGACTTCGGCATCGTATGGCCCGCAATGCAACGACAGGGCCCACGTTTGCAGACCGCTCACGGGGATCTCGCCGGCCTGAGAGATGTTGAGGGAGCTGCTCAACGCCGAGGGATTGCTAATGTCCACGGACATCGTGTACGGCAGCTGGAACCATCGAAAATTCCATGGACTCGTCAATGACCGATTATCGAGACGTGAAGAAATCTTAAGTAGGTCGCTGAAAGATTTTCTCGATGATAGCAGCCTCGCGTAGCAAGCTACGAGCGGAGAACGTGACGAATGAGTAAAGGGAAGAAGAATCGCACGCAGAAGCGTTCAACGAAAGCGTCGTTCGCTCGCTCTGACGCGCATCCCGCGAGAAAATCAAAGTACGGACAAAACAGATGCAACAATGTCGAAGAGCGTTAGCATCGGCCGGTTACCGCGCCGTCGTAATCTCCGAGAGCACTGAACCTTCCTATAATCTCGAGCGTAGCATTCTCGGAAGACAATTTGCGCCCGGCGCGAGAGCAAAGTGAGACCAGAGAGACCACTGCGAGAACAAGAGCGGAAAGAAAAGTGCGAGGTGAAGGGGGCGGATGGGAAAGGCCAACGGGAGATAGGCATGGAGCTAGGAACGGAGCCGCGAGCTCGCGGCTGATTACTAGCTCACGGTGATGATCGGTTCTCGGCTGGTCCACCGAGAGAGTACCTCGTCAACCTGCCGGCTTGTCGCTACCGCTATCTCCGCCATTCGTCTACGGTCTTTTACGGCCGCGAACACCGCGGTCGCCGCGCTATGTGGCCGGCCAGGCAGTTTCGTTGAGATAGACCGGGTACAGGATACTGGTTACAGGTAGATGTGTGCGAGAGGCAAGACCTCCTCGGGAATCTTATACTTTTACCGTAGTAATAACAGGATGCCGTTCCGCGCGATATCGCGAACTTGTGTTTCTCGCGCGAGCTTTGTGATAATAACAGGAATCGCCATCGGGATGCGACGAGACGAGTCAATCAATATTATTCTCATTAGCGGAACATGGAACATGGAAAGGGATATGATCGAGATATGATCGGAGCAGGCAATCTCGATATTTCTTCGATCACCGAATACCAACAGGTATTCCACATTCACCAGGTAGATCGTTCGCGGCAGATGCCACGAAAGAGGATCGACGGAGCATCCTCCCCGAAGGAAGCCCCCGCGCGACGTTACACCTTCGTGCATCCGCGAGGAGCGTCTGCTGGTATCTTCATGCCACACAGCAGAAATTGCCATATTCTCCCGGTAAGGTCTTAAGCCGCAACAATGCGGCTCCCGCGTCCTCTCGTTAATTTTCAGATCCGCCATATGCTACGTCCTCAACGGCAAAGGGCATCGCGTGCACGGGCGAGGGAAAGAAAATTGCTACTCGCTGTACAAATACCCACGCTGTCCGATCGAAACGAATTGAATGCCTGCCTGGCATAAAGCCGACCGAGGAGGAGGAGAGGGAGAAGAAAGCGGAGGATTCAACGTGTACGTCTCGCGTCCGGAAGCGGGTTTTATCGAGACACCACTTCCCGCACGGTTTGACGGACGGCCAGTGATTTAAGCACCACTCGGTTTTGCCGCGGAGGTGACGGATGTCCTTGCATCGCTCGTCACTCTTTCCTCCTCCTCCTCCTCCTCCCCGTCCGCACCCTCTGCGCCCCGGACGGTGCACCGGACTGGAAGAAGTGGATGGACCACTTTGTCCCGCTCCTGGATCCGTTCCTCTCTTCTCCTTCTTTCTCTCTCTTTTTTTTTCTTTCCTTTTCCCTTCCTTACGCGCACGTCGACAAGTCAATCGGACACCCCGCCGCATTCTATCCACTTTTCAGCGCCACTTTGTCAACGCACCGCGCATGTCGACGGCGAGCAGAAACCCGGTTCACCGGGAGGCTTCAACCTCGGCTTCAACGGTGACTCACGGCCGGGAGGGAGTCTGGTTTCGATTTTATATCCCGCATGAATATGCAGCTGCGCGATTCTCACCGTCGTAACTATCGCGCTGCGTCAGCCATCTCGTTACACCAGGAGTAACACGAAATTAATTCGCGCGGTAGGACGGCTCGTCGGTTGTTTAGCCGAGGCGAGAAACATCCGAGGGGATGCTCGAAGGGATACTCGAGCGATTAGAGTGACGGGGGAAGTGAGAGGGAACCAGCGAAACGGAGACATGATCTCTGAAACAGAGAGCTTCGAAGCGATCAATCATCGTGGCAGTCGCGCGACGAATATCCGCTCCGTCAACCTCCCTCGTCGTCCGATGCAAAGTTGCATCTCGCTCGTTTACCGAAAGCCTACGCCATTGCGGCAGACCACGGAGAGAAGTCGAGGAACGGAAAGGGACGATATGCCTCGATAATCCTGATAAGTACGGCGCGCCGTACGGGAGAAACACGGATATAAAGATCGGAGCGAAGGTGTCGAATGGCCCCGAACGCCGTGATCGGCGAGCCCTGAAGAACGTCCGTTCCCTCTTACGCGCGCGCGCTGACGCGGATTCCTACGTTAACGAGCAATTTCAGCGTCTCTCTTTCTCTGCCCCTCTCTCTCTTTCTCAGCCGACAGGAGACTTTAATCCGCCGTGCGAAGGGAACGTCGGAGATCGAAGGAGCGTCAATAAGGGATGCTAGTTGGAAGGAAGGGAATACATCGCGCGCGCGCGAATGTCGCTTGCACGATTGTCCGCGTCTGCTTTGTTACGTCTTTCGGTATGCTCGTCTCTTAGTAAGGCATAACAAGTGTTTCAGCGAGAGAAGCGACTCTCTCTCTCTCTCTCTCTCTCTCTTTTTCTCTGTGAATCCGAGCTTGACTTCTAGGATCGTACGATCTTCGTGTATTCGACTCGTTTATTCCAGTTCGACGTATCGTTTGATGATCGCACGATTGAACCGCGGTTTGGACTTGAAAGAGATTCTTCGTTAAAACGACTCACCGGTCTGCCGACGAGATTCTCCCACGTGAAGTGGAGTTTGTGAATTTGCGCCGGGACGGGAACGACGAACTTGATGGCGTACTCGTTTATGATGCCCTCCCGGACGTAGAACAATTCCGCTTGCAGTCCTGGAACAGAAACGCACACGTTTTTCTGTGATTATTTCGTTGTTCGTCGCCGAGGAGCAACGGAGTAGTCGGCGCAATGGAGTTTTCGATGAAGCAAGATCAGCGTAACGCCCGCTCGCTCATTTCGTCCCTCGAGTTCGAACTCGTGGCGTGACTCGTGGCGTTACGTGTAAAAAGGGAGGATTTATTTGTTCCGCGCACCCCGTGAAGAAGTATAACATCCGATACGGATTACGAGTGGATGACTCATTTCGCCCCGCTCGCCTTACAATTAACATAGCGTGCGCCTGTCACACAAATCTGCGGGAGCGGAGCGCGTGTCGTGACTTCGTTAAAACTGTCCGCTCGCGTATGTCGAGGGTCGCGAAGCCCTTCGAGGATGAAACTGTATGATGACGCGGGGCGCCACGGAGATTATCATCCTCGACAGCGGCAGCGGATTGTATCTCAGCCTGAAAAACTCTCCAAGAGAGACAGCTGGCAGAAGTAGCTCCGGAATTAAATCGTCAGCCAAGCCTCCCGTTCCTGGAATCGACCGGAATGATTTGCCATTTTGTCCATTTCTCATTAGATCGCTATCGCGAGCCTCGAGAAGCCAGTGAAACTTTAGCCCTCCGTGATGTGCATCTTTCGGCGATCCTCTTTGCTCGACAACGCTCAAATGCACCTATGTTGCACCCAACGACCTTGTCGACCATGTTGAAGCCGTTCGCTCGAGATCGCGCGCGCAATTAACATTCGCGGGAAACGCGAGGAGCAACAAATTGCCGCGTGATGCGCATTCGCTTCGCTAAATTTTCGCCCGTCCCATCGGACCCCCATTTAGCACACAATACGCTACCGGGCCTGACCGAAGGGAAGGTTGGCGAGCTATGTGGGCGAGCCGGCGAAGGTGAGAGCGAGGGAGAGAGAATCCGCCGTGTGGGGGAGACCGAGACACGGGCACACGTCGTGTTTTACTCCCTCGCAGGGTCTATCCCGCGCGGTTGTATCTGATAGCGTGCTTAACGAGGCACGAGACGGATTTTTAACTTAACCGAAGACAATGTGTGCCCCACGACGATCGTGTCTCTCTGCTTTCAGTTCGCCCGCTTTCAGTGCACCTTTCTCTCTCTCCCTCTCGTTCTCTCCTTCTCTCGGCGTCCATCTTTCTTTGTGGCCCTCGGCCTTTACCGGTTTTCTGCATCAGATATCGTTTACCCACGACCTCGGTACCACAGTCCGTTTCTGCGGCCGAGCGCTCCTCTCGCCGTCCCTTCGTGAGGGCCCCGCTGTGGCGATCGGCGTAAAAAGAATGAGGAATGATTCCGCGGGATGCGGTCCCTTGGAAAATAAAATCATCCTGGGTTTTCAAAAGCCTAAGAATCCATCGGGCTACCTATTAGGACCGGTGTTCTCCGGGGATGCGGAAAGTGCGAGGAAAAAAGCCAATAGAGAAGACCATAAAGCGTCATTACGGGCAGAAAGAGAATCGTTTTCTCTTTGTTACGGGATTGTCTTTGTTGTAGAGAGAGGAGAATCGTCGTTTCCGGAGGGATTCCGCATCTCGCATCACCCGATCTGTTCGGATTCGCACGGGGAGAGACAGAGATCTAACGAATAAAGCCCAGTTGCGCCGCGTTTCTGACAGGTAATCCAATTTACGCATACATCCCATCTCAAGGGAGCCCTTCATGATCGTTAATCCGCTCGCAGTTCCATTCCCCTTCCTCGCCGGGTAGATAAAGCATAATCCTTCCGGCATCAAAGACAACCTCGCCTCGTCATCGGCAATGTACCATCGGCTATGACCTCGTTATCGCGAGGTCTCTCGGTGCTTCCGCCTCTTACCTAGAAGAGCGACACTCTTTCCCGCGCGGCTGTGCGCGAGCGAACTTTGTAAGCGGACGGAAGCAGGCAGCGAGGATCCTTTGATGCTTGATCTTGCCGCGCGAGCCAGAATGCGATGGCCAAATGCGAGCCAACCAGAGGGGGAAGAGAGCTCGAGAAACGAAAGAGGAAAAAAGCCCTTTCAGTCGAGGCGTCGACCCTTGCAACTGCTTGCCAGACACAATTGTCACGAATGATTCCGCCGCGATCCCAGGCACCTTCCTTTCGCTCGACCTGCACCTACCCTCCTGTCTACGCCAACTACCGTGTCCACCGAACAAGCGCCGAATTATCACCGTTTGCACCGACTCGGATTGTGGATAAGAGCCAAGGAGAATTCCCAGATCACCATTAAACTACCAGATACAGATGCCGATGTAGGACCACTGTACGCAGACGCTGTCAGTAGACAGCGATTAGGTCTCGATATCTGAGTTTCCCCGTTTGTTCTCGCTCGCGAGGTCAGAGAGGTAACGATGCATCATGAAGAAACAGATGCTGGATACTTTATTGATAACTGGAACAATTGCTGTGAATAATTTACCAAAATTGCTTTTGATTTCCAATTTTATGCTCCGTGATAACGATAATATAATTCATATAATTCATATCAACAAGTATCTCATCAAAAGCCTCGACGCATCATCAGGCAGGAATATACGTCATTTGATATTATAAGAATATCAAGCGAGGCAAATAGGAAAGGATATTCTACAACCCGAAATTTCGAGACAAGTATTCGAGAATGACCTCGAAATATTCTGTCATACACAGCAGACCGTCTCGCTCGTCTCGCAAAGTCTCTAGCAATCCCGCCCGATTGCTGCCTGGAGACGCAATAAAAAATTCTAAAGCAGTAAAAGCAAGTAATTCCGAGAGAGCCGAATGAGCATGTAAAAGGAAAAGGACAACGAGAGGTACGGCGAGGTGCAGCCGGAGAAATTTCACACGCGGTGAATACGGTATTCTGCGCTGTCAAAACAGCGCATTGAGCCGCCTCGGCGAATAATAGAGTAGACACTAAAAGGTGTAAGGGCGTAAACGGTAAAGGGTCGCCTTTGATGGACAACCGTACGATCTTTGAGCGAAAGCTCGAGAGATTGAGGAAAGGGATGGTTAAGGTGCTCGTTTCTTCGACTTGTATATTTCGTATAGATTATATCGTTAATATCGATCATGTTGTAACATCGCTGCTTCGAATGATGGAGAAGCAAGGGCTCTGTTGCGTTTTGCGGCGTCTGGCGATGAGGAATAGTCGCGTTGGGGAGAAACGGACACGCGAGTGAAGGTGCGGAACCGCATCCGCGAAATTCCGCTGCGTGTCCCGCGCTGTCAAAATACGTCAAGTTGTCAAGTTGACGGGCGCAGGGACTGCGGGACTGACCGAATAAAGGATCTGAGCCTGGGACCACGCGGAATCGGTTTCAACGGGATCTGTCACCACCGGAGGGGTGAGAGGAGCGAGCGGTGGGGGAGATCCCCGCTCGGGAGCACGGGAAACCCGACACCTTCCGAATATGAAATCCGGTACGCGTATAACGAGATCCTCTCGTGGTGCAGGCTCTTGAAAGCGAGGACCCGCGGCGAGCGCGGGGCGCGAGGGAAACAGAGGGACAGAAACGCAGTGGAGGGACGCAGGTCAAAGGGACAGGAAATATTGGATTTACGCGACGCCTATTCACAATGCACGATGCCCGTGCATCGTCAGTGACGCGAGCGACAGGTTGCGCGCGTGAAACAGAATGGCCGAGCGATTCGAATGAGTTTACGCGCGAGTGCAACGAGATTAAAGCGCGGGAGGGGGGAGGGGATCTTGGAGGATTGCCGTTTAGGGAGGATTCGCGTCTGCCATTTTGCCCTTGCCTGGAGGAAATTCTCCCGTATTCTTCGAAGATCTCCTCGAGCGATATTGACGAAACTCGAGGCGAGGATCGTGAAAGCGAGAACAAGATTTAAGAGCAACCCTCTCGCGAGACGCGGGGAGAGGAAAGGAGAGAGAAAGGGACGATAAGTGTCACATCGCTGTTCGTTTCATGTCATCAATCCTGCGAGGGTGGTTCGCGACTTCATCCATCACTCGCGTGATGGAAAGAGCGTTAAATCTGCATGATATACCGAATCCGGACGTGAAGTCGTGCTCGCGCGCGCAGACTCGCACACGCGTTCAGCGCGCAACGAGCCTGGACGTGATTTACGGCGGATCCCGCCCCGCGCGTGCTTTCGCGACGTAAGGGCCAGCTTTTCCAGCGGAAAGTCCGCTGTTTAAGCGCGGACTCCAAAAATGATTCGCGAGGTTAACGACCAGCAGCAGATCAGCAGCAGCTGGCATATATTCGCCGATATCTCGGCTCGTTGCCACGGCGGATCTAATAACGTGCACGCGCGCGTGTGCGCGCCGTATATCAGGTATGCGCGTACGTGTTGCGGCTGGCGTTGCGCGCGCGCGCGCGCGCGCGCGCACGATATTTTTCACTTTCGCCATCGCTCGCTTCGCGACGTGGGCGTCTATATACAGGGTGACTCACAAGCCACACCCCCTTCGTCTTCATTACGGATCCTTTGTGCGCGCTTTGGGATTAATCCTGAGCGCGGATATCGGTCGCTACGTCTTAGGCTTAGGCAATCAGGCCAAATAAATCCTCGTTAGAGGAATAAATCCTCATCTCTCTCAAATTGCTTCCAAGTGCGCATCAAGCGACATTTCGTCCTTCCGGTCCAAGTCACCGTTGCTCGACTCTCCTCGCCGAGGACTTTCGCGAAAGTTGTTGTGCCCGACACCCGTGCATGCACCCGTGTTGCTCCCTCTGCACCCACGTGCGTGCCCAACGCGTACGCATAATGCAGCAGGCCGACTCCTTAGCATACATCGAACGCCCTCCCCCCCCCTCCCTCCCCGCTACGGCGACACGGGTCTCCTGAATAACCCATAAGTCCTGGACGCGGGTCCTGAGCGTCGTTTGTACGCTCTCTCCTGCTGCCTGCCTACCGGCTTCGTCGGCCAACGTCGAGTCCTCCCCGTCTCCCTCCTTCAGTCTCTTTTCTTCTCTCTTCTCTCTCTCCCGCTCGCTTTCACGCTCGCCGGGACCCTCTTCTATGGGCCATAGGTTAAATCCAGGAAGGCGTAACTTCGCGCGATACCAGTTATAATTCACTCCGGAGTAACGTCAGCGGGGAGCAGAGATGGGGGTGGGGAGGGGGGAGGGGGCGGGGAGGGAGAACGTTGGGGTTAAACCGCCGTTTCTGGGACCGCTCGCTGGGTCCCAGCTCGCAACCGCTGCTTTACGATCTCCGACTCCGGAAGAATTAAGGAAAGATCCTTCGGCAGCTGTAGCCCTTTACATCCAGATCAAGTTAGTAGGTCGTAAAACATCGACGGACTCGTAGGGCTGAAAAGTACGGGGTATCACGAGTATAGAGAGCTACGGGCTCGCCCGTAGATGTATTTTTATCCTTGTCGGCGAATTATCGGCTTTAATAATTTATCTTCCGGTATAAGAAATTTCATATTTCGTCGCATGAAAGAGTCGCCCCATCAGCCCCGGCCCCGATGCATCATCCCCTGGGAATTTCCGTGCCGGGGAATATCCGTCCACGGGTATATCCGTATAAAATAATCCGTCGTCGTGCAGCGGTAAATAATTCATTTCCATTGTAGAAATGATAAGCGTCCCTGCGAGGACATCGCGGCGGACAACTCCGACTCCGAACGGGCTCGGAATGGACTCATACAGGACGACACATACAGGACGCTCGTTCACACTTATTTGCCGAGGGATGAGAACGGTAGCGCTCTTGCGAAAGGAGCTCGCCAATGCGAGCTTGACGGATCGCGATTCCGACATTGGGAGCTGAAATAACATTGCGCACCCCCGCGCAATGTGTGCGCGATTGCTCGAAATGCGATTGCATCGGACAGCATCGTCGAGACGGCCAAACAGGGCTGGACAGATGGGTGGCTTGATTGAGACGTCGCCGCGGACGACCGGGGACGACATATGGCAGCGTTAGCTGGCAATCAGGACTCGGGCATGAAGAGGATTACGCGAGGACTGGATTTATCCTGGATCGAACGTTCCTTTCTCTCTTCTCTGCACGTTCGCCCGCCGCGACATCGAAGGAGCTCGTTAAGCTTCGCGAGGAGCGACCGCGCGAGCCTTTTAAATCCATTTCCAGCGGCTTTCCGCCGATCTAATCCCTCCAACTGTCGACCGTATCACGCCGTTCCGCGATTATGCCGGCTTAGCGTGCTGGCTGCCCGAAAAGATTTCATTTTTTCCGTCATTGTGTCGCGGACCCTCCCCCCCCACCCCCTTTTCTGAAATTGACAGCATTTGACAGCCGGGCTCGGTAAAGGAAACAGATTCGAGCATGCCGTTATCATACATTCACGATTTGTCTTTATGATAAATACGGAATTAAAAGTTCCGCCTATTGCCGAGGCTTTAATGCGCGAAACGGAGCGAGCACGCCATTTTACGCAGAATATAAAAGTATCCTGCGAAAAGTATCCTCTCTCTCTCTCTTTCTCTCTCTCTCTCTCTCTCTCTTTCTGTCTCTCTTTCTAAGTATAACGCGGCATAAAGCGCAAGACGAAAGTAAGATATGCAAAGGTTTCAGATTCATCGGATGATGAAATGCGTCATTCCCTCATCTATCGTAAAGTTGCTACGCTCTAGCTGTAACGCGGAATTAGCCGTGCAGTTACAAATTGCTTCCTGAAACGCGCCTCGTGTGGCCGGGGATACCTGTTTTCTTCTTCTTCGGCGCATAATTCATGCCGAGAGCGAAACTAAAATATTCCAGACCTACGAAGAAACCTGACCTAGCGATACACGTGTTTCGCGAGCGTCTATCGTCGTGACGTTTCCGAAGGGATCAATCTTCCTGACAAACTCCCTGCCTAGCAGGTAGGGGATTGTCACGTGCGATTTATCACTGCAGCTTGCCGGGGAACGATCCTTGCGAGAACCAGGAGAGCGAGAAGGGAGAACGGCAAGGAGAGAGAAAGCGAGACGAACATAGAGGGACGAATCCCCGCTGTGGGAGCCCGAGGAACCCCGAATGAGATGGCATCTCCAGACTGCGGGCCTCGAAATTTTAAAGAGGTCCCTCGGCGTGTTTCTCTTCTTGGCGCCGATGGTCCGATAAACGTTCGAAAATTCCGTCCGCTGTCACGCAGATGACACAAAACACGACGCTACATTCGAAACGCAAACCCCGCTTGGTACACGGATCGCTCGACGAGTTCTATCTTTACCGAAACGTGCGCGATAAGTCATCGGGGAAAGCCTTGATATCGAGGTACGCGTACGAGATCAGTCCAAGTCGCGATCGTCCTTTCCCAAAGTCTGATACCGTCGTCGGCACGTTGCGCTAATTGCGTTGCGCCAAGCTGGAAGCTAACTTTATGCTCCGATTTGTAAAACCCTTTATTATATTTCCCTCGACGATTTGGAGCGAGGAAAAAGAAGAACATCCTCTGGGGTTCCGTTTGTCGCGGACTATTTGTGGACTCTGGAGAAGAAAGCGGTTCGTGGCCCTTATTTGCCGACTCACGCTCCGTAAGGGCCGATGGTCCTCGCTGGAGTAGATGTTAGAAAAATATTTTCTCCCGGGCAGGATTGCAGCGTTAGCAGCGAATGCGTAACGCAGAGCGAAATACTGGAATCACGTTTTTATATTGAAGCCGAAGAGGTCCGAGTCCTCGACCGAGAGTCCTCACGAATACTGGCTGTTTTCCACCGGGAGGGCCTAAGAGAGACGGCGGAACAGCTTCGAGGAGCAGATGCTCGTTAAGATCCTGTCACTCAGGACCTCACTCGGCTGGAGGTTGCAGCGAGTTGGCGCGGGCGAGGATTAAAAGATTGCCCGCGAGGATAACAGCGAGAAATTGATGGATATTGCTGTCGGTGCGCGGAGCAATGCACCGAGTATAGATGACTCGGAGGAATAGGCGCGGTTTTTAATTAATTTAAAATAAAACCGACGCGAAACGAGGAGATTTAAATTTCTCTACGTCCCTCGGTCTCCGATCCTTCTGTTTTCTGAATCTTTAGATCGATATCTCTATATCGATGTCTCTCTTTCGATATCCGAGGATACTCTGCTGATCGCGAGATTTCAGGGTATACGAGCGACCAGTTCTCCAACATTTTTTAAACACACGTGACACTTTCGTAATGGAAGGGCTACAAGCTAGGCTTGAACCGCGCCGCAATTACTTAATGCATCGCGATATACATAAAATATACATAAAAAGTGCAGCATTTTCACCATTTTCTCCCGAGCGCTTTTGCCTTTGCGCGACGATCAAAGAGTCCGCCTCGCAGGGAGCGCGTTCTAGATTTTCGAGAAACTGAAAACGTCGGAGGCATTCGCTTCGTGGCGAATATTCCCCGTGTGCCTCCCATTCGTCTGCACGAATACGTTCTTCAGGGACTGAAGAAACCTACCCTCTCCATGATGATTCCCGACAGAGAAAAGATCTCTCTGAGAGCATCGGGAGAAAACTGTGGGGTGCGTTCGTTTCACCCCACGGGCAACGTCCCTGACATCCCCCGGGATGGGGAGAGTCGATTCTATTACGCGATGCTCGATTGATGATGCCTCAACTTGACAATTACAGATTGCATTCCTGCAGTACGAAGGTCATAATTTCAACTAGTCGATCAACGAACATTCGCGCGGTGTTCTCTCTCTCTCTCTCTCTCTCTCTGTCGAGTATCTGGCGACGCGTGACGACGATGTGATTAAAGTTGCAGCCGGGAATCGAATCATGGTTGCACCACGAGACGCGACGAGGAATTAGTTAAAGGGAGGTGGGGAGGGGGGGGGGGAAGAAAGAAAAAAAGCAAAAGAAAGAAAGAAAGGAAAATGTAACTCGAGGAGTTATGAGCGCAGCGTGAGAATCCGCAGGTCAATCTCCGCAGGCAACCTCATTCAGCGAGAGAGAGAGAGAGAGAGAGACCGCAAAGCGAGGAGGCCGGATTATACAAAGACAACATCCTTGGGCTCACCGGGAGGAAATCCGTCGTCCGTCGTCTCCTGCGGGGACTGAGATAAGGAAAGTGTGAAAGCGCATTATTCGGCAGAATCGACAGAATCCCCGACTTGTCGGGGAGTAGCCAACCTGCCCCCCTCGTGAGAAAGATAACACGTGTAACAGCAAAGCATCGGAGCTGGAGGCAGATAGTGGCGCAGATCGGGTTCCAGGATTTCCTCCTCTCGCAGCAGAATAAATAAAACCCGCGGAGAGTGCCGCGCGGGGGAGGATGAGGGGATCGCCCTCCCTTCCCGCCATTATCCCCCCTCTCCCTCCCTCCCTCTCTCTCTCTTTCTCTTGGAGGAGGAAATCCACGGGGGTTCCGTTTCTTCCTCGGCCGCATCTCATGTAAATGTCCCACCAGCACAGCGCACGTTGGACGTGGCCGAACGAGCGAACGAGCCCTCCTTGCGCGCGCGCGCGCGCGCGCGCGGACACGCAAGCGTGGAAACTTAAGGCGCGGATCTTAACGAGGAGCCGAAGATTGATGCGGACACGGGCGCAGCATCCCGAGACCGAACCGCGTTAGTTCCATCCTGAAATCGTACACGCGCGTTCCCTGTCCCTACACCCCTCCCTGATACCTCATCACTCTCTGTCACCCTCGCGGACGGATGGGCAGATAGATGCATCGCCGGCGCGTCGTTGCGCTTCCTCCAGCTCGTCGCGCGAGCGCACGCGCATTGATCATTATAAATCCGTAGCGAGCAGATCCGATGTTTCCGCTTTCTACGCCATTGTTCTCCTCTTCTTTTTTCCAGCCAACTGTGGAATCGGCGCGACATTTACTGCTACCGATCACCGATAAGGCCCATCGACTCATTTAATATGCATCTTTGTCACGCAACGCGCGCCGATCCGGTCACACCAATCGCTACGCCATTGTAGGAGCATAAACGTTTTCACGGGGCCTCGGTCGGAGCCTTTGAAGCAGACCCCACTCCACGAGTAACATCAAGATGGGCCTGTCAGGCCCTAACTAGCTAAGGTCAGACCCAAGGCGGACTCACACGAACGAAAAGGCCTCGGGCATAGGTTTGTCCGAGTGTAGGCTGTTTTCGTGTTTTGACACGGACTTCTGATGGGTGACGCTCGTTTGAATCGATATATAGTTTAACGTATCGATTCTGTTGTTAATTTCTGTTGTTAAGCGCGCACAATACGATCGCTATTAAATCTCAGCGCGAATGGTTCCAAGCGGCGGACGAGTTATTCGGTAATTAAATAATAACGCGAGGAAGGGTCGCTTGAGCGTCGTTTTATCGTACATTCCTTAGCGCGCACAAATTGGAAATAACGGTCAACGGTTGGACCAAGACATGGCATTGGTTCGATTCAAACGATCCAGCATTCAACGAGTAATTCAACTAGGAATCTCCTAGGGGGATCTAGTGTGTGAAATTCTTTTCTTTTTAGGAAAAATACTCTTCTATCAACTTCTATTCGTAGGCATTTATCATTTACTTTTCCAGGAAGAGAATATAACGACGAGAGTATAATGCTTACCTGCGTTCGGATCTAGCGATCGTCCGCTGCGAGCGTTGCAGCGTTGTAGCGGCAAGAGAAACACGTCGGAGTGAATCGCGGGAGTTTCGCAGCGAAATTAATCGGCCAGCGCAGAAACGATCTCCGCTATATCGTTCGCGACGGACGCTATTATAATAAAGCAATAACGCGAAAGGCGAAGCGGGGTCCGTGGTCGTAAATAGAAACGGATAGGATTTCCTTTCCAACGGCGGTGATCGCACAAGATCGACGAGCAACACGATCGCCGGCATCGATCGAGCGATTAAACATAATTTACTTGGCGCCTGGAACGGCGTGAAATCGGAGGAAGAATAATGTAACTTGGCACCGATGGAATCCCGACTTATCTTATCCGAGTTAACGCCACACGATCCCATCGGAGCGGTGCGCGTACGCGGTAGTCCGCTGTTTCCAGTTAGCTTCGAAATTTTAGGACCGACCGTGTCTCCGTCCGCCCGAGCGCGATTTATCGTCATCGCCATCATCGCAGCAAGAACGTATAAATGCGCGGGTATAAATTCCGTTTCTACTCTCGACCGGATCGGTCCTCCTCTCCGCGCCGCTCGATCGAGAACGAGCCGGAGATCGATTTCCCGGAGAACGCTCGATCGCGGGAAACCTTCTAGCGATTCTAGCGAAATTGGAAACCTGCCTTGTTCGGCCGAACACTCGAATATGGGCTCTCCGTGTGGGCTGCCAGACGGAGAAGCCTGCTCCGAGATCGGAAGAGGGGGGGGGAGGGGGGGAGGGCCAACCGAGGGTTGGCCTGCGTCCGCAGGCCAGGACCAAACGAGAGAGTGATAAAAAGGAGAAGGTAGGGAAAAAAAGATGGGGAAAGGAGGACAGAGGAGAGGAACGGGAAGAAGAGAGAGAGAGAGAGAGAGAGAGAGAGAGAGAGAGAGAGAGAGAGAGAGCGGCGTGAGCGCGCCGCGAGAATAAAAGCAAGAGGAGTGACTGTCGATTATTCGGTGTCTAAACAAACTAGAGCCGGTCCTGCTGCTCGACACGGCGCTGCGCCATCGCTTAACAAGGACCTCGTTATAATATTTCATTACGCCTCTCGTATATTATAATGCCAGCGCGCCGCGAGAGGTTTCCTGCGGCCGAAGGGTCGACGAGGCAGACTTTTGCGCAGTCATGTGGACGTCGAAATTTACTGTTGTCTCGCTCGCAGAAAGGAACGGGCTGCCCGGGCACTCGGGCACCGCGTCTGATCGACGACGCTCGTGATCGAAACGGCAAACGGCAACGATGACTTATCACGCTGTCAGTCGCTGAAACCGCATACATCGAGACGAGAGCCTCGGAGTCTCGCGGCGAGTCGCTCTCTCAAGTCGCTACGTGAGCCTCCCAAAGATCACGGCCGAACCTCGGCCGGCGGCGAGAACCTCGAAGAACGCAACTCCGCCCGGCCGGAACGTCTATTAATACCTAAATCGGTCGCGTCGCGTTTCCATTCGCCGATTCTCCTCAGCGTCGCCCGGCCGCGTACGGCCGCGTCTGCCAGTTTATCTGGAAATTCTCTGGATCGCAAGGGCCAACGCGGCATAACGATTACGCGATTACACCGGATTATCACCCGAAATAAACCGTAAATTGAAAACCGTGGCGCCTCCATTTCTCTACGTTTACTCTACTACGTTTACCAAGCTTACCAATTTCGAACTATTTCAATTCAGGATCGCAGCGCGCGCGCCGACAACTTCGACCCGCTCGAAGCGCGAGACGAGAAGCAAGCGTGCTGCGAAACGCGCAATCCCACGCGCCAACGCACTTTCCTCTCTCTCTCTCTCTCTCTTTCTCTCTCTCGAGCGTCGGTTCGACACCGAACGGGTTCAGGTGTCGCAGAACCGTCATCACCCTGAGTCCCTTCCGTGCTCCCCCCYCCCCCCTCCCCCTCCCCCCACACCGGTGGGGTTGGAGGGCAGCGAGGCGAATGCTTTTCGCGGTCCAGCGGTCCGAAAACGAATTACCCTCCGTCGTGGAGGTTATCGGGGGAAATATTGGAAAGCCCGCGCCCCGCCGTCGTGTCGCGTCGAGTGGGCCTCCGGCACTCGTTTCCGGCGCGGCGATTCATGTGCGCCGGTTTGAGCAGACGCGATTTCTGACTAACGTGGCTCACGAATGGGATCCCTGGACGATGAGAACGCGCCGTGGCGATAAAGAGGATCGGGAAAAGCGTGAGAATGGAACGGGCCGGATCTATGTAGGGACAAGTCGGCATTTTGATCGCTCGTGATGAACGTCATTGCGTTATTTCCCAATCGACGCCGTAGACGCAAACATGATCCTCGAATGATTTCTTTATCTCGATTATACGTCGCATACGTATATAATGACCGACATGTGCCAGTAGCGAAAGTACTCGCGGCAAACTAATAAACGTTTTAGCGACGATTCGCGACATTGAGGACATTGAGCAGTTTCTGAGTAAAATTATACCGCGAAATTATGCCGGACATAAATACAGCTCGGATGGGAAAGGTCGAAGATTAAGGCGAATCGGTTGGTCGACGGATCGATATCTCGCGTCTCTTCGGCGAGAATAGCAATCTCAAAGGAGAATCGGCACGTTTCAATGACGAGCGTTCCACTTTGAGTTCCACGCGAGGAAGAAAAATTAATACCAGGTCTGCGCGGAATGTCCCACTTATCCGGTCATAAATAACCAACAGAAATCCCTAGTAACCATCCGCTTGCTCGCGACGAGCCTTTCGATGCTGCCCGCGGCTAGTGATAATCAATGATCGTGACCCGCGACCTTTCAATTAGCACGCGTGGCTAATGAAACAGCGGCTATTCGTCGGCCTGTCCAGAATATCGCGCGATCATCACTTCAACGATCGGAGCGCGAGTCAAGCGCTCGACTTCAAACGCTACGCGCGCTTTGGATGGCGCATCGATGTGTCCGATGCATCGAATCGAGTATCGATATCGAGCGCGATATTACTTCTCTCGCTGGCGCTCAGCCGGCCTTTCGCTCCGACGAAAACGGACGGCGTGGCATTGTTAGTCGCCGCGAATAATCTCGTTTCTCGCGGCGACGCGCCGCCCGCTCCCCAGCTAAATCGCCGTCGATAATCTGCTGTTAACAGCGTTATCTGATAATTGCGCGTGCTACGCTACTCGGGAATAAACCGCAAAGTGGAAAACGATCGCTTTAAAGGGCGATTCCGATGGGAGATACGTCGGCGTGATGGCCAATCTTCTCCTGTTCTCGGTAACCGGATTTATACTTGAAATTATACTGCTTTCATACCCGAGGCCATTATGCCGACCAGCGAGCGCGAATAAACGGGACAAATGAAGCTTTTGCTCTCATTGGACGGATACAATTAGCACGTAGCCTTCACGAAGAGATTGATGTTATCATTATGTTGTTGGGCTGAATGCATTTTTACAAAAATTACTTGATACGATTACTCGGCAGATATACATGCTACGTGCCAAGCGCACGCGCACACACACACACACACACACACACACACACACACACACGTCGTATACTTAGATTAGCTAGATAAATTTCAGGAGACATCTCGTTTTCTTTGTCAACTTTGCGTACGACTCTTGGGGCGAGACGACGAAATCATACGTAATCTGCATCATCTCCCTCATTGAAATATCTTCTCCGTATAAACCATGTGACCTCTGAACCGAATTATTCTGCATTATTACTTTATGCATAGATCAATCCAGATCACACTTGTGATCCAATGAGAGATCGAATCGGGCTATCGTCTACATATATACGTACATTTATCTACACACACACACACATACACACATGGACAGAGAGATAGACAGACATGCATACATACGCAATTAGCTTTAAGATAACGTATACTGCTCTCGGTCGCAAATTGCACACGGCAAGAGCGTAAGAATTCCGTAGACTTATTTAGTGACAATTCTCGTGCGTGCCACTAGCAAGTGCAGCGAATCGCACGTTACTAGACGGTGCGAAACAGTGGTGCGATTGTCTTTTCCACCGTTAGATACTACTATCTCGCACAGATAACTTGGAGATAACTTTCAGAATATGTCGGAAGAGATATTTGCGGGCGCGTATCGCGTATCGCGAGGGCCTCCCGTTTATCGCTCGCGGTGACGCTGCGATTTGTTCCCGTTCTACCGAGATCCTCTCTTCAACTTCGACCAGATAAAACGACGCTCGGGACTTTATTCGCCTGCTGATTAACGCTCATTAACATACTCCACGGAGTGAGCGAGAACGAAGATTACGCGCAATCGCAGGACGATTGAACCGAACCCGGTCGTGACGCATGATGACTGAAGCGATGACTGTCGTGTGTTGCTCTTTCGTTATTGGAATGTTTACGAGGAGCCACGCTCCTCCGATGCATGATAACATAAGCGAAGCGACTGTCGATCTCGGCACTTAATAAACCCGCTCGGATCTTAATAAACCCTTCGCGCATAAGGCACACGCCACACATGTATACACATCGGACGGATGAATTCTTACCCATTAGCTTCCGGACCTCCGCCTGGCTGAGGAAAAGGTTGAAGAAACCGTCGGCTGGCAGCGCGAGGCTGAACAACAGCATCAGCAACAGTGGCCGGAGCATCGTGTCGCGCCACGTGACGTTCCTCGCGCACACGCGTCCACTCGGGGGGCCACGATCCTCCGCTCACTCCCCGCGCACTTTACGCATCGCCGTTCATATTTCGCGCGATTTGACGGGTGACGCGACGCGGCGGGGTGGTGCCCCCGTGGTGGGGCACGTGACGAGACACACACACACGCACGCGCGCACGCACGACGCACGCACACGCGCGCGCGCGCGCGTACACAGCGCGCGCGGCCTTTCCCCGAAGGCGTGCGAGAACGCGCACGGCACGCGCGTCACGAGACGGCGTGCTTGTTTGACAGTTCGGCGCGACGAACAGTTCGCACGCGGGCACTCCCACGCGAGGAATGTCACACAGCTCGCGGTCGTCTCGATATCGAGATATCGCGCTTCGATGCGTGCCGGACGCGACGCGACCGACCAGACGGAACGAGCGCACGGAATGACGCGAACGGAGCGGAACGTTGATGGAGAGCGCGCGCAACGTGCTCGCCTCGCGAAAGCCACAACCAGTTGTGTGCTACCATCGCCATGGGTCGTCCGGGGTCGACGCAGGCCCGTCAGCCGAGAACAGCCGAGTCGCGCCGAACCTTCCCGAGATCCACCTACCATCGAGGGGAACCATCGATGGTCGTGAGTCCACGAGATCGAACGACCGCGCTCGGACGCGGCCGGAATTGAATTTTAAATTCACTGACGGCGATATCGCGCGAGCGCCAAGGCGCGTACGGGGGCGAGACGCTTGCCAGCCTTCCTTACCGTTTACAGCTTTGATCGATTATTCGTTCGACCGATGAGTCGCCGGAGTATAAGGCGTATAAGAAAGTTCCTAAACAAAAATTATCTCGCGCGCAACGAAAGAACGAACGTGCACGAGGTATGCACGAACACGTGCGATGGGACACGTGCGTCTCGAAATTTCCATCTTTACGGAGGAGGAGGAGGAGGAGGATGGGGGGGGGAGAGGGTGGAAGAATGAGCGCTGATACTATCGATGCGATCTATCGAAGAGAAGAACCTAACGAGCTTCCATTGTGCCGCGAGCGAGCCCGATCGAGCCGCATGGAAACTAATCGACTAATTTCTGGATCAGTGCCGCCAAGAGCGCCAGCCTGCTTAAACGCGGCGCGTGATAAATAAGAATAATGCCCTCGATCGATGCCTCTCGCGCGACAACTGACATTTATGATCATTCGACTCGTAACATTCGTGTTGCTAACCGTAGAAAATCGGAAGGGTAACAGCCCTCTCTTGCAAGCAATAAATTTCGGGTCCCTCATTCACGGTACTTGGGTAACTGGTTACGCACCCCGTCACGTGTTACCCGAAGCTAAAAGTCGCGCCTTATTTTATCGGTAAAGCCTCTTCGTCTCTTGATCCTTCACTGCGAGGATACGTAATGATATACCTTGCTGTCCAATTAATCGATGTTGAAAAGCAAGCAGAATTAAACGATAACCTATCGTCCATTTATCCTCTCGGCATAATGCCCCCATTCGATCGATGCACGATCGATGCGCATCGCGCGAATACCTTTCACAGTCGGCATCATCGCGCCTTACGCGATGAAACGCCTATCATTGGCCCGGATCGTGATTTTTTTTTTTCAGGGAAACGCGTGAACGCGGGAACAAATCGACGCAACGTGAAACCAGCCTAGAAACGAGCCTATAAACCGCGACCGTTTCTCTCTATCCAAATTTACTATTTGCCCTCAAAGAAATCCCTCGCGAAATCCCTCGATTTCAATCGCGATACACCTACTCCCCTCCCCGCGATTGCGCGGATAAATCAGACGTGGCCGGCTGCGGCGCGTCCCGACGATAAACACGGCTGACATGTCGAATTATCGACGAGCAACCGTGCTTTTTTTTCCTTTTTTTTTTTCTTTTTTTTCTTTTTTTGACTCCATTTATACCCAAGTCTCGCAACCGATCCGTGCTCTCGATCATTTGCCCTCTCCCTCTCCCCCCCTCCTCCCCTCTTTTTGCGAATATTACCGGGAGGGGGCGGTGGTGGCGCTATTATCGAGGGGCGCGCTCGGCTACGCGCGAGCGCAATCCGGCAGACGAGGCGCTCTCGAATTTCATCCCGCGGGAATCGGGGGCAATTGGAGTATCCGCGGTGCATTTGCATAATTCGAGATCGGCGACGGATAGGCAGAACGCCCACGTAGCCGCGCATCGAGTCACGATCGTCTTGCCGGTCTCCCTTTTCTTCCCTTTTTCTGTCGGGACGTGCTTGATTACTCGAACGCCGTTATTACTGACCGATGCGCGAGCACGGCGGCGAGCACGAAGGGGGATAAGGGGCCGGGGCAGGACTCGTTTTGCAAATTCGCGGCTGATTGAAAAGTTCGTGCGGCATGAAAACGGGGAACGGTAAGTAAGCGCTGGTAAAAGGGGGAGGGGGGAGGGAGGAGAAGCCGGCTGATTACTCTCTCTAGCGTGCGGCAGCGCGCGGGATTCTGTCCGTTAAAGAGATCTGATCTGGCTGGATGCGAGCGATCAACGCGGCAGATTCGTACCTCCCCGCCCCCGGCGCGTGCCTCCCCCTGACCTTCGTCGCGATCGATCTGATTACGCGGATTACGCGACAGGGAGAAACGTTATTTTGTCGTTAACACTGTTGGGGTTGCATCGCTGGGAGATCGATCCTCTGCCGCTGCGACGTGGACCGAACAACGAAGAGAGGTATCAAGCACGAGGTTTAGGGCGAAAGTGGGAAAATCCAAGATTAGATGTAATCAGATCGTTAAATTGAAACAACTGATGAGCAAGCTCGCCTGATCAAAAAAACAACGCCCATTTTCCGATGCGCCTCGTTGTTGCATCCGGATTCAATTGAAGAGAATTTGCTTTGTGCGAGAAAAAGACAAAGCCTGCCTCATTATCGGCCTGGCATTCGCGCCGGTTCTGCCCACTTGTATCCTTCATTAATGAGATAGAATGTAAAAGAATGTAAAAGCCGTGTCGCGGGTCGTTCAAAAGGAGGACACAAAATCTCTGTTCGCGATTGTGTATCTCGAAGCAATATTACATCCGCCTCTGATAGCGGACAGGGTAGCAAGTACATAGAGCGCTCGGCACGATATACAGCGGGCCTGAAAAGTGCGCTTGATATCAGAGACAAGCCGCAGTGCGCGGCTTAATCTAACCGCAAATACAGGGCGCTTCACTTAAATCAAGGCAGCGTCAAGAAGAGAGAACGGGCCCCTTTGTCGGTTCTAATCTGCGCAAACAGTCGTATATCTAGCAGTCGTCGGCCAAGCTCTCGGTTTATCCGAATTTATCCTAGGCTAGCAGCTTCTGGAAAATGTCGCGAGCTACGGAGCTCATCGCCGCGATGTCCTTGGCATTTCCTGTGCCACTACTCTACTCTCGAATAAAAAGCAGATAATACATGCAGATCCGGGTTACATTCGCGTTTCGATTTAGCGAACGTTTTATGCCGCGTTTTACGCGGACCGTCAGATCGCGTGATTCTTACGACTCGAAGAATTGATCTCGAATCATCCGATCATCTGATCTCCCTCGACTCGCTCGTACTTTAATCTATATTTTCACATGCGGACGGACGCATGTCGATCCCGACTCTTGCGAGTCTCATTTTCTCGACAGCCGTCGCGGCATGTGAATTACTACGCGCTTCACAAGAAACAGCTTTTAGGGGAAACGAGATTGCGCGCACTTTCGGACGTGCAGCTTTTACGGTAGGACGACGCTGCTAACGCGCGACCCTCCGCAGCGGAAGAAGGCTCCGTCTATCCGGCGGCCAATCGAGCCCTGCGCATCATCAACCTGATGATTTCCGCTTTACGTGGAGTTTCTTTACGCCGATCGCGACCGGGCCTCCAATTAACGCTCACCGCGGCGCTCAGCAGACCTGGCGGAACAGTCTGAAAATAGATTAACGCACGTTTGTCGTTTGCCACCGCCTTTTACAACGTTTGCGGACATCAGCGCGCACACGTCATCGCCGGTCTCGCCCACGGGCCTGGCTCCCTCTCTCTCTCTCTCTCTCTCTCTCTCTCTCTCTCTCTCTCTCTCTCTCTCTCTCTCTCTCTCTCGCGAACGCTCTTGAACACGGGCGCGATACCCGCCGCGAAACGTCCAGCCGCCGAAATCGTCGAATACGATAAAAGCTCGCGATACGACAGTCTTTAACGAGACGTTCCGCAAAACTCGGAGAGACGCGAATCGTAATTACTCGCCGCCCCCCGCCTCCCCCTCGATGCGGATAATGTCGTTGCGCGTGGAACGGACGCCTGCTGGAATGAAATACGACGCGTCGATTCGCTTCTCTCGCCGGCCGATCGATCGGCGTGAACCCGTCCGACCTAGCCAAGGGTTGAAGGTGGAAGAAACCGTGGTACGCGAAAGGAATCGCGGGCAGGGCGCGAGATCTGAAAAATAAGAACATATGGATCAAGGAGCGCCGAGGCTGCGCGTTGGCCTAACAAGACTCGGGACTCGGGGGGAGGGTAGGGGAGGGGGAGGGGAGGGGGGAGGAGGATGGGGGACTATTATCATAATTGTGGGCTGCAGGCAGCGGCTATGCCCACAAACCAGAATGCCCCTTGTCTCATCTACCTCTACTCTTCTTCTTCTTCTTCTTCTTCTTCTTCTTCTTCATCTTCGTGTTCATCTTCTTCTCCTCCTTCGCTGTTTCGTCTTCCATCATTGCGCGCTTCTTCTTCTTTCTCGCAGCTTTTTGCGCTTAAACTCTCGTTCCCTCGCGCGTTCCTCAGCGGCCTTCTACACGTGCTAAAGACAAACGCTATCGTCGCAATGTTCAAACTTCTCTGTTCTATATTTTCATCTAAATTAAGAAGACATATGTGTGTGTGTGTGTGTGTGTGTGTGTGTGTGTATGTGTGTGTGTAATCTATGTAGTGATCCGATGGAAGCGAAGGCTGCACAAAGAAAGTTGCCCGATGCGAAACGAGTTTGAGTTCTATCGTTCGTATCGTTTGTCAGATAACCAAGGTGGAAAGCTGTCGAAAATAAATTGCGATAAACTATTTCGCGATAAAATGACAGAATGAAATGAATTCAACGCTACTGTGCGGGGCAAACTCGTCAATTTTGCCATTTTTGCCATACAAATATAATTTCTAGCATGGGTCGTTGTTGAGTTCCTGTAGAATGATAGCTTGAAATCAGCGCGGTATAATCATCAGCAAAGTATCGCCGACGCACACATGATGGCAAAAGATACGGGCAACTAATTATGTCGACTAATTGCTTAATTAAACTGCTAATAATAGAGGGCAGGATATTTAAGTAAAAATTGACGGTAATTAGATGCCCTCCGAGTGTCGCTTATTGGATCCAAGTGCAAATTATGCGAGCTCTTCTTGGATCACCATCTTGAATCAGATGAAAGTCAAAAACAGAATCGACTTTCCCCTGCTCTTTAATAACGGATTACGCGCCACATTTACGCTGCCTTTGTGCTTTGCAGTTTTTCCTAATCTTAAACTGTATTAAAAGGAATATCTTTAAAGAGAAGCTCTCCATTGCGGGTGAATGTGTGTAATTTGTGTAATTTCGCGGAAAAGGAATCCCCTTCCTTTGTGACCTATTAAATAACAGTTCGGATTCTTGTTCCTGGATATCGAGGACAAAAGTTTTCGAATTAGCCGTATCGTTGTATCGTTCCTCCCAAGAGACGCATTCAAGATTAATCTTCTTCTGGTTAAATCCCGCGACGAGAAGGAGAATCTAGAATGCCGCAAAGCGCATGCGAATAATCCCGAGTGTTCTTCGGTGATCTCGCCGATACTCATAAATGCCGTTTGCACGAATACCATGCGGGGGATTCCTGAAAAAAGATATCGCGAGAGAATGGCTGCCCGAATGCCGGCATTTGCTTGGCCAGTAATTCGTTTTCGCGGAAGGCGGCCGGGCAGATGCGCGATAGAGCATTCGTTTCCTCCTAAATTATGCGAAAGTAAGCAAATGCTCTTCAGCCTCATATAGTTGCAGAGTGTATCGAGAGAGCGTTTTTCTTCTCCTGTTTGCTTCCCGTGCGCTCTTTCAGCCGGGGAGAGATGCCAGGGGCGTGTATGTTTGTTTAGCCTCGGTGTACCCTGTTATTAGGGTCCGCTGCCCCCTCGAAGACCGTCAGGCCCACGTCGAGATTTGGCCGCCGCGAGCTCGATCGTGCATCCCCCTCCGCCCTCCGCTCTCATCGTCCTCATCGTCCTCATCGGCTCCTCTCGCCCTCTCTCCCCGCCCCCGCTCGTCTCGCTTTTCTCTCATGCCTTATTTCGTGCGCGGGGAGGGAAGTTCCCGAGAGAGAAGAAACGAAGAGATCAATTCGGAAGGCGGTCCACCCCTCGGCTTCTCTGATCTGCTCTGATCTTGATGTAACATCACGCTTCGGTTCACGGCGAAAGACGGCTGGGAGGGAGAGGGGCGGGGAGATTACGGGAGACTGACGCGGAATAAACAAAAATCGTCTTTTTCGCATCTCGCGTTGCGCACGCAATGGAATTGTTGGAATACCGGATGAAACGCAGGCGTTTGTCGTCAACTTCCTGCCGACAGGCGCGGCGGCCATCGGAAACGCCAAAAGAGATTCATACGTTCGCTCGTTTTTCGTGGGATCGCGCGGCTCCTCTCTCTCTCTCTCTCTCTCTCTCTCTCTCTCTCTCTCTCTCTCTCCCGATGCGCACAATGCCTCTCTGATGACGTAGCCTGCAGGTCCGCGATTGAATACTGTTTGTTTGCGCGGATGGCACGTGACAATGGCCGTAGGTCCGTCCGGCACGCGGCCGCGCCCTGTCGCCGCTGTTTGTTTAATTTGAGGGCATTGTCGCGCGCCCGATTTATTTCGGCCACGATCATTTCCTCCCGCATTTTTAACGTGGGAGACACGGCCTGCGCGCGGCCGTTGCCGTTGTTTGATTTCGCAGCGAATGATTTCGCGCGTCGATCGAGCCGCGTCCCCCTCGCGTCGCAACTCTTGCTGCACCGTTAATGAAACTTTTCGCCTGGCCATTTATTAACGTCCCTTCCTCGGCGCGATAAATAACGCGCCCGCCGTCGCGGCATGTATTATGCATGTAATATTACAAAGCGCGGACGCGCTCGTGTGCGCTGTGTAATATAAATTATCGTTACACGGGAATAACTTAATGGCCGGTCAAATACTTTTTCGCGCCATTTTTGCATAATTGGAGTCTCATAACTGGTTCGAGGGGGGTGATCTTTTATTTTTTATCCTTCTTTACCGGCCGATGCAATGCCGCTCGCGGACATCATCGACCGTTCGACCGCGCGATCTTGTGGCAGAAAGTGGCACTCGCTGCTGAAACGAACAACCGATCGTGGATCGTGCCATAATCGCGCGTTTTCGACCTCACGAGATAATATTGAGGAACGCCGATGATCGATGGTCGAGAACCGAGTTCGTGATATTCCGGAAACGTTATTCTAACCGTTAAACATTACCGAAGATTATTATTTTACGATATATGATTTGTATTATGTATTATGTAAATATTAATTATATATTTTATATAAAATAACGCCGCGTGATATACATGTTCTGCCATTATTGGAGGCATTATATAATTCATGATACGTAATCATGTTTCCATACGATAGAATTACGTAACAATGCGCGCGTAGAACAGATTGTTACTTTCCGTGGGATAATGTAAGTCGATGAGCGATTAATGATCAATTAATGATGCAATAAACAATAACGACAACCGACATCTGAAGAAAAGCAAATTTTATTTATAAAAATTCATAACAGTTTTCGAAATTGGCATATCGTCAGTCTTAATGATATTGTTAACAAACAAACAAATAATTATATAACGTGCCTTATTAATTGTATGGAATTCCTATCAATTAGATTAACAAGGAGCAATTACTCACTCACAGATAATAAATACTTACTAAACGTAGAGAGCGATAAAAATAAGAATATAATTACACATGCAGTCGTGCGCCTTAATGCATTAACATTTTAATCAATCATTTTTTACCCAAACGCGCTATGATTTCTTTTACTACGATTTTTAAATCGCATCTAGACGCATCTAGACAGATCGAATGCAAAGTCTACGAGAAGTTATCTTTCTTCAGTAGCTGGCCTGAATATTTTCAGACTCGGATCTTTGTAAGACTAGTATTGCAATTTATATTTAGCTCATCCTCTTTTTACCTTTCCTCTTTCCGGTAAACAATTATACGTCAGTAAGAAAAGCGCAAGCGAATCCCTCGCTATTTCTCTAAAATATCATCAACGTAATTACATCTTTCCTTCTCGTGTTCTCGAAAGATGCTTCTCTCAATTGATCGACATTTATAGTTGAACGTTATTCGACTTCCAGCATTGAAAATCGACGAGAAGATTCTATAATCCTGGAAAATAGAGCTTCATATAACTCCGCAGCAGTAGAGTTGATTTTCAAGATATCGATCGCATTAGCTCAAGTATCCGCAGTAGTGGCAATGGCATAAGGTCATAATATCGGCGTAATTATGATCGAAGCGGGCGATCGTGACGCCGCCGGTCATTAATATTCCAATATCCGCGATTCAAGAATCACGGAAACTCACACGAGCCGCGTTGCGAAGAATAGATTTCTTCGCGAGCGCGTTTCCATGAAGCGGCGTGAATGATTTTTAGTACTTGGCTGGACAGTTCTTCTGATCCGTGCGGATGAAGTACGCTCTGCTGATGTTGTTCTTATCTATAACCTGATAAGCTTTCTCCAGAACTGCGATTGGCGGATTCGGCTCCCGCGTCAGGATCCAGACGTTGCGCGTGCTGCGAACGGAAAATGCATCGTGAAACGGTCGTAATCCAGCATCGAATCGTTCGGTGATCTAATTCGAGCGACTTCAAGCGACGCCTGCTTAAAGACTCGACAATTTATCGGGAAAGTCAAGTCTACGTAATGCACTTTCTTCTTTCGAATACGAGCATTGGACGTCGACAGAAGCGTGAAGCTTGACGATTTAAGAGGCCTTGCACGAAGCCTTGGCGAGACTGGTTTAGCCTACATATCGCATTGCATCTCTCTCCTTTGCGTGATAAACTTACTTCAACACTCCGAGATTCGTGCAGCTCCACACGACCGAATACGAGTCGTAGTCCGAGTCGAGAACCCAATAAGGTGCATCGACTGGTAGCGGCAAGGACGGGAAGGTGACGGTTAGTTTAGGCTGATCGGATTTGCCGATCAATCTGCCGATGCCCTCGATACTCGATGCCACTCCGGTTCTAGATAAGGGAAGACAAAAGTCAGTCAAGAGGGGACAATTGCCAATTCATACGGCGATGATGTCATTCCGCCTCGCTGTCGTGCCGTTTCGCCGTTAATGATTGAAATTACTCCATGAACGCGCATCGTACATACTCACAATGAAGATATCTGCTTATTGATTATCTTCATTGAGCTGTCCTCGTTCAGACTGTAATTAGCCGTAACGCATTTCCCACCGAATTCGAACCAGGCGAAGTATCTCTCGACCTCGTACCATTCCCCCAAATACTGAAAGATATAAAGAACGATGCCTAATAATACATATTGGCACATTGAGCAGTTTGAAATGCAAGGCCGGGACTTGTAGAACACTCGTGGAGTTCTCCACGTCCACGTTCATGCATAACAGCGCACATAATACGCGAATAATATTTTTCCATTACAGGTAATTACTGTCACTGTGTATTTATAATGTACCTACAATTATTGTAGAATCTTATCTGGCTAAGCAAACGACTCTCTAATTGCTCGTGAGTTATTGCTACGTTATTCTGTTCATAAATAAATTTGCTGACGCGGAAAATTCGCAGCGTCTGAACCGCCGATGTTAACGTGCTGAGCGTTTGTCATCGAGCGTTTGCCATAATGCCTTCGATACTCATCGAATCGTTCTTCATGCTTACCTTGTCAAGATTGAAATCTCGCATGACTCCCAAATTCGGGCAGTTCCCCAGAAACGGCACCTGCGCCATCGCTGCATGCGCGACGGCGATGATTACGAGTATTCGCGACATGTTTTCTTCTGTCTGAAATAAAAATGCACAAGAAAGAAAGATCCCCTTCAAGATTTTCCAAACATTAACCGTTACGCGATTCGACCCTCCGCTCGATTCCGCCTTCCGATCGACGTAAACTCTCGCACGCTTTTGGGAAACGTATTTCTCAAAGCATACCGTTATTCGCGAGAGCTTCTCACCAGAGAAATGAAGAGAAACGTATGCGCCTTGTATTGCCTTATCGCGTGCTTGACGTACGTTGCGTTGCTAGATTGATAATATTATGACGTGCTACTTTCGCATGACACACTTGCGCGACAACGTTTACAAATGAAGTGTTTTACGTCTCAGACTAGTTTTTATCATTCATGTTGCATAATTTCTCATTGATCCGCATATAAAATCCTTGGCATGCACTAAGAAAAAAGCATTGCGTGTTTTCATCTTAACCGTCGTTTTTATTCGCGTTCTCCGCATCAGCGATCGTCCGCGGATGCAGGTACAGTAATTATCTAATATTATTGTACAGATTATGCAGATTAATCGGCTGAGAAAACAGCTACGAAAATGTCGACTGTCACTCGTGTGGAACACGCTCGAGTTTCATCGGATTCATCCACGATTTTTCATCTGCTCGATTTACCTGGCGAGAGATTATTTACATAATCGCTACGGCGAGGATCCCTTTGCGGGAGATTCGATCGAACGAAATCGAATGCTGCATCGGCAACGCGATCTCTCTCGATCGTGCTCACCTGGTGACCTTGCCCGTTGTGCGCGTCCAATGAAGTATCCACTATTGGAGTATCAAGTTGCCAGATCGACAAGGGTTGACGTCGAGACTCCTCAGGCGACCGTTCGTGACTGTGCTTCCTGTTCTTCGATCCGCTTCGATTCTGCGGGAACGAATCCGCAAAGCTTGACTGGATGCCTTTGGAAGAGTTCTGTCAGATAGTGGGTCACTAACGGTACAGCCGAGGTTCAAGAAACCCGCTTCGAATTTACCATTGACTAATAAATAGATGATCGACAGCTCTGAGGACACGTGGATCGTCGATCACCTTGCATACGATGGACCACTTTTGAGAATATCTGCTCGTGAACCTCGCACGGGAGATAACTCTCGCGATAACAGATATTTGGATCTTTCTCATTTCAAGTTGAGAATACGAATGAACATGGGCAACGGAGTTCGTATCTTTTCAATTCGATCATACGTGTAAAAATATTCGGACACATCGGATATTCGTGCATTGCGAATTTAAGTTAAGTGAATGCTAATCGCATTATTTTAGAGTTCTAGACTCTAGAGTTCTCCGCTGAGAGAATTTAAGATTACTTCCAAAAGACTTTATGACAGAAAAATTATTCTTTCTTACGTTATAGCCTTTTGTATTCTTACGTATTTAAATTACGTTCGGGAAATATCTTCTTCGTGCATTTAAATTCTAGGAAAACCCAAGTAACAATCTCGCCATCTTTCAGTGAGCGATTCTGTAACTAAAATATGAGAAGTATTTCATCGATAAACTTATTTAGCGATAATGTTTATCTTGCTATTTTATTTAAACGATAGATTTTTACAATTTAATTTATGTACAATAGATATATCCGTTGTGCAATCTGCTTATATTCATTTATGACAAAAGCCGTGAAACATAACATATAATTTCTATTTGCACGTAATAATTTTTACCAGTTCCACAATGTGGAAATTGATATGATTATTTAAATGTTTGACAATTTATTTCTTCCCTATGTAATAACATGCAACGTAGCTCATGAATTATCAATGACAAATTGTAATAGTGTCCAAAAGTGTTTCGCGAAAGAATACATAATAATATCATTAATCAAGAATAATTATGTGCATTAATTTACATTTGTACATTGTACATCTCTACTCAGCGATCGATTTTACTTTTATGCGCGCGCGCGCTCGAAGTCACTCTCTTTCAATCTAGCCTTAACTTCATCCGGAAAGTGAAAGGGAGAAGCAATAAAAAATAAACATATTTTCTTGAAACATTTTTTCATAACAATTTTTATTTATCCTTTATGTCATTTTTTTTTCTTTTTTTTTTACATTCGTACGTATTCGTAAGCTTGTAAAACAAATCGCCGAGCCTTCCTTTCTCAAGCGACGATAACGGATGCCTATAAATAATGATGAATAACGGGACAATAAATAATGATTTTGCGAATATTTAAGCGAGACTGGTCCTCAATGAAGAAACCGCTACGAGCCAAGACATTAAAAATCTCAACCGTGTCCCCGCTAAATGCCAACGCCTAATGAATCTTCATCTCTAAACAGTCCTTCCTGTCTTCTCCGCAGAGTGCTCATTCCCTTTATCTTTCACGGCGTCCTCCTTAATTTCGACAATTTCCATTTCCTCCTCGATGCCACTCTCTTCCTCCTTTATCGCCTCAGCTATCTTCAAGATCCGTTCAGGAACGGTTTCCACATTCTGTACAGATTGCTCCACCGGTGTCTCGGGAAGGTCGGATATCGGGGACGCCTTCGAAATTTCGGCTTCTGCTTCCTTCTTGGCATCGATATCTTTCAGATCGATTGCCGACCTGGTGCTCTCAATCGTTTCACTCGGTTTTTGCGGTCTCGGTTTACTCGACAGCTTTTGCTCCGGCTCCACAGTGACTTCCACCAATGGGGCGTCCGTGTAGGCGCAATCCGCCTGATCCGTTCTCACGAAGAACGTCTTCGATATCTTGTACTTGTCGAGAACACCGTATGCCTGCGATCGAGATAATCGCGTTATCGTAACAATGTAGATAGAGTGGAATCAGCAATCCCGCGCGTCAAGGGATGACTCTATCAGCAGAACCGAGATCGATCTCCGCGCATAGAATTTTTATAGCTTTACGTAGATTCGTCCGAATAAGTCAATTCGGAAATCATGCAATATCCCATATCACTTTCTCGATCATTTCTATCGAGATACGATAATTTACATAATTTAACATTAAACATACCTTTTGAAGCACTTCGCCAGCTGGTATCCGTTCCCTCGTCATGACCCATGCATTCTGCGCATGGATCGGGCCAATGCCCTGGCAGCTCCACAAAACGGCGTACGAGTCGTAATCCGTTTCGAGTACCGAGTACTTGGTCTCCGGGGCCAGCGGAATTGTGGTATACCTAACCTGGAGCTTGCCCTCTTCCGCCTTGGAAGCTGCGGGCTTGATTTCACCCTCCAGTATCCTCTTTATGCCAGTACTAAACGATAAAGATCATTGCTGGTGTTTTCGATTATCAGCGTTATTGCGAGATTGCTGAATGATACGCAAAGTCTGTACTCACAAACGATTCGTAACTTGATTGCTCACGCGGTATTTGCCGTCGATACCTCTGGTGTAATTCGTCATGACGCATCGAGACACCACTTCGCTGAGTTGGAAGTATCTCTCGGCCTCGTACCAGACGCCCAGGAACTGCAACAAGGTCGAAAATCAAAAAGGTTATGCGGCAACTCTGATAATCCTGATAATCAGCAATTACATTCTTATCGAGCATTGCCGGTAACATGGATCGTACGATGGCAGGAACAAACGTTGCATCTATTCAGGATCTCGCTGTGTGTCGTCCAGGCATCGCGAACGCGCGCAATATGAACAACAAGCTCGACGGGAGACAAAAGTACAAGCGGCAAGGTGCGATTAGCATCTAGTGATATCAACTTGCTCACCCTCTGCATGTTAAAGTTCGTCATGGGCACGTACTCCGGACAGAAGCCGAAATTGGGGATCTGGGCACTGGCCCAGGCCAGGACCGAGAGCACTAGGACGATTTTCCCGAACATGTCTGATGACGATCTACCTCGAACATCCGGCGAGGCTTGAACCTTTATATATATTAAGCAGGAGCGTTGACCGAACGGTCTTATCCCCTCTGTGTTAGCCACGTGTTAGTACATCTTACGGTACTCTTACTACGGCGGCTCAACGTCCCGGCCGTGCAGACGATGGTCATTGGTCAATCATGCGCCTACGAATCCTTCTTGGCAAGCTCATCGTCGGCGCGACCAAGAACCAGAAATGCAAGATCCATTATGCAATCTCGGGACGAACGGTACTTCCAGACTGGAGAACGCCAGCCCTCTTGACAACGTTCGACAAGCCGGGCCTCCCGACTCCGTGGAATGCCAATCGTTCCCTCAATCAAACGCGCGGTTAACGGATTAAAAAGGTTCGATAATATCTCTGGTCTAAATCATGCTCCTCCGTTAACAGTTAAGACACGAATACTGGCAAATGCCGGAAGAGCATTTCCTTTGAAATATTCCTCGACGTGTTTATCTCGCTCGATTCTTCGGTTTCTTATTTTACGTACGTTATGAATCAGGACAAATTTGCATCTCGCATCGATTATCGCCTCTTGGTGATCAAAAATTACGTAATCCCGTTTTCACTGATCGCGTTGAATGCAAGAGTTTAATGTTAGGACGCTGATGACGCTTGATATTTGGAATCACGAAACGTACGCACGGATAGTTATCGTGTATTATCGCTGAATATTTTAAAATATCTTTCAAGTTACATATATTTAATTATGCTTCAGGAATATACTCCTCGAGTCTCCATTCATGCCGAATGTTACACGTACTTACGCGGCCGATTGCTCATGTGACACGTGAATCGCAATCAAAGCACGTGAAACCGGGCGTCTCTGAATGCGCAATTATGAAACGCGCGAGACGAAGACGCGACTCCTTTTCCTGCAATCATTCATGAGACCGGCTCCGTCAGCTCGCGCAAACGTATATTTCAGGAGCAATTAGGCGGACCTTCGATTCTTCTGACCGAAAGAGGCGGACGTCACTTGTCACGACGTAATTATACAATCTATACTGGAGGAGGCTGGTGGTATTTGCCACAAGACGTCTTCTTGGAACGTAGCCCATTGGTAACGGGTCTCGCGTGGCTTTTCTTTTTATACAAAACCAAAGTCCTGAGACCGTTAGACGACGATGGCGCGTCTTTCTTCGCGAATTCTTTACCGATTCTACGAACTTTGCTGATTTCTACGAGCAGCGAACGGTGAAAATGACGATGAATGTGTGAAGTCCGTTTTGTAAATAACAATCATCCTCCGTCACACACGAGCGGCCTCCTCATTCTCCTCTTCGTTTATCTCGTCTCTGGTTCTACGCCATAAAATCTCTTATTTTCTTGGCAAGATTCGTGACATCTCGAATAGAAGAAAGAAAGCTTTCCGTTCCCCTTTGCTATACTTTCCCGAGAAATGTTAACGCACTCCAGGTGGGAACGATATCTCGTGAAATGATTCACAGTAACCTGCACAACGGTATCTTTTAATTAGTTTATTAAAATCGTTAATCATCAATAGCTAAGTTAGAAACGTAATTTTTTTCCTTCTTTCTAGAGACATGTACGCGTTATATTATATGCACATCTGGAATTGGTATTTAAATGATATAGACTTGTAATGAATCGCGACACTACACGGACTTTCGGAGAGAAAGGATTGGAAGAGAGGAAAACCGACATTGTTTATTACTTCGATGACGCTCGCTTCCTTTCAATCTTGTACACATCGTATTCATCTCAGAATTAATTTATTTCACGTAAACCTATGAACACTAAGAAAGCACACGGAGTGTCGTACCCCGCTTGGAAGATGCTTAAAATCTACAAAGTTCCACCCGGATGTTCAGATGAGGGAAAGAAGGCGTTATTGGAGCAATGGCGGAAGATATCGTGATATCGTGAAAAAGTGATGCTCGTTTCTACGGAAATTGTAGCAATTTCTCACTTTTGCATCTTTTCAATCCTCCTGTGTCGACTCCCCAGGCAACGTGTAATTTAATTTATCGTTCGATCATACTAAGAAAGCATCGTCTTCTGTATTCTTCGTCTACTCGATCAATCGAAATTCGACATCCGAGAATTCGAGATCCGTGCTTCTTTCTTTTCCTCCCTCGCCAGTGCGGGCGGAAAGCGGTAGTTCTCAATCGACGAACATCCAGGTGCATGTGTGCACGCTAAATATAATTAATTAACAATAAAATAATCTGCAATGTATAATCCTAGTGCGTTTACGGTTCGAGAAGAGGTGAGGGCGGGAGTGTGATAAGGGAGAGTGGAAGGTGGAAGAAGATGATGAGAAAGCTGGTTTGCTTAAATTATTACAGACGACTCGCAGGATCGTTCGCCATCGGCTTCTTCCCGTCTTTGCGATCGTAAGGTAGCTGCTGATCGTTTCGAGAGACGCGAGTCACGCCCGTACATACCGTGAACGCCGCGGCGTCGCACGCTAAACAATAATTACTTTAACTTTATTATCATTTAGTATCACATTACGTTCACTATTTTGTGCTGGCCGTTTTTGCTTGGCTTCGCGAGAGCGCATACCATCCCTCTGACCTCTTTTTCTGCTCCACTTTTGCTCCTCCTCGCGTGACGTCTTCTCGGACAATTTTTCTCCTCATTGTAAGTCGCATTGCATAATAATGTTGCATAATAATTTATCGATTACGATTAGATATACTCTGAATGTTTAATGTCGCTCGAGCATGACTGCTGTTATACGAAAATACGGAAATCGAAATGTCGAAAAATATATATATAATTTTAAAGATATTGAGATTTTTTAAAATTAAAGTTGTACTTGAATTATTTAATTCGTCATTAAGCTTACACGACATTTTCATAAAAATGTCTTTGGTGTGACTGCAACAAAATTACATTGCATAAGAATACTCTAATCATTTCCTTAAAGTGCTGTACATAACATATGTATATATATATATATTTTTTTTTTTTCTTACTTATTCTAGTTTATTTATGATCTCTTCGCAATCGCAATTTAATGAAGTATCGTCGAAATAATTTTTACGTTTACGCACATGGAATGTACATTTATCATAAACATAATTCGTTTCTGACAAGAAATCAACGGTGCTTTTATTGATTTTCCTCGCCTAAAGACATTTTTGGGCATCATGTCGAGGTGGTCTTGCACAATCAAAGAGCAGAAAAGAGATCGAGGCCCATCCTCAAGGCACCTTAGATAATAATGCCTATTTCTAGAAAAAGAAAAAGAAACGTGACGTCCTGCGCCAAACAAAAATGAAATTAGGGAGAAGAAAGCTACTACTTACAACGATCTACAATTCTAGTCTTAATGAAAATCGAATTAATTCGAACGAATCTTAAAGTTCTCTACGTGAATTAATCAACGTTCTCTCTCTTCCATTGCCTATGCGAACTCATCTCGTCATCTTAAACGTCTATCTATGTCCCTTAAGCCTATGAACACATGAAATCACTGCCCAATCGACCAATTTGGACCCATTTTGACAAGGCACTCGAGTCGCTGAGTAACACCGAAGGGTGTACCGTGTAAATGTCGAATGTCCAGACAGGAACGGGGAAGAGGGGTGGTGGTGGCGGGAGGGGAGGGGGAGGGGGRGGGGGAGGGGGAGGAGGCGATAATGCATGGAAGACGGGAAGACTTTTAGACGACAAGGTATCAACGAACGTTTACTACAGAACAATAATCGCATTATCATAATTTATAAATATCCGTCTTCCGTGATCGATCTCGCCGATGAACGTTCCCCTCCATCGGGCAAACGTTTTGACATCTCATGCTTTTGTTCCGTTTCAGCGTTAACACTCGATTAAACACTCCGTGTTTCGCGATCGAAACCGTGCATCTCTAACCGCATGCAGTTAGCTCGAGGCGATTGGTGGGCAGGACACCTAAGATCTACCTAAGACAGAAATCGGTGGAAAGTCGGTTGGTCCCTTCGCGATAAAAGTGTGAAATAAATAACTCTTAGTCTCCGTTTCTTCTACGTTCGTTCCTATTTAACATTATTTACACTGTGAGATTAGTCGTACACGCGCTGAGGTAATGTTGCGTGGATGCCGCGTGCCGCGATTAAAATAAAATAACAACAAACAAGACGCAACAATGGGACTGCGCTCTAATGAGACTGCGTACTCACAAGCCCGTCGAGATTTGGCGCGTGACAAATAATTGACTCACTGTCCGTTCATTATCGTCCTTGTACTTTTCTCAAATCGCGTTCGACGACGACGACGACGACGTACTCGATATACGTGCGCGTACGTGATCGGGCGATATCGATCGTATCAACGTCGAAATAAATCTTATTAGACTTATTATTGCTTTACGCGCAACGATTCCTGAGGAATCGCGACAGGGCGACCTCAGTAACGAGAGGATTTCGTGCGCGCGCGAAATCGACTCCTTCTCTCCTCGCTGTTCCCGTAAAGGCGCTTCTCCGGTGCTGTGTGCCGTTTATCTTCGAAGATAAAGGGAGAACTCAAAGTCGACTTTTATCCTCGATGAGGTTCCTTTTCTTTTACAAATTGCAATTTATATCTAGATCAGAAAGGTGTGCTCTTCTGCGACGGGCAATTTCATGCCTTACGTATTACGTATTTTCGTATATTATTTTCACAAAACAAGAAGAGGTCCCGCAACTTTTACGTACAATTCGCAAGCAGTATCCAACAAAGGAAACGCGCAGAGGAATTATGCAACATTGCTCGGATCGCATGTAAATCCGCAGCAGCTAGATTTTCCAACAATACCGCGCAATATCGAGAATATTGCTTTTGCTCTTGGCTTGCTTACAACTGTACTGTTTAAGGCACATGTTATCGTCCATCGTGTTCAGACCAAAGCGACAAGATATCGTCGTTCGAGAAATCCATAATCTTCGAAGAATGTTCAGGAGAAAATTCAAGTGACGTGAATTTTAGAGTAAGTCTAAAATTATAAATTTTCTGCCAAATTTTCTGCGTTGACGCAAAAAATGACTTGGACAAATTATTATGGATGATTATTTTATACGTTAATTTTAGACATCTATAGAGTCAATTTTGGTCTGAATGGAGATCGAGCGTTCCGATCGCGTCGCAGTCCTAAAGCTTCGTTCGGAGGACTCATAGCGCGCTCGAGGAACACTCCTCAGCACCGGATGGCCTTTGACATTGTCGCTATTCGAGATTGAAACTGCGATGCATATTCCTGCTGAGCAACATGTTATTGTGTGGTCCCGAAAGATGCCTAATAAGATCCTGTAGATTGACAAAGTTCGACGACGAACAGAAGCAACATGAAAACGTGTTATCGGCGGTGGCTATCGCGGCTCGGTGCACCGAGCAAAGATGCTTCAGCAGATGAGCCTTCTGCTTGAACATGGCGGAACACAGTCTACACCCGAACGGTTTTTCACCCGTATGCACTCTCAAATGAGTCTTCAGGTTCCACGACATGCCAAACTGCTTGCCGCAGTAGCTGCACCGGTATTCTCGCACGGGGGTGGACTTGGGCGCCTCGTCCGTCGACGGTGGTGGCGGTAGGGTTCTGGCAGGCGGCAAAGTCCAGGCACCCCAAGGTGGCTCCAGAGCGGCCGCTGACGCCGGATCGGCGCTCGGTGGTCGATGTGACGGTGGTGTCGCTGATCTATCCTATTGGACACCGATGAAGACATTCGTAAGTGATCAGAAAAATGTAAAAGTATGATTTGATCATTAGGGTGTCATTGCTCATGTTTATTACCAAAGAGCGATTGGAGAGGAATCAAAGAGCCAGGGGGAATTTAGGGATGCAGCTTCAGCCTTTTTACTTAACGAATGCTTACCAAGTACGGTGGTGCCGACACGCTGAGGGGATGCGGCGCCTGCAACCTCCTGGGTGTCTCGAATCCGGGATTAAACGGCACGAAGGCTGGATTTTGCGCGGGAGCGTTATGGAAGCCTGGCCGTCTCTTCCGATGAGGAGTTACGACGTACGCTTCCGCGGCCGGCATTGGTATCTCCTCGGGTTTCCTCTTGGACTCTAAACCTAGTACCAGCTGCGCCGCCAGCTGCCTCCTTCTTTCCTCAGCTTCCTCGAGCGATTCTCGCCTCTCGAGTAACTGCTTTTCGGATCTGCTGCGATCAAGCGAGCCATTCAAAGTTCGTCCGATCAATTTGCATGCTGGTGTCGTAAGTATGAGAGGTTCGTTATGACAGATCAATCGTACGGTCTTGACTCACCTGTGTATTATGTCGTGTGGACTCTCATTCGTGTTGGAAGCGCCGGAATTGAGACTCAGATTGACAGGATCGGAGCTATCCCTCCTTCTAGGAGCTTCTATGCTGCCTTCCCTGTTTCCTGTAAGAAGATTCTCGCCTTCCACACCTTCCACATCCACTTCCGTCTCCTCTTCGCAGCCCTCCGTCTTGATGAGGACCGAGCAACAGTCCGCGGGATTATTCGATTGCCTGAATAAAAAGTTTCCAAAATATTCCCTGCACGTAGCTGCAAAACTGTCCTCTTCGGAGGACTTTGTTCTGACTTTAACTTTAAATTCTCTCGGCAAGAAACAACGATTTTAAGATTGTTTCCGGGCAAAAGTCATACTTTACCAACCTGCTGTCATATTGAGACTCGTAGCTGGAACTCTCCTGGCCCTCGGAAGGTTGGGGAGTCGATATCCTCTCGAAGTCAGAATTACTAGAAGTTTGAGGCTGATTGGGCTCGAACAGCTCCGATTTAATCTGAAGAAGCTCGAAGAGCTCCCTCAACGGCGTGAGCTCCGTCGACTGGAACGAGACAACAGATTCCCATCGTTAAAGTTCCGCTCAGTCTCGTCGACATTTAAGATACTTTCTGCACGCTACGATGTTATGCCGGGAATAATCTCTCGCGCTCCGAAGAGTTCTACTACACATGAGGCGCCGGGGAATTCTTACCGGGATCAATGCTTCTCCGTTGTACAAGAACTCCAACAAATGATTCAATTGAGTCCTTCGGACCCCGGACAGGTGTACCACATGGTCCAGGGCAGGATTCCGAAGTAGACTAGCTAAAAGGGGACTGGCTGCTGCCAAAACCACGCGGTGGGCCTTCACGACGGACCCATCATCGCATGCCAGGGTCACGTCTACGTGACGGTCCCCGCTATACCAGGCCCCGACCTCTGCGGCCAAGGTCGCTGGATGTTTCCCATAGTGGAGTGTCAGGAGACCGTCAGTATACATCGTCTGAAACAGGAATAAGAAATGTTAATGCTCGTTTCCTTCGAAAATCGATTGTCATTCCGAGAACTCCGACGTATTCCGCGAGAAAGAAAAAATTGAAGCGATTGAGGGAGCAAACGTGGAAAATATATCAGAAAACTCGGATAGAAGATTTTTTTGTTTTTTGTTTTTTTTTTTTTTTTTTTTTTTTCTTTCAGTACATGAATTTCCTCTTTGCGTTATTTCGCGGCGAATCCTTGAAGCATTTTAGAGATCAGATTGCCGGAGAAACGGGAACCTTTAAAAATTCCGCAAGAGATTGCGGAATGCATAAATTAATAAATAATACAAAATTAAGAGAGTGAAATTGTAATCGTGGGCAAAATTATGCAACAAAAGAATTTATTCCGCGTCCTTAACCCAATAAGCACTCTTGTCGCCTCGCGTGTTGGAAAGACAGCTTCGTTACATTAATTTCCTCCTTTTCATGTCTTGACTCTCTTAGAGACGGCGGAAGAGACTGACGTGTCACAAGATCATGTTTCTCACGTTTCTCTTACATCTACGCAGCTCTCGGTTGACCACGTCAAACGTATTTAACGGTGTAGTATACCAATTATTCAGTTACTAAATTCCTCTGTCATTTATTTTACCTTCCGATGTATTACATATATTTAGAGATCCAATTTACAATCATCCGAAAATTGGCAAAATTTTCAAAGATTTAGAGGAAAGATACGGAGATTAGAGAATTTCTCTCTTCGTTTTATCGAGAAGTAGTCTCTCGTTCAGATTTTCATCAGGATATTTCCGCAAATGCGACTGATAATTATAATATTGCGTTAATTCGAGTATCTTTTGTACTAGAGTTCAGCAATTGCATCACGATTACGTAATAAATCAAACTCGAGATGCAACGTGCGACTTCTTATGCGATTTCTTGAAGCTAAATAATTTATAGACCTGTCCGATATTATACTTTATACTTTTTCGCTTTCATTAAGAGAGACTATTCGTTTTGCATGCAAAATCCGGTTCGCCTGATGATCTTCTTACTAAGCATCAATCAATTATCGTCTCGGAAATAATTAATGGGTTGCAGTGTATCTTTTAATAATAACTCTAATAAAACGTTTGATGTAGAGATATTAATGAAGAAATATTCATCCGTGTCTAAGATGTACGACAATTTAACGCGGCCATGGCTAAGAATCATAGTAATAAACATTAGAGAATTAACGACCGATCGAGCACGCATTCGGTTTCTCAAAGGGAGCCGAGAGAAAGTTCAGTTGTACGTTATTACATTCTCTCAAACATTTAAAATATAAATATTGTGAGAGCAGCGTTGTAAACATCGATAAGTTCACAACATTAAACGCAGCTCGAATATAAATTCGTTGCACGCATTGAAAATGTTTAGCCAATTATGCGAAAGTGCAATATTTTTGTATATAATATTTCCATATCTTGAGTATTCTTTGGAAATAATATACAAGAGAGCGATAAGACACGTTTACTAACTGGCCTGCATACTTTGCGTATTACTTCACTATAAACATTATAGAAGTATTTGATCAATGTAATAAAATTTTTATGTCATCCCGCGTGGAGGCGAGCAACGATGAATATGCAAATACAACGAATCAGATGGAGCGACGAAAGAGCAGCAATACGATTTAAGAGCATCGCACATTCGCTGCACATTCGCATGACCTTCGATCGATAGTCCGATCGAATTGGAAAGGAAAGACCTTGGGTAAGAGCCACGAGAAAGAGTCCCGAAACCATCGTCGAATTCTAAATCGTCGAAAGTAGCGTGACGAGTTTTCATCGAATTTAACATAGGCACGAATATGAGTTCACGGCTGGGGCCGTTTGTTACATACTGCTTATTCATTCTTAGATAACGTCTCATCATAATGAATTCCTTTCATATTTGACGTCGCGAAGCATCGTCTGTTGCGTAACTGGAAAATTTACAGCGCTGTATCCGCGCTTGCATAAGGATATATCATTTTGCTGAAAGCCTTGTGCGAGGTAGATCGACAACGAAGGCATATCGCGCGTTTCCATCGAGGAGCATCCGTTCGGCATTACGAAATCAGTGCGATAAACAGGAAGCGAAAGATTTGTAAGAGAGAAAAAAGAAAAAAAATGAGAGAGAGAGAGAGAGAGAGAGAGAGAAGAGGTGCATCAAGATCGTCTTCCATTTTACCCGTGATACCCCATCCTCGTGACGTATCATCCCCTTTCTCTGCTGCTCAAACGAGCCCCCGCAAACGAGCTCCCTTAACACGCCGAGCATAACAGGACGCGAATCTCGTAAGCGCGTGACCTCTTACATGCGACCGTCGCATTTCCGTCGCCGAAACAAGATGGAGACGGAGAAAGAGAGGAGACAATTATCCCCGCGTGAAGAAACGAGGGAAGAGGAGCGATTTGAAGCGGTCTGAAAAAAGAAGAGGGCGTGTCCCACTTGGGGGAGGGAAGGACGGGATTCGCGGCAGCGTCCAGTCGTGCCGGGGCACATTCGCATGCGTAATGCTTTCTCAGCGATGCGGCGCCGAGGAGATCTCTGAATGAGAGTATCATCGCCGAATGCTGCCGCTGGGCGTCGCTGCAGCGTTGCTGCCAGTCCAGCCGGTGCTGCTATAGCAGCGTTGCTGTTGCTGCTACTGCTGCTACTAGCCAGCATTAGCGCTAGCTAGTAGACACCGACTGAAGTTCAGGGTCAATCCGTTGACCGGCCGGCCGGTCGGATTACGTTCGCATGTAAGAACTTACGTTCCTCTTTCTACCTCTTTTAGGCCATTAAGGAGTGGCAGGATCTCGCGCTACGCGCCTTGCTAATGCGAACGTAATGAACGACTGGACTGGTGATATTGCTCGATCAGACGCCAGCGGCAAATTTAGAAGCATAATTTAGAAGCAGCTCGTTGTTTGACTTTAGATCAGCGCGTTGAGTCTACATTTCGAAAACGCGTGACTCGAAAGTCCTCTCTCGTGAGACGACAGAGCAGGGCGATTCTTCCAACACAATGGAGTCATATTCATCCCAGTCCTTGACCCGTGACCAATCACGCTCTTGGTTTTTTCCCGTCGACGGAAAATGCCGGATCTGAATGACCAATAAAGCCCAATCCTCCCTTCGTGCAACCTGTCAGCTCTCAACCTGCCGTTTTTWTTYCACCGCCATTGTCTAAAATCCCGCCTTATTCTTCGTCCAATCATTCCGCGTTGCTGGTGGAGATCCGAATCCCATGCCTGGATGAGATGAAAGGCGAGGCTGCGCTTTTACCGGCCAAGCTCTCTTCATTCTCCGATGCTTCTCTTACTCTGGCGTGCTCTACCGCATCGAGAGCACAGATCATTTCTAAACCGAGAAGCTCGATACTCGATGTCGGTAAAATACGCGTTAACGTCGGTTGATGTAGAATACCACGAGCGGGATACTAAGGAATTCTAATTATCCTTTCTCTCTCTCTCTGTCTCTTTCTCTCTCTCTCTGTCTCTTTCTCTCTCTCTCTCTCTCTCTCTCTCTCTCTCTCTCTCTCTCTCTCTCTCTCTCTCTCTCTCTCTTTCTCTGAGAATAGAAAGCGAAAAGTTCATAATCGTCGAGAGATCCAATTGCGCAAGGTGTATTCTAAATCGAAATCGTATCAAATGAAAAATTGACTGTTTATATTATTTTTAAGCTACTCGATAGCAAAATTCAGCAAGCACCAATCATATGATAGAGTAGCACTCGATATTATAACTTTCTAAACGGTACAACTATTACGTAACTGCTATATATAACATGCTCTACGTTACATCTATACTGTCGAGAGAGAAATTGTAATATTAATATAATGTTACTGTTATCTGGCTACTTCACTGAGGCTAAATGACCTCGATATAAGAAAGCCTAGAGAGCCTAAAAGACAGGAAAAAAAAAAAAAAAAAAAAAAAAAATGGAAAAGAACATAATTTTATTCGAAACTCGAGACGATAATATATAAAAACGCAACAGTTGTTCTTCGCTTGAGAGAAAATAATTAAACCTTTAATACGCTCCAAGTATACGAGAAGGCTGCGCACAAAGAGCCGCCCTCTTAAATTTATGCAATAATCGCTCCTTAACGGCCATTTCTCCGCTATACACGTAGAAAACCGACACCATCGCTGGCGGGATCGTCGGTGCTTTCGTCATCATCGTCCGCGATGATTCAGATTCGAAACCGAATCCGTAACGCACCGACGAGGGGACCGAGAAGGGAAGAAAAAAGTGTCGCGACGCAGAGAGCCATGGAGGCTCCGCGGAGGTCTCGACCTCAGATAAGAGGAGAAAGTCAATAAATTTGTGAATTGTATCGTACGGATCGACCGGCGCCGCCACTCGCTTATCATCGTTGCGTACACGCGCACGTACGCGCGCGCACACGCGCCTAATGCCGCGTGTACCGACGTGCTCTCGCTGGCGGAGCGAAGCATGCACGCGCGTGCGCCTGCGCGCGCACGCGCACGCGCACACGACGATGCGCGGTACGAGCGTGTACGCGCGAGCATTATAACCTCCTATCCGGATAGCGGACGTTACGATCTACCATTGAATCGAACAATGGCGAAACTGGGTTACGCAAATGTCGAGGCTGGAAATTAAAGCGCGAGACAACGAGAGGGGCTCAGCGCGGGAGGGCGAATCCACGTAGCGGATCGGTCGATGAAAAAGATCGCGCGCCGTTGAAAAACGTACTCTTAATCGTAGGAAATGAGCGGTTCGTTAAACCCGGTTGCATAAGCCCATCTCTCAAAATTTCACGAACGCGCTTTGAATGGGACACGCACGGCGTTACGTCATCGTACATTTTAGAATCGATCTTTCGCCGATAGGAACGTCGTCGGATCAATCGAGACAATTGAAAGAGAAATTTATCGTAGCTCGATCCAATCTCCCGCGAGTTCTCTGTTCATTGCTCTCGGATAATGAAGTAATTTCTTTCGACGGTAATCTCGACTTTGTGGATTTTATGAACCTCTAACGAGATTCAAATCGTAAGAGATCGCTTGAAAAGATCCGATAACGGATCCGATGAAAAAGTACATCGATACTTTGTTTTTTCATGAGAAGATCGTTATCGCTTCAAAGCGATTCAGGAGATTCAGGAATCGAGGAATCGCTCGGATCACTGATTTCGGATCGTCGCCGGGATCGGTGTCGAGGATTCTTCCATGGTTTTCAAAAGAAATTGCGGCGTAAGCTTGAAAAAAGGGAGAACGGGAGGAGAGGGAATCGCGTTGATCGTGACAACGCTGATTAAGGTGAGGCGGCTCAAACCGACCGGCAAGCCGACCAGCACGGATTGAGCAACACGGAGAGAGAACTCGTTACGGGACCTGTAATGGGGCCCAGGCGTTTCCGTTCCATTTTTTGTGGGCCCAATTACGTTTCGCCAGTCCGGATAGCTATGTTTCGCGGTCTCATTGTATAGCGCTCTCGTACATGCTCGCGCATCGAGCCATCGGTATCCACTCGTATGGAACACTAAGCAATATCCCACGGAGAAACGATTCCGCGGTACCGCAGAGTGCAGTTAAGCAGCGGCGGCCGGAGTGAAGTTTTTCGAGGAGACGATGGATAATCAGCGACGTCGATCTTTCACGAGACATTAAGCGAGGACGAGCTAAGAGGGGGAAGAAGAAAAAAAAGAAGGAGAAGCCGCACGCTCGGCCTCGGCTGGATTTTTCTTTTTCGCGAGCACGAGAGGGATGCAGAGGATTTTCGGCAAGGGAAGGGGCGGCGGGCGGGCGGGCGGGCGGTTTAACGACATTTCATCGTGGATCGCGCCTTTCCGTGAACCACGTGGATGAATAATCCCGAGGAAAGAACAGAGAGCGTGTATGAAAGCTTAATCGTGATCGCGCGAGGACCAGCTTAAACAGCGCCCTTCCAAACAGGGCGCAAAGATGAAAGATCTCGCTTTTCCTCGCGAGGAAAGTCCCTTCAATCGCGATTGGTTCTTCGTTCGCGAGTGGCGAACCAAAAAGTGGCGACGAAGCCACTCAAAGAAAAGCGCAGCTCGCCCTCGCAGCGAGCGTTTCGCATGGAAACGGAGGAGCCAAATCGAAATCAGAAAAGATCCGCGCGCGCGCGCGCGCGCATATCTATTTTCGACGCGAACCAGTTTTCATTCGATTCGCGGACAGTCGAATCGAGATCGCGTCTACGTTTCCGTCGTCCAAGAATAGCTTCGCGGTTCGCTGACTTCCCGTATCGCGGTCGCGCATTGTGTTTCGCGTCTCAGAAACGAAAACGCCAGGCCGGGGATGGGAGGAGGGGATGGGAGGGGAGGGAGAGGCAGGGTTGTGACACCCCGTGAAACCGTGAGGTGACTCACACCTTTCCTCGATTTCGAATCGCCATTTTCCACCTGGTCTCTCACGCTCTCTCCCTCTTGCGCATCGCTCCGTCAACTGTGACGTTGCTCTCTCCGACATCCTCTCCTTCTCCGTGTTCTTCACTCCGTTCTTCCTCGTTTCTAAAAAAGGTTCTGCGTCCGTTCTGCCCTTTCGCAATTTAACGAATGGAACCGGACGGACAACCGGACGGCTCTCGGGGAAAAAATCGGCCAGCCTACCGGCGACCGGAAGCGCGTGCTCCCGCGCAGCTTTCTAAATTCTACCTCCAAATCCCCCCCGAGATTGTTAACAAAGCGCGAATGACGTTGGCGCATGACGAAGAGAGGTTTGCATTCTTGTAAGAAATAACACGGCACTTAATCTCGACGCGTCTCCAGATTCTTGGATATCCATTAATTATATACCGTCTCTCGCAATCCGCGATTCGTTCTCAACTATTATGATAATAACACGCGGAATAATGTACAGATAAAAAGAAAGGAAGATAGATAAAGAGAGAAAAACCAGCGGCGATTATAGCCACGGAGGCATAATCGGATAATCAAAGTAATTACGTTACTCAGTGTTTCTTTTACGCTACGCTATTAGCGCGAGTTAGTTAGCGAACCGCCACCGCCACCGCCAGAGTCACACCGCTCTGAGAAAAGCTCGCGAAAGCGACGATGCAAATAGCATCGGGCCCAAATCGGTCCCAAGGGATGATTGGGAGCGCCCCCTTAACGCGAAGGCGCATGCGCATCGTGGCGCTCGCTCGCTTTCGACGAGCGAGCAAGCATTCGCGCAATTAAACTTGCTGGGACTTGCCAGCAACGGACCGATCCGACCCATCGCTCGACCAATGATGCACGACTGTTGCTTAGCATCGCGTAGCACCAAAAATAGCAACGCGGTCAGGGCGGCGGGACAGACTTGTTTTTCACACGGGGGAGCGATCAGCGCTGCCGTCGCCGTCGCCGTCGTCGAATCACCGGATACATCTTGTTCAAGGCCGGAAAGTAAAAAGCCTTTTCAGAGCTGCACTTGCGCCGACCGAGCTGGCCGAGTAGCTCTCTAACTGATACGCGCGAGCGCATCGTCAGGTACACGCGATGCACGCGATACACGCGGCCTTGCGTGTGTGCGCGCGCGCGCGCGCGCGCACGCACCGCGGCTGTGTGCGTGCACGCGAGCGCGGAGCCGAGGCTCTCCTCGTAACCCCCGGAGCGGGCTCGCGAAGCGGCTAGTTACATGATCCATTCATTATATAAGAACAATCGCCGCCTCTAATAGACACGCTCCAACGTTGTGGATCTGAAGGGCACGCTGTGCGCGTGCGCGTGCGCCGCGTGTTCCTCTGCGTGTCTCCAACCGTTTTTCCTCGCTGCTTGTCATTTCGTCCGCCCCTCATGTGCTCTCTAGAAATCGTTGAAACGCGATAGATAGACCCGAAGAATGACAATCTCAACCAATCGCGGGCTCTGAGCTGCTGTTTACGAGATATTTAGAAAATCTGCTAAATCCTGATTGGACCGTACGGACGCGCGACTCCAAGCAAACCGTGGAACTTCCGGGCGCGCGTAACGCGGGATATCATTACGCTTTCTTGAGATATTCGATCGTTCGATCGGTTTAAATTATTAAAATCGCCCCGACAAGCTCCGACAAAGTCGACAAAGCCGGAGCAATGTTCGAGAGCGGCGAGAGCAGCGAAGCAACGACGCATCTCCGAAGCGTTGCATAATGAGAGCGCGAGGGAGCCAACGGGGGAAAAACGGACGTATAAATCCCGATTAATGACGAATACGCCGTCACTCGCGGCAATTTCGTCGATGAATCGATTATCGCCGAGTTTCGAATTGAGTTCCGTTTTCCAGAGATGTCGGTCTGATCTAATCATAATTTTACGCCGCAAGCAACTCGCTCGCTTTAATTTACAGGCACGTACACACACACACACACACACACACACACACACACACACACACACACACACACACACAGAGAGAGAGAGAGAGAGAGAGAGAGAGAGAGAGAGAG